>SJYV01045352.1:325707-441511 GCA_006410875.1 Neotragus pygmaeus
CACACACACACCCCTCTTCGTGTCCTTGCCTCGCTTTCTATTTCTACCGAGCGCCTGCGGCCCGAGCGGGCCCCCTGGAGAGCAGAGGCCCCCCGGGGAGATGCCGCGTGAGGGCAGCTGAGCTCCTCCCCTGCCCTTCTTTCCCCACCCGCTGGCCTCTCCAGGCCTCGCCTGCTGCTTTGTCCCGATTCCAGTCCCCCCGGGTGGGTGCCCGGCCTCCCGCCCGCGCTGGGAGATGATAGAGGAAGGACAGGATGAGAGCCGCTACATGTCTGGAGCCAAAAGTCCCGAGGCCCTTGTCCTCTCCCAACTCTCTTGATGACCTCTGGCCCGAGCCCAGTTCTGCTCTGAAAAGTTCATTTCCTGGAGGCCTGCGCGGGAAGGCGCAGGGGCCTCTGCTCCCTTCCTGCCAGCCTTGCTCCAGGCTGGAATGGCTGGGACTGAATCTGGCAAGGAGGGTCGTGGGACACCCGCCATTGCTCTCCTTCCAAAGTCCCAGGAGATCTCGGGCACTCAACAGAGATTCTCCTTGTCATGTGAGGCGCGGCCAACTCAGTCCGAACTCAGCAATCTGGCTGCTCTCTATTCTTCTCTTTCCTTGAGAGAAGTTGGTCTTGTTCCCCTCACCCTGGCAGGCATCCTAGTCCTGGATAGCCAGACCTGCTCCACAGAACTGGAGGGTCTACAGGGTGTTCTGGTTGAAATCAGAAGAGAGACGCCTCAAGAGCAGGATAGGAAGACGGTAGATGTTTGTCCTTGTGCTGAATAGAAGGGTTCTCGGCCTGAAATAATATTTGATTTCTTTTCTCTTTCCCTGGCTCACTGCTCACTCCTTCAAGAGCCACTTAAGGTGGCCCAGAAGAAAATGTACAGTTGGAGTCTCGTTGGAAAAGGGGTTTCTATCTAACTTGGGCAGTTGATTTTGAATTAAATCTGTGTATTGAAGCAGATTTTTCACAGAGGAAGATCCAGAACTTTACCACCTCTAACCTGAACCCAAGCCTCCATACTTCCTTATTTCAGAAGGCAAAGGTAGAGTAATTTGCTGGGAACAGATGGGTGGGTGTTTCAAAATTGCTGGAACCTAATTCTAAAACCACTCTGTGTATCTCTGAGAAAGACTCAAGAATCAGACTGCAAACGTTCATGAAATGAGCTTGGACATGATTTGTAATGAATGTTTCTCTTGATGTGTATATATATATATGAACGTATATAGCAGAGAATTCAAGCTGATTGTTGTTTTGTTGTTTATTCACAAAGTCATGTCCTACTCTTTTGCACCCTCATGGACTGTAGCCCACCAGGCTCCTCTGTCCATGGGTTTTTCCAGGCAAGAATACTGGAGCGGGTTGTTATTTCTTTCTCCAGGGGATCTTCCCGACCCAGGGATTGAACCTGCGTCTCCTGCTTGGCAGGCGGATTCTTGACCGCTGAGCCACCTGGGAAGACCCAGTTGGTGGTGGGGAAGACAGCAAAGTGGGAACAAGGCAGGGTAGGCATTTTGAGAAGCGTTGTAAATATCAACCACACAGCACTGGAGTCTGAGATCCTGTTTCTTCCCTCAGTTCTTTGCATTTTCCAAAAGCAGCTCCAACTCGTGCCTCTCACCATTTCGCCATTTATTGAGTTTATTGGGGTGAACAGGGTGGAGATGCAGCCACTTATTCACGGAGGGATTAAGAGAGAAGATAATTTGAATAGATAAGAGTTACAGCACATGAAGGATTTATTGCTTTTTAAGAACTGCCTCCCCCTCCCCCACTAAAGCAATATTCAAAAGTGTATGCTTGAGTGTGGACAGCTCCATACCAAGTGTTTAAAATGACAAGGTCTTCACCCTCAAAATGCTTCTTAAGGGACAGTGGTGCCTTTTAAATTGTATTTGATTTTATTTTGCCTCCATCGCTGTGTGTCAGGGTTAAAGTAGAAGCATTGTGGACTTCCCTAGCCCGCGCATTCTGCTGTGAAAGTCGGTTGACGGTATAGTTCATAATTGATCTCGGAAATGTGAAAGCCCATAGCAGGAAGGAAAGACAGAAATATAACAGTTTCTAATGGATGCTCAGAAAGTATGATTTGAAAGCACGGCATTGCTGCTTTGAAAATCAAACAGGCCTTGGTGGGGGGGTTTCACTTTCCACTCACAGACACAGCCCCCCTTCTGGAGTGGGGTCACTTATCCCCCTTGGGATGCTTGTCCTTCTTTGGAAAACCCAGGGAGCACACCCAACAAATAGGGAAGGGGGCCGGGCAGTAGGGCAGTGGGGGGAATAGCCTCATTGGTTTTCAAAAACCTTGTGATTTAAAAAAAACCCATACATACCAAAAAACCTGTGAATGTTACAAAAGTCACATTTTCTGACCGATTTTACCCTCCGACACCATTCTCTCCTTTTCTGTTTCCCGGTGGTGTGGTGTGGCTGTTGTGAGATGGTTTGTTCCCTTTGATAATTTTGGCCTCATTCTCCGGGGCCGTTCCCATCGCATCTCACTGATGTTATTTCGGCTGATGATATCAGGTGGTTTGTTAACCTGTCTCCCTGTACCCACACTGCCTCTTCAGATCCACGGAACAGCCTCTCCATTTATATGGAAAATTAACACATCTTTTTTTCTCAGGCTCTGGCTTAAAACTTTTGAATAATTGGTAATGCTGTTGATTTTTCTCCATTGAGCAACTGCCTCTTAATTACAGTTCTTAATATTAGTTAGCACTCAGGCTGTGTCCATGCACCCCCAACCCCGACATCCTAAAACTGCCCCCGGTGACTTCTCTGTGCTCCCCTCCCCTGGTCTATCTTCCGCTTCTGCCAGCCCATAGCTCCTCCAAATTCCATCTTATAAATTTGGTGGTCTAAGGGCTTGGGCACAGTGTAGTTCCACACTACTTGTGTTTCCATGGAAATAATTGAGATGTAATAAATAGAGGCATTCTGAGGTTACAGGTTTCTTGATTCAGCCGAGACCACATACAAGTGTAAATTGTCGAGATTTGTTTGGCTAAATGTACATGATCTTGTAGGAAGGGCAAATCAAATGCTTTATAGGTTCTTTAGCTTTCTATGTGGATTGGGGCAGCTAACATTTAATCCTAATATTTTCATTCCCGCTTCCTCAGTGAGATCACTAACTTCCAGCTTTGGAGGGACCTGTCTTAGTCTAGAAAACATCCTTTATGTGTAGTAATTGCCATTTAGATTCTTCCACTTCTTTCATGCAAAAACTTAATAAGCAATACAGTTTAACTATGTGTCTTGGACAGGAGGGTCCTGCTAAACGTTTAACCATAAGGTGCTGAGTGTGCATTGCACGAAAGGTGCAAGATGCTGGTGACTTTACAGTTGTGAAGAAACTGGGTAAAACCCGCCTGGCACTGTGGTGGCCTGCTACAGCATGGTAACAGAGGAGGAGGAGGCAAAACCATGGGAGGAGGAAACTAGAGTGCAGCGTCTGACATAGCATTCCTAGCTGGAGACTAAAGCTGCAGGTCTGGTTCAGTCTAATAGAAAGTTGCAATAATTGCTATATCGGTAGCCAACTCTTAAGCTGGTGGCTGTGGAATTCTTCCCCTGATGTAGGATTTAATAGTCTGGCAATTAGATGCATTGATTTCTCTTAACTGTTCATTTGGATGTGTAAACCAAAGGAACCCACCACTGCTGCAGACGGCTGCCTGGCTCTCGGAAAAAAGGCTGATTTAGGTGATGGTGGTAGGAGGATGGATTCTTCAAGGCAGGGTTGGGGCCCGTTCCCTCTTCGTTTGACATTTCAGCCCATTTTGCAGTAAAATGAAGAGCACCTGTTGTTCAGTGTTTAAAAACCAACAGCGGTGTCCCGTTCTGTCTGAAAAGTACACACGCCCTCTTTTGCTGCAGACACGTATAGAGTAACATTTCTGTCTCTGAGTGACTGGACTCAACTTGCGTATTTTTGGCAGATGGTCGGTTGGGTACCAGAGGGAAAAGTCACAGAACACCTTGGCTCCAAGTTCCAGAGGGACCTCTTGCTGGAAACGGAGTGAGTTCTCTTTCCCCTTCCTAGGGGCCTGGTGTCCGCTAGACCGCAGTGGCTCTGTCAAGCCCTGAAGAGATATGGGACATGGTATCTTGGACCCCTTGGCATGGTGGCTATGTGACTTCAGTGGCTTGGAGAGGGGGTAGATAATGAACCCTTGCCAACGTTAACACCTCTTAATTCCCTGCTCCTGGACCTGCAGGTTTCTGTAAGTGGCACTAACTTCTTTTTGCAGGCATCTAAAACTGTCTTGAGGAGGGCTCTCTGTCCTCATGGCCCTATCTTTTTTTTTTTTTTTTCTTTGTTCAAACTGAGGTGGATGGGTGGGTTTAGTTAACTTTTTGTTTGTCTGAAGTTAAGATGGACTTACCTTTCCTGGACCTTGTCTGTGGTACACTGGTATTTGTGAAGAATATTATCTTCACATCTTGAAAATGTTTGCAATAGATATCGGGGTTCCTTTCTTATCTCTGGGTCCAGGTAATTACAACAGAATACCTTGAAAACTGTTAGCAGGCTCCCTGTTACCGTGAGTAGCTGGGGAAAGCCTTGATACACCTTGATTGGTGAATCTGACAATTTCGACAAATTCCTGTCAGTTCGAAAGGCCATTTTGTGTATAAGCATGTTAGTTGGTAATCAGAGTAGTTTAACACCCAAAATGGACTAATTAAGTCTGGATTGGTTATATTCTGCTTGAAGTTTTTGGTACTGTCAGCTCCCCCTGGCTGTGGGAGAGGTGGGGGGCGGGCAGTGAGGGAAACACTGATGGAAACTTTTGATTCATCGCTTACCTGCGGGGATCGGTGGCAGCCAACGATTGGGGTTGTACACTCAGTAAATAAAAATACTTTATCTCTTTCAAGGAGCGCCAATTAGCTGATTGCTCCGTGTGGCTGTCTTTAAGGAGAATGCTGTCTTACCTATCTTCTTGTACAAAGGTTTGATTTTTAATGTCTTGTGAAAAGGATTCTCTTTGTCTTGATTGATGTCAGGAATAAAAGCATGATGGTAATATCCCTTTGAAAGCTATTGTATTGTCAGCCCTGGCTGACAGCAGGAGGGCCTCCCAGCGTTATAGATTAGTGCTGTGAAAACACTGACATTTTCTTTGTTACGTTGCTGTTGTTCTACTTGCAAAGTCAATTACACAATGTCGGAGCTCAGTTACAGAGTTGACTTTGGAAGTAGCGATGTCTTTTCATTCTCTTCTTAAAGATATAATTTTCCTGTGTGGTTGTTGTCATTGTTTTGTTTTCTTTCTCTCTTTCTTTTTGACCTGCTTCCCTCTGGTGACCACCCCCTCTGCCCCTCAAGAGTCAGAACGCATTAGCTAGGCAAACACATTCTGGTTTCAGTTGTGACAAGTCGAATTCTAAGATTGCCACATCATTATCTCTGAATTCTTCTGCTCATTCACATTTCAGTGGCTTCTTATTGATATAGTGACTAGAGCAGCCAAGATACATAAAAAGCACATCAAATGAGATTACGGTGTTGATAATCCCTTATCAAGTGGGTTGCTCTGGATTTAGGTCCTTGCGCTGAGTGTGTGTGTATACTTATTCTCTAAGTTCATGTCCAACTCTGTGACCCCATGAACTGTAGCCTGCCAGGCCCCTCTGCCCCTCTGTCCTTGGGATTCCCCAGGCAAGAATACTGGAGTGGGTTGCCATTTCCTTCTCTAGGGCATCTTCCTGATCCAGGGATCAAACCTGAGTCTCCTGCATGGCAGGCAGATTCTTTACCACTGAGCCACGGGGGAAGACTTTGGGGTCCTTAAGTTTGGCAAATTCTGTTTTTTTTTTTTTTTTCTGTTTTTTCCCTGGTTCAGGTTGAACCAAGTTCCTGGGCTTTTGGGAGCACCCCTTTTGCCCCCTGCAAATAGTTTTTTTTTTTTTTTTTGCTTTTTTGCTGCAGAAGATTTATAATAAACATTCTGACCTCACAGGCCAGGGCTGGTGAGTTTTGGACGTAGAGTCCTGGATGACATCTTTATCTCGTAAGAGAACCTTGTAACCCACCCTTTTCCCATTGCAGATGGCAAATGCGAATTTTAAGGCTCTCCAAGGTGCCTTTACTCTGGGTACCCTTGAACTCAGGAGTGATTTTCATCCCGGTGTGAAATTCTGCTGCTGAAAGGGAGGCAGGCTCGACGTGTCCAAAGCTAAAAGTGGTCAGGGTGGAGGTTTTTATTTCCACTCCCCCTACCGCCGTCCCTGCCTTCTTCAGGAAGAGCAAACCAGCTCTCTGAACTTGGCCGCCAACGAGGCAGCTACCTGAGAGTGGATAGGACTCGTCACTGACTCCAGATGACAGGGGCACATTGGGAAACTCCGGCCGAGGACTCTAATTGTGGGCCCCCAAAGTTGTTATTATGAACCGCCAGACAGGAGACTGTGTTCGCCAGCAATTTGTCAGGACTAATTTTGTTTTTCTCCAATAATTGAAAATTAATGTCTTGAAGTGAAAGCAGATGTTCATGTCATCTTCTGAATTGGGATATAAAATGGGGCTCTGTAGATGGGCTCACTAATTTAACAGTAATTTCCCTCTCGCAGCTAATGGGGGTGTTGGGGCTGACGTCACCTGAGGCCAGAGTTGGGGGGTGAGAGCATCAGCTGTACCAGTTGTGCTGTCTGAGGTGCCGGAGCCTTGGTTTTGGAGGGAGAGCATGTAAATAAACTTATTTCCTGGGGCTATGAAACTTGGGAGAATCCATTAGTTTGAATGCTCATTTGTGCAAGAGATGTTTATTGAGATAATTCAAGGCTTTATGCTGGAAAAGGTGAGGGAGCCTGGGTGTAGGAAGACAGTGGATTCCTACAGGTTAGAGGATCCTGGGTTCATTACCGTCACCTGGAGAGTGTGTGTGTGTGTGTGTGTGTGTGTGTGTGTGTGTGTGCGTGTGCACACGCAGTCATGTCTGACTCTTTGCAACCCCATGGTTGCCCCACAGGCAACCCCCTGTAGCCCGCCAGGCTCCTCTGTCCATGGAATTTTCCAGGCAAGAATACTGGAGTAGGTTGCCATTTCCTCCTCCAGGAGATCTTCCTGACCCGGGAAGCAAAACCACATCTCTTGTGTCTCCTGCATTGGCAGGAGAATTCTTTACCAACTGTAAAGCTGGTTAAAATTGTAGATTCCCACTTTCAGAGCCTAGAGATGCTCGCCTAGCTGGTCTGGGGTAGGGACTAACCACATTTCATTTTCTTCCCTTAAAAAAATTGAGGTAAGATGCCTGGTGAATCAGATGGTAAAGAATTTTCCTGCACTGCTGGAGACCCGTGTTCGATACCTGGGTTGGGAAGATCCCCTGGAGGAGGTCATGGCAACCCACTCCAGTATTCTTACCTGGAGACTTCCTTGGACAGAGGAGCTTGGCGGGCTACAGTCCTTGGTGTTGCAAAGAGTCGGACATGACTGAATGACTAACACACACACATATACGTAACGTAAAATTTACCATCTTAACATTTTTAAGAGTCAGACTCGGTGACTTTAAGTACATTCACATCGTTGTGCAGCCGTCACGAACATTCATTTTTAGCCGACAAGCAGGTGGTGGTGGTGGGTTGGGGGGATCTTAGCCCGTCATCCTTCGCGGAGGCCATCAGTTCAAGGTGTCCGCTTTCCAGGGAGAGAGGAGAAACAGGCCCCGAAGATGCAGTGACTGGGAGATCTGGTGGTGTTTTCCCTTGCTCCAGTGAGAGGCGGGGAGACTGGTGTGCTCAAAGCGCACGTTAGGGCCCCATCAGGGCTGAGAGCCAGGCAAGGGGGTGCTTCGGAGCTGCAGAGGGATCTGGTGGCGACTCTCAGGATGAGAACATGCGTTCTGTCTCCTTGGGGGCACCGTTCCTCTGGAGACCGAGACTGGCAGGTGTGAGGTTGGCCCGTGGCCCCCACACCTGCCTGCCAGGACCCAGACAGCCCCTCTGACTTACCAGCCCTGCACACTTCAGGCTGGTTCATCTGCGGTGGCACGGGGGAGGGACAGCTGTTGTGGAACGGCCACTTAGTTGCCTTGGTTTCCAGTCCTAGAGCGCCCAGCGCCCCTGTCCCGCTGGTCTGGGTGCTACAGACTCTTATACTGTTCTCCTTGAGGTACCAGCCACCTTTTCCTCCCCCATTTTTTCCTGTAATTGAAATCTGCCCTTTCGTTACCTGGGCATGAATTATTTTTTTGCAGCGTTGTCATTCCCTATCCTGCTGTGAGGTTTATCTCTTCTGTTGATCCTAATTAAATAAAACATACTGTTCACCTAACTCGCGTTGCACTGAATTTTACCTGCCTGAGGCAGAGTGATGGCCATCTGGGCTGGGTTAGGGAGCAGGGCATGGCTGGATAAAGAAGCTGGCATGGTAGGGGCTGGTACATCAGGCCTGGGTGTACCTCCTTGGCTTGGGGGGTCTGGCAGGACCCCATAGCTGCCAGCAACGTACAGCATACTTCTGGTTTCTGAACTTGAGCTATTGCTTTGTCCTTAGCCCCGTGAGGCTGCAGGTCTGAACCTGGGAAGAGGAGAGACAATCACCCGCTCCAGATAATCCCCGAGGAGAGGGTGAGGGAGGAGACCAGGCTCCCAGGGTGGGGGGGATGGAGAGAGGGGGCAGGTTCCGGTCGTCTGGGGTTGAGGCTGCAGCGAGTGCTGGGTTCCCCGGGGAACCAGGAGCAGATCGCGCATTCTCAGTGCCCAAGACCGCTCTGCAGATGCCCTGTCTCCTCGGGGAGAGAGGGGCAGCCAGGGGCGTGGCACATGTGATGCGAAGATTCAGACCTTTACTATTTTTGCCTTTGAACTTCTCAGAATCTTGAAAATCCCAGGTTGAAGAGGAACCTTGGAGGCCACTTCCTTCAGCCCTCCCGTGTGTTTGTGGCATCCTGAGTTCCATCCAGCTTGGACTCACACATTTCAGTCTCTGGGAGCTCATGACCTCTATGGCACAACTTGTNCTCAGAATCTTGAAAATCCCAGGTTGAAGAGGAACCTTGGAGGCCACTTCCTTCAGCCCTCCCGTGTGTTTGTGGCATCCTGAGTTCCATCCAGCTTGGACTCACACATTTCAGTCTCTGGGAGCTCATGACCTCTATGGCACAACTTGTACCTTTTCAGCTTGAATTTCCCATGTTTCTCTTTCCATGAAGCTGCAGTCCGCCTCCTGTAATTTAGGTGCAATGGTCCTGCATCTGTCTGTTGGGGCCGCAGGGAGTAGCTCAAATCTCCAGTCCCCAGGGCAGCCCTGTTGAGAATCAGCAAAGCTGGCCTTGGTCTACTGGCCCAGGGGGAGAGCATCCTTGCATGGGATGCGGTCAGCCTGGTGGGCTTCCAGGATGCCATGCTCACTCACAGATGAATGCAGATGACCTCGTCTCGGGCTTCTGGGTCCTTGTGTTTAAATGGATTTGTTAGGTGAATGAGTAACTGCGTAAGCTATTGAGGGAATGAATGAATGGGTAGACAGGTGAATGAGTCAATTGTGAACAAATTACTGGTTAAAGACTAGATGAATTCCTAAATAAATGAGTTAGTGGGTGAGTGAGTAAACTCACAGGAACATGTCACAGACCATCTCTATGTAAAGAAAGCTGAGCACCAAAGAATTGATGCTTTTGAGTTGTGGTGCTGGAGAAGGCTCTTGAGAGTCCCTTGAATAGCAGGGAGATCAAACCAGTCAATCCTAAAGGAAATCAACCCTGAATATTCATTGGAAGGACTGATGCTGAAGCTGAAGCTCCAGTACTTTGGCCACCTGTTGGGAAGAACCATCTCACTGGAAAAGAAAGACCCTGATGGTGGGAAAGATTGAGGGCAGGAGGACAAGGGGGTCACAAGAGATAAGATGGCTAGATGCCATCATCAGCCCAATGGACACGAGTTTGGGCAAGCTCTGGGAGATGGTGACGGACAGGGAAGCCTGGCATGCTGCAGTCCATGGGGTGGCGAAGAGTCGGACCCGACTGAGGGACTGAAAAACATTGTCTTTATGGGGGACTTGGGCTCCCGCCTGGCATCTCTGGTGGTCTCTCCTGCCTCCTTGCCCTCCTCCGGAGATGCTCCTCCTGGAGGACTGGGAGCCTCACACCCCCGTGGGGTTGGGATGCCCTCTGCCTATTCTCCCCCTTCACCCTTGGCCCAAGGGTGGGTGGGCATGTAGCGCTCTCCTCCTGTGAGATTGTAGCTACCGTGGCAGTCGTTGTGCTGGTTTGTAAAACACTGTTTTCAAAGAATAAAAGCAATATGAGATTTTCATACTAACTTTAAATAAAACAGAACTTTTACTTGAATAAACTACTCCCTCTTCCCTCTTCCTGCCACAATCCTAAGGGGGCTTCCAAGCGGACATATTTGACCCAGCTCAGTGCTGGCCAGGACTCTGTGGTCCTGTCTCCACTAAGTGGCCCTCGGGTCCTTCAGCATCTTTCAGGGACGGTTTGTCCCCAGATAGCACTAGCACCGAGGGATGGGTTGGGAGAAGGAAGGAGGAAAACAGGATGTGTTTGCAGGGAAAACTGCCAATAAAATAAAACAGCATGAAAAAGAAAGACCCCTGTATCACTGAAGGTCTGTGTTAAGATTGACTTATTTCTCTCACACGGGACGGTTGTGGTTTGGAGGAAGCATGCTCTGTGATCTTGGGCAAAACAGTGCCCTCTGTGGGCCTCAGTTTTCCCATCTGTGAAATGGAATGGAACTGGTGGGGCTAGCTATCTGTCTTACATGGTTTAAGATTTTAATCCCTGGAACATAAGAGTGGGAAAGCACAAGATGCTTTGGCTTTAAAATAATACAAACTAGAAAGATATTTTTAGGTCTTTTCAAGGTATTTTTTTTTATGCATTTTAAAAAAGCTATATATAAATTGTTGACTGTGCTGGGTCTTGGTGGTTGTGCGAGGGCGTCTTTACTTCAGTGAGCGTGGGCTGCTCTCTAGTTGCCGTGCACGGTTTCTCATTGCAGTGGCATCTCTTGCTGCGGAGCACAGGCTCTGGAGCATGCGGGCTCAGTAGCTGTAGTGCATGGGCTTACTTGCCTCTACATACGGAGTCTCCCTGGACCAGGGACTGAACCAGTGTCCTCTGCATTGCAGGCAGATTCTTAACCACGGGACCACCAGGGAAGCCCCTTTTCAAGGTACTTTTTAAAGTGATCTGTCCACAGGGTGAGAAGTCTGAAGAGGCAGATCTGGGGGATCCTCCATCAGGGCATCTGGATCCTTCCTTGCTGGTCCTTTGGTGGATTAAAAGGAATGGTGGATAAGAGAAGCCATGTCAAGGGCTTGATTGTGATGTCAATATCTTTTCACATATCTGACAGTTCAGCCTGAGGTGTCCCTGGCTCTTCAGGCATCCTTGGAGTAGGCTCTCTGGTGCTCCTCTAAGCCAGGGGGCAACGTGGACGGAGAATGTCCAGGCCCTACATATGCCCATCAGAGCCACCACCATGGCTGGCCCAATGCTGGGGAGGGTGTGGAGGGGCAGTCGTGGCCAGGCAGTCACCTGTGCCAGACCCTACCTTCAGCTCCTCCCATCTGTCCCCCTACTGGTTCTCTGATTTATTTCCATTTCACAGATGCACAAACTGAGGTCCCTTGCCCAAAGTCACATGGCTGGACGGGGGCAGAGCTGGGATTAGCCCAGGGCCTGCGTCAGTAACCATTACCTTATAACTGCCAAAGGATCCCCAAAAAGACAACAGTGAAACTCATGCTTTCTCCAGGGGCTGGAGGAGTCCCTGGACCCTGGGAACGAGAGAGGGTCACGAGTGAAGGCACAGGAGGTTTGTCCTGCTCCCTACCCATCCGTGTTCTCCTCCTTGTGGGCTGTCAATATCCATCTTTAATAACTGATTTACACATCTTCAAAAATAATTTAACCCCCTCCTCTCCCAGAGATGAGCACTGTTATCCACCGTTCTCTTTCCTCCCAGACCTCTTCTGTGGTGAGTTTACATGAAAACATATGTATGTGCACCGATGGATATACAGTTTTAAACTTAGATGGTATCATATGCTGGTTGGCTATGCTTTCTGTTATTGTTGTTTTCACGAAGCGGTGAGTTTTCAGTCTTGGTTGCATATTAGAATCATCTTAGACACTTGAAGAAATAACACTACTTGGGACCCACCATAGATGAAATAATCCAAACTTTCCGAGGATGGTCCCCCAGCCGGGTTTTTTTTTTTTTTTTTTGAAGCTTCTAGGGTACTTTGGGTGTGCAGCCAGGGTTAAGAACCATTAGTCTAGGAGACATTATCATGTTAGTGTCGCAGACTATTCCACTTCAACAGCCATAATGCTGTACGGGGGGTTCATAGTCCTCTATTGATGGATGTTTAGTTTTTCACTGTTATAAACAAGGATGCAGGTAACATTCTCGTTTATAAATCTTTGTGTTTCTTAGGCTAGATTCCTAGAAGTGGACTTGTTAAGTCAAAGAGTAGTCACTTGTAAATTTTGAAGGATATTTCTAAATTGCTCTCCGCAGAGGATGTACCTTTAGCAATAGTGTGTGAATACATGTTTCCCCTAATCTTTGCCCACATATTACAGGTCCCTTTCTTCTTCTTCTTTTGCTCCTCCTTCTCCTTCTTTCCCCTACTTTTCGTTTTTGCCAATCTGGCAGGCAAAAAATAGCCCATTGTTTTAATCTATACTTTCCTGATTACTGGTGAAGTTGACCATTTTTCTTACCTTTATAGGATATTTCTTATTTCTTTAGGAAGGGGAACTGACAGCACTCTGAATGTGGAGCATGGGAGTGTGAGCTTTTCTTTCCGTCAACTAGTCCTGCAGTCACGTCTTTTTCTTCCATCAAGCATCCATCCACGCATCTGTCATCCATCCATTTCCCATTCATCATCTATCCATCTTGTCATTCGTCCACCCTCCTCTCCCCTCCTCTCCCATCCCTTTTCTTCCTTTCCATTCCTCCGTCCCATCCATCCACCCATTGTAGCATCCATCCATTTTTTCCTCCATTCATCTGTCATTCGTCACTTCTCCACCCATAATTCTTCCATCCTCTTCTCTCCTCCTCTCTTCTCCGTCACTTGCCTTTCTTTCCTTTTCATCCATCAATCTATCCATATCCCGAGTATCTTACACTGGTGAGCATGTTAGCCTGGGCTCCAAGGAGGCTGTAGAGATGAACCAGATGGAGGCCATGCTGTTCAGGGAGCCCACAGTCTGGAGTGGATACAGAACCCTAACCACAGGACCCAACAGGGCAGCCCAAGACAGGGGTGCAGGTTGAAGGCCAAGAGAGGTTAGAGGAGTTCTTTGACAGGAGGAGTGAGGCAAGACCTGGAAGAGGGGATAATGCTTGATTTGGGCCCAGAAAGAAAGAATTACAACACCCAGAGCAGCTACCGTTTCATGAGCTCCCCTTGTATGCAGGCACTGGGCTATGTACTTTTCAGCAGTTTCTCATCTCAACACTCACTTCTCGCCACTCAGTTGGGGGCCTTAGGCTATTATTATTATTATTTTTTTTTAATCACAAGACATAACAGATTTAGAGAAGCATCAGCTGAACTCCCTTGTCATGTGAATGGTCAGACTTTCCCAGAGACGGTGAATCAGATGTCCAGGGTCATACAATGACCTTGTGGCAGAATTATGCCCAGAGTCAGGACAAGGATGAGCTGGGGAGATCTTGCTGCTGTCACTGACCCAGGCCAGGGTCTTTCTTGGGAACCACCTGGACCTTCAAGCTGTGGGGAGTGTGGGGGGATTCTGAGCTGGCGGACCTTGACTCCCACTTCTTATCCCACCCACTTCTTCATGTGAGTCTCAGCTTCATTTTTATGAAATGGGGGCTCTCCTCTTGGGAGAGGTGTGAGAAGGAGCTTTGTAAAACTGAAATGGCCATCCGGATGGTTGCGGTTGGACTCACACTCTGGAGCAGGCTAACTTAGCCATTCTCCCTCTCACCTGTACATGTGCTTTGAATGCCGTGCCAGAGAACATGTGCAGGAAACACCAAGCTTTTAATCTGTCCCCTGGAGGTGCCAACAGGTTGTGAATGAGGTTTCTGTATGCCTCATTCACCCCACCTCACCAAGGACACCTGCCTTTCTAAAGGGGTGCATTGGCCAGGCACATGGAAGGGGACTGTGTGGGCTGGCATATGCCCCAGAGTGGGTATGCGTGTGTCTGTATGTGTGCCAGTGGGTATGTGTGCGCGCGTGCACACATATATGAGTCTGCACATGTATGTACATGTATGCATGTGCATGGATGTGTGTGTGAGCCCCAACCTCCACAGTGAAGAGATTCTTGTTATTGCTTGCATGGTTCAGACCATCAGCACAGGGATAGAGAAAATGCACATTGATAACAGGCTTTGCTCATGAATTTAGTTTATATCCATTCACTGGAATACTTTCGGAGCACCTATTATTATATGCCAAGCACTGTGCTAGACTTNAGATTCTTGTTATTGCTTGCATGGTTCAGACCATCAGCACAGGGATAGAGAAAATGCACATTGATAACAGGCTTTGCTCATGAATTTAGTTTATATCCATTCACTGGAATACTTTCGGAGCACCTATTATTATATGCCAAGCACTGTGCTAGACTTTACTTTGCTGAAAAAAAGAGGCAAGTTCTTTCTCCTTGCTAAGATTCAGTTGACATCTGTAAAATCCTGGTTGTGAGTGTGAGAAATGAGTTTATATTCTTGTTTCCCAAAATGTATTCCAAGATTTCGTTGATGTTCCACCAAAAGAATAAAAACTATTTTCTGTGGCCAAACACATTTGGCAACCACTGTGTTAAACAGAGTTAGACGTTTTAAACACTTTCAGGGCTTCTCAGAGTTTCAGAATACTAGCGTGGGATTCTCTCAGACCTGTTAATAGTTTCTGACTTTCAAACTTGCTTGTTCACTTGTCATGGGATCGCATGACCTGGGTCCAGTTTGGGTTTCTAGGCTTCGAAGGTCTGCCGTCATTACTAGTTGCTCATTTATTCGTTCATTTATTCACCTAACACACGCTTAGTGAGCACCTACCATGCACCAGCCACTCTTTGAGGTGCTTGAGGCCACAACAGCGAACAGACAGATGTTTATTCTAGTGGGGCGAGAGGCCACTGACAAGTACATGAGTCAATAACAATTTCTGGGAAACAAAGCAGGTCCTGGGATAGGCAGGGAGTGGTGAGGAAGGCTGTCCAGACAGGGCCATCTGGGAGGTGACACTTGAGCCCAGGGTGATGGAGGGGGACGGCAGGCTGGAAGCCTTGCAGCTGGTGCTTTGGAAGGGCTGAGGGATGTGTAGGGGGGGTGGTCCTTCCCTGGGCCTCNGGAAGGCTGTCCAGACAGGGCCATCTGGGAGGTGACACTTGAGCCCAGGGTGATGGAGGGGGACGGCAGGCTGGAAGCCTTGCAGCTGGTGCTTTGGAAGGGCTGAGGGATGTGTAGGGGGGGTGGTCCTTCCCTGGGCCTCTGCCTCTTCAGCTGGCAGGGCACCCCACTGGCCTAGCCCTCTGTGGTTTCTATGGCACAGTCAGACCTCAGAGAGATGCTTCTCTGAGTGGTGAGTCAGTCTGGTGGGGCTGTTTCTGAGCAAGGGCGGCTTCTGCCTCCCTATCTCCCCCCAGGAGCTTCTGAGCCACGGAGTCCTATCTCAGTGTAACCCTGCCCAGGTCACCACGGAGGGCTCAGAGGGTCCCTCACCCCGCTGGCTGGCTGCAAGCACCACCTGGCAGAGCCTCTGCCTGTCCTGGTCGCTGCCGGGTCCCCAGTGCCTGGCACTGTACCCACATTCCCATCCCCATCTGACAGATGGGAAAATGAGGCCAGGAGGCTCCCACAGCCCATTGCCTCAGAGGCCCAACCCTTTTCCGTGCCAGGGTTGTGACCCCAGGCTGGTGAGGTGGGGAGGGAGACGCTTCTAGGAAGGGTGGTGGGATCTGGGGGCCTCAAGCATGGCGTTTGTGGGCAGAGCTTCCCGGTGTGATTTGGGTCCCGGTGNATCACTGTAGGGCCAGTCTTTGGATGTGTATATATAATAAATAAATGTCCTCGATTGCTTTTGAGCACTTCACTTTTAACTTCAGAGCAGCCCTGTGAGGTAGGTACTGTGATTATCCCCTTTTCACAGAGGAGGAAACTGAGGCGCACGGTGGGAAAATTAACTGCTCAGTGTCTCACAGGTGGGACGAACAGGACTTGCACGCAAGACCCCAGACCCCATCCATCCCCCGGAGCGCATGTGTGGGGATCACGGGCGTGGGAGTGCAATTCTGAGTTTGCTTATATATGTTCAAGAAATTACAGACACAAGATTTACAAGCACATGTACTGATTCTGGATACTCTCACTTACTGAATGGATACTTTCTGACTTCATTCATTCCCTGGATGTGTGTTTCTGATTCTGGGCTAGATCTTATTGTTGGGTTGGGTACTCAGTGCCAAGTGAAAAGGGCTGGGTCTTTGCCTTCAGGGAGCTTGCAGTTTAGTTGGAGGCAGGGTAGTGAGACTGACAAGAGTGAGCAGTTACACTCACTCTGCAGGTGGGGTGGCCTGTAGGTCCTTTCTGGAGAGTCCCCAGAAAGGGGGGCCCTGGACCCTGAGATTTCAAGCTGGAGGTATGCATGACCTCTGAGCACAGAGTGGCTCTACAGGTTCTCATGGGTACCTCCAAGTAACTAGGGAGGAGGTTGGAGGGGTGCCTCCTGATTTGCCAGATGAGGAAGGGTGATGCAGGGAAGCCTGCGACCTGGCCTTGGCTCACACTGCACATCTGTGGCAGAGATGATGTCCAGTTATTAGGCTACTGATTTCCAAGATCCTGTGTCCTTACCCCCAGGCCCTATCTCTAATATTAGGGCCCATATCCTCTGCACAGACTTAGGGTGGAGGTGGAGGTATGTACTGATGCTTCGTCGCTGGCACCCAAGTCCCTGAGCTGTCCCCATCCTTCTGGCCTCCAGCCAGGCCAGTAGAAGATAGCTGCCTTCATGCACCTACTGCATCCACAGTTCGGTCTGAATTGGATAACTGAATGGGCTTTATTCTGAATTTCGTGTCTCCACTGCCTGAAAATATCTATTGTTCTGGCTTGCCCTGGGAGCGCAAGGCATGCTGTATGTTCCAGGCCTGAGCTTGGTGTAAGGCTGGACCTGGCCTCAGACATCTCTGTGCATTTCACCCTGTCTGAGTTTTGTTAGGAGAGTTCCAAGTGTGCTCTGTTCTGTGGACAGAGGTCTGGCAGGAGGGGATGATATTTACTGAGGCTTGGTGCTTGCTGAGCACTTTATACATGTTTTCTCATGAATACCCTCAACAGCCCTGTGAGCCTGGTCCCATTACACTTGCCATCCTGCAGGTGAGGACACGTGGTGGGTCGGCCTGAGCTTCGAGATTTTGTGTCAGAGCCGGGCTGCCTGACACCAGGTGCCCGCCCTCATCACTCCCAGGGCCACCTTTCTTCCGTACTCTCCCCCAGGAGCCGGGCTGGGAGACCGACCCAGAAACAGTGATGAACTCTGAGGCTGGTAACACCCAGCTGGTGGCCAAGTCCACACTCCCCCGCTCTCCTCCCCCACTCCTGCCTGCCTGGGCCTTCTTCTCAAGTTCAGCCCGGGGAGAAGCAACTTGCACAGGCTGGGGCGGGAGGATGGGGCCAGCCCCTGGGAACACTCGGGGTGGCTGGCTTGTGGACAGGGCTGTACCTGCTTCCTGGTTTCGTCGGAACTGCACAGCCAGGCTGAACCTCTGTTCTGTCAGGTGGGAGGTACTTACTTGCCGCATTCAGGGTGGGGAGTCCTTCCTTCTGCTGTCCCCCACCCATCCCCAGGCCCCAAGAGTCCAGCAGGCCCAGCCCAGAAATCTGGGATGTGGTGGTTTGGCATGGATGGCCTTGCCGAGGGAACTCAAAGATTTAAAGGGCCCTGTCCTCTGGACCTCTCTCTGTTTCCACTCAAACTGCCCCGTAAGCCCAGGACATGGCTAGTGGGCCTACATCTTCTTTCCCACCAGAGTTTTCCCCAGAGCCTGGATTTGAACCCAGGGCAGGAGCCCCTCTAGGGCTGGGTTTCCAGGCAGCCCTTCAGCAGACACCCATCGTAGCCAAGAGGCCCAGGAGCAAGCAAGCTTGCCCTCCCTTCTGAAGTCCCTCTCTCTGGGCACCGACCCTCTGCATTCCCTGCCCTCCACCTCCTCCTGTGCAGACTTCCTGGAACCCAGGGACCCTGGAGGTTTCTGGGCCATATCGAGTTGCCTGGTGGTTGTTTCCTTTTTTTTTTTTTTAAGGCCACGCAGGGTGGAGGAGCCGGGAGAGAAGCCGATGATTGGGCCAGGGCCAGCCTGGGGTGGAGGCCGACTAGAGTCCGTGCCTCCTAGAGTCGGGCTGTGGCCCCCAACCCCTACCTCCGAGGGGCCCGAAGCCCGGCCTCCGCTCCAAGCTGGGACCAGCCCTGCCTGGCATCTCCTGTCTCCCTCCCTTTCATTTTGCACCAGGCTCCCCAAGGGCACCCTGGGGGGCAGGTGGTGGGGCCCACTCTCACTCTTCTCCCTGGTGACCGGGGCCTGACTTGACCCGATAACGCCACAGACCTGCTGGGCTTCTAAGGGTGGGCTCCGCTGGATTGCTTCTCCCCAGGCTGCCCCTCCTGGCTGGACTGCTGGACCAAGCTGGGCCCACCGTCAGGTCTGAGCCGGGAGGCCAGGGCTGATGGAGAGCCTTGTAAGAGGGCCCCTTAGAGACCCCCGGTCTGGGGGTCTGGCGGGGGCTGGGGCTCTGGCAAAGGCTGGGGGATTAGGGGGAAAATGGAGCCCTTGAGACCAACGGGAGGGGGCAAAGGAAGGGCCTCTGGGGGAGTAGGAACCTGGGCTAAGGCCCCTTGCAGTTAATCCTGAAGTGATTTCGAGAACCCCCAAGCCCTTGGCAGCTCTGCCCTGCCCGCCCCCAAGGTCCACCATGCACACGGTTCTGCTATACCAGGCATCCTCCCCTGGTTGCCTCCCTCTGGGTGCCTCCTGAGCTCCTCGGGCCCTTCCCCCAGGCCTCCTGGGCCCCCTCCTTCCTCCTTGACCCACTTTAGTCCCCTGTTGCTGGGGGAGGGGAGCACGCTGCCGGCGGCTCTGATCCTGGCTGCCTCCCCCGGCATCCCTTGGGGCGGGCTGTGGATGGAGCCAGCAGGCTGAGCCGGCCCGGCCCCAGGGACTGGCACACAGCGTGCTCCGAGTGGCAGCTCCCTGCCCCCTCCCTGGACAGATAGTTCTGGACAGCTGCCCCTGCCCCGGGCGGGCCCCTGGGAGGCCCTGCCAGGGCCGGGCTCCGGTTTCCCCCAACCCCAGGGAGCTGTTGCTCCAGAGGTCCCTCCTACCACCGCCTCCTTGCTGAGCACACTTCCCAGAGGGCCCCTGGGGCAGCGCCAGGCCCTAGCCTCCTCATCCTTCTAAAATCTCTGCTGGAGAGACTGGAGCTGGGGGTGAGGTTCCCTGTCTGCTGTTGATCTGTGTGAGGTGGGGAAAGCCACCAACCTCTGGGTCTCCTCTATGGGAAAAGGATTTGGACCAGGTAGCTAACCTTTATTGAGCATTTACTATGCTCCAAGGTCCTGGCTAAGCATTTTATGTTTATTATTTCAGAAGGGCATGGCAACCCACTCCAGTATTCTTGCCTGGAAAACCCCACGGAGAGAGGAGCCTGGCGGGGTCGCAAGGAGTCAGACACGACTGAAGCGAATGAACGCACACAGTGTTGTCACAATGATATCATGGGGCATGTTGTTCTATACTCTGTTTTAGAGATAAGGCAACTGTTTTACAGAAAGGGAAAGTAACTTGCTTAAAGTCACACAGGCTGTCCATAGTGGAACCACAGGGGTCAGAGCCCAGGTAAGCCTGATGAGATGAGTTTTCATTGCCCTGACATTTTAAAATCCATGCTGATACTAGGGATGTTAACTCTTTTTGGGACTCTTGCATGGCAGTCTAAGGACTTGAGCTCCTCCTCCAGGGATCCTGCCCAAGCCCCATCCCATCATTCCATCCTGCTCCGGTGTTGCCTGGGTCCCCAGGCCTAACCCCTGCCCTGCAGCAGGCTATGGGAAGCCGAGGCCCCAGGATGCCCGCCAGCTGGGATCTCAGTCCATCCTGAGTCGTCGTTCTGTGGTCCAGGGGCCTGGCCCCATGTGAGATTGCTCCCCGCACAGAATGAGTCCTGGCTTCCGGCGCTGCCAACTGTAGGAGCCGTGAGCCAGTGGGAATTTCCGCATGCCCGCCCTGCTTGACCACTGGCCCGGCCCTGCGGATCCCCCTGCACCCTCCCCCTCCTCCTTTCCCACAGCCCCACTGAAAAACACAAATGTGAAACATGGGGTGGCAGACCCTGCGGGGTGCTGTTCGAATGTGGGACCCATGCTTCTCTAATCTCTGCATTTTTTTGCCTTTTTCTCCTCCAGTCTTGACATCTGTCGGTCCTCTGGGAATCTTTTCATTTCATTGTCTTGTTAAACAGAGGAGGGGGTGGGTGGTGGTGGTGGGGGCTCTGGGAGCAAAGTCAGGATATCTATTCTTATTTGCCTAATTTCCTCACTTAAATGTATCTTGTGATTAAACATTTTCTTACCGAGCTTGGTCAGGGCTGCACCGAGTTTCTTTTCATAAACATTGGCAAGTGAATTTAACAGCCTTGTTTGTATTAGCTGGAGGTTTCATTTGCATAGTGATTGTTCTTATGAAACAAAATAATCACTTACTGTTTATGAAACTGTATAAATACTGGGGTCTGGAACGGGTGCGTGCACAGGCCTTTTTCTTCCCACATGGTAATCCATCCATCCGGTTCGGGGAGGAAACCCAGGCTTCAGGAAGAGGATTTTCTTGCTTGGAGAGGTGTTTCCAGGGCTGTGGGCATTGCCTGGTGGGTGGAACTTGTGGAGCCCATTCCAGGGAGAGGCATGGGAGGGAGGGGGGCCGAGGTGAGCTCAAGGAAATGTCCAGACTCCAGTATCTGCTCTTTTAATGTTATATTCTTTCTGCCTTTTTGATTAAGGTTGCAAACTGGTGGCCTGAGGCCCAGTGTTGCCCACAGATATGTTTTGATTGGGTTGTGCTGTGTCTAAAAGAAATAAACTAACACTGAAAAATGTGGAGATTTCACAGAAGCATTCGTTCAGATTTCCTGCTTCTCTCATAATAGCTGGATAGACATGGGACTGCTAGGCTGCCGTCCTGCTTGGTGACAGTCCTGGTGGTGATGGGTGTGGAGGCTTCTCCAACACGTGGGGTATTTTCATCACAGCCCCTCTGCTCACGTTACCCATTTATGTGCCTGCCGGCCCTGGGGGATTAGGGATCCTGACTGCAGTGGGTCTGCCCGCTCAGTGTCCTGCAAGCTTGAGGCTCCTGTGTTTCACTGAAACGCTCTGTAGGCCCTTGCTGATCTGTTATGAGATGTCTGCTCAGCCTCGGCCTATTTGAGGAGCTTCCCCTGGGCCCCCTGGCTCTGCTCCAGGGGCTCTGGGTTCCAGGCCTCCTGATGTCCATATTGGCCAGGGGCAGAGATCTGGAAAAGGAGCCACTTTGGGAGGTCACACCCTTATTCCCAGGAGCTTGCCTTTGCTCAGAACATTCCTGGCCTCCTCTTCAGCAGCTCCCTTTAGAGTCTACTGCCCCCAGAAGACAGGCGTTTCATGATCTCATGCTGTTTTTTAGACTCAAGCAGCATTGCCCAGCTTGGTCAGCAGGCTTGGACCGAATAACTTCTTAGCTGATTCTAATATATTTTAAATCTCCTCATGTTGGGTGGGCCCAGAATAATACCTGTATGGTTGCAGATAGTTTGACAAAGGATCTGGGCTGGGGTTGGCTTTAGAGCCTGCTCCCCACCCCCAGATGACCCAGCAGAGCCCTCAGCTATCTGGTAGCCTTCTGAAGCCCCTTCACTCTGTAGGAGGAAAAGTCAGAAGTAACAAAGAAAGAGGGTGAAACAGATTAATGCCAACAACTTCTTCATCCTGCAGAACTCTGTCCCTTAGCCTGGGTATCTTGAGCGCCGCTTAGAAAGTAGCTCCTATAAATCCCAGTGTACCTCCAGGCCTTCATCGTGTACAGCCCTGGTTGAAAACGATACTCTGGGTCTGATATCCTTTATATAGTGTCTCATGTTATCCTCACAGTAGCTCTAAGTGGTAGTTACGTTATCCCCATTTTATAGATGAGCAAACTGAGGCTCTGAGGCCCAAGGTTACACAGCTGTTGAATGGAGGAGCTGAGATTTGAACCCAGGTCTTCTGGCTCTAGAGCCCACTCTCCTAATATCTATCTACCTATCTATATATATATCCCAGTTCAGTTCAGTCGCTCAGTCGTGTCCCACTCTTTGTGACCCCGTGAATTGCAGCACGCCAGGCCTCCCTGTTCATCACCATCTCTCGGAGTTCACTCAGACTCACGTCCATTGAGTCCGTGATGCCATCCAGCCATCTCATCCTCGGTCGTCCCCTATCTACATATATAGTATATAGATAGTAGATATCTACATATATAGTATACATGTAGATAGTAGATACATCTACATATATAGTATATATGTATGCTTGTGTATGTATATATATAGTTTCTCCAACTATAAAATAAGGAAAATGTCCCCACCTCCTAGGAGTATTACAAGGATAAAATGACCTAAGATCTTATTATGTCTATTGAGACTTCCCAGGTGGCTCAGTGGTAAAGAATCTGCTTGCCAGTGCAGGAGACCGTGGAAACACGGGTTCAATTCCTGTGCAGGAAGATCCCCTGGAGGAGGAAATGGCAACCCACTCCAGTATTCTTGCCTGAAAAATCCCATGGGCAGAGGAGCCTGACGGCCTACAGACCATGAGGTCGCAAAGAGTCAGACATGACTGAGCGTGCACACACACAACCTCTGCTGATGAGAGCAGGAACGTGGACTCAGGCATGGTGCGGTTTTTCCTTTTTTAAATTATTGTTAGATGGTGTCATTAAGCACAATGCTTTCTTCACTTTTCTATTTTTGATCATTTCACTGCTTTGAACAGAATTTTCCCTCAAGATCCTGAGGTTGTAAATTTCCTTTGGAGAGGCTTGTACCTCTAACTATTTGAGGCATGGAGTAGCATGGAGAAACCTGTAGAGTCTTCTGGAAAGAGAAAGGGCAAACAGCTAAGCCAGACATTCTGTTTTGATAGAGCTGGCTGGCTGGAGAGGAATCCTATCAGTTGGGATGGAAGACATGAAATCCAGGTTCAAAACAGCTCAAGCATAAATAGGATGTAGTTATCTTATACGACCTGAAGTCTGGAGGGAGTGTGGCTTCAGAGTGCTTAGTGAGGCATTGAACACTGTCAGCAGTAACTCAGGTGCCTTCTGTCTTTATGTTCTGTCCTGCTTAATATATTGGCTCTTGCCCACGGATGTCCTCATGGTGAAGAAATGGCTGCATTGGTGCCAGACATCACACCGTCACTCATCAATGTCCCAAAACCAGAAGAGAGAAGCTCCTTTACACAGGTCTGTCTTTAGAGGAAGGATACTTTTCCTAAATGGCCTTCTGGTCCCTCCTTTGTGTCTCATTGGTAAGAACGGCCTCCCCTGCAGACCCTAGACCCACAAGGCTAGAGTATAGAGCATCACTCCTGAGGCTCATGAGAGCCCCAGCTTTCCTTAGATTTAGTGGCTTCTGGACATAGCAAGTCATTTGAGTCAACAAGAAAGAAATGGCTGCGGGGAGGTACCCGATGCTGTTTGGGGACAAGCAGTCTCCAGGAGGTCTGTGCCAAGGCCTGTGTCTCTTTCAGTGCAAGGTTCTGGAATACCTCCCTCATCTCATTATTGCCTGCTCCCATATCCTAGTCTTCCTAGTTCCTCTTTCCCCACTTCCTGTTCTAGGACTACATCATTCCTTTGTCTGCCTTTCCCTCTGATGGAATCACTCGCCCCTCTTTCTTGTCTGATTGGTTCATTCTCATCCTCTGGACTCAGTATAGTGCCGCCTTTCCTGACTACTTATCTCCCAAGCTCGGTCCACTGCTCTTGATCTCTATTCTTTAAAAATTGTTGCGTTAGTCTCAATAGGAATTTCTTTTTGTGTTTACTTGTTTACAGTGTTCCTTTTGCACTGGACTCTCAGCTCTACCTGTGACAGGGACTGAGTTTGACTTGTCTACTCTGTGTCCCTAGACTTCAGGAGAAGGATCAGTGGGGAAGAGGAGGGATTTAGCAAGAGCCTGGCATGGAGCAG
The DNA here is from genome assembly GCA_006410875.1 of Neotragus pygmaeus. Lineage (NCBI taxonomy): Eukaryota > Metazoa > Chordata > Mammalia > Artiodactyla > Bovidae > Neotragus > Neotragus pygmaeus. The sequence goes on from SJYV01045352.1 coordinate 349,950, forward strand.
GCATTTTGTAAATANATAATAGCTGGATAGACATGGGACTGCTAGGCTGCCGTCCTGCTTGGTGACAGTCCTGGTGGTGATGGGTGTGGAGGCTTCTCCAACACGTGGGGTATTTTCATCACAGCCCCTCTGCTCACGTTACCCATTTATGTGCCTGCCGGCCCTGGGGGATTAGGGATCCTGACTGCAGTGGGTCTGCCCGCTCAGTGTCCTGCAAGCTTGAGGCTCCTGTGTTTCACTGAAACGCTCTGTAGGCCCTTGCTGATCTGTTATGAGATGTCTGCTCAGCCTCGGCCTATTTGAGGAGCTTCCCCTGGGGCCCCTGGCTCTGCTCCAGGGGCTCTGGGTTCCAGGCCTCCTGATGTCCATATTGGCCAGGGGCAGAGATCTGGAAAAGGAGCCACTTTGGGAGGTCACACCCTTATTCCCAGGAGCTTGCCTTTGCTCAGAACATTCCTGGCCTCCTCTTCAGCAGCTCCCTTTAGAGTCTACTGCCCCCAGAAGACAGGCGTTTCATGATCTCATGCTGTTTTTTAGACTCAAGCAGCATTGCCCAGCTTGGTCAGCAGGCTTGGACCGAATAACTTCTTAGCTGATTCTAATATATTTTCAATCTCCTCATGTTGGGTGGGCCCAGAATAATACCTGTATGGTTGCAGATAGTTTGACAAAGGATCTGGGCTGGGGTTGGCTTTAGAGCCTGCTCCCCACCCCCAGATGACCCAGCAGAGCCCTCAGCTATCTGGTAGCCTTCTGAAGCCCCTTCACTCTGTAGGAGGAAAAGTCAGAAGTAACAAAGAAAGAGGGTGAAACAGATTAATGCCAACAACTTCTTCATCCTGCAGAACTCTGTCCCTTAGCCTGGGTATCTTGAGCGCCGCTTAGAAAGTAGCTCCTATAAATCCCAGTGTACCTCCAGGCCTTCATCGTGTACAGCCCTGGTTGAAAACGATACTCTGGGTCTGATATCCTTTATATAGTGTCTCATGTTATCCTCACAGTAGCTCTAAGTGGTAGTTACGTTATCCCCATTTTATAGATGAGCAAACTGAGGCTCTGAGGCCCAAGGTTACACAGCTGTTGAATGGAGGAGCTGAGATTTGAACCCAGGTCTTCTGGCTCTAGAGCCCACTCTCCTAATATCTATCTACCTATCTATATATATATCCCAGTTCAGTTCAGTCGCTCAGTCGTGTCCCACTCTTTGTGACCCCGTGAATTGCAGCACGCCAGGCCTCCCTGTTCATCACCATCTCTCGGAGTTCACTCAGACTCACGTCCATTGAGTCCGTGATGCCATCCAGCCATCTCATCCTCGGTCGTCCCCTATCTACATATATAGTATATAGATAGTAGATATCTACATATATAGTATACATGTAGATAGTAGATACATCTACATATATAGTATATATGTATGCTTGTGTATGTATATATATAGTTTCTCCAACTATAAAATAAGGAAAATGTCCCCACCTCCTAGGAGTATTACAAGGATAAAATGACCTAAGATCTTATTATGTCTATTGAGACTTCCCAGGTGGCTCAGTGGTAAAGAATCTGCTTGCCAGTGCAGGAGACCGTGGAAACACGGGTTCAATTCCTGTGCAGGAAGATCCCCTGGAGGAGGAAATGGCAACCCACTCCAGTATTCTTGCCTGAAAAATCCCATGGGCAGAGGAGCCTGACGGCCTACAGACCATGAGGTCGCAAAGAGTCAGACATGACTGAGCGTGCACACACACAACCTCTGCTGATGAGAGCAGGAACGTGGACTCAGGCATGGTGCGGTTTTTCCTTTTTTAAATTATTGTTAGATGGTGTCATTAAGCACAATGCTTTCTTCACTTTTCTATTTTTGATCATTTCACTGCTTTGAACAGAATTTTCCCTCAAGATCCTGAGGTTGTAAATTTCCTTTGGAGAGGCTTGTACCTCTAACTATTTGAGGCATGGAGTAGCATGGAGAAACCTGTAGAGTCTTCTGGAAAGAGAAAGGGCAAACAGCTAAGCCAGACATTCTGTTTTGATAGAGCTGGCTGGCTGGAGAGGAATCCTATCAGTTGGGATGGAAGACATGAAATCCAGGTTCAAAACAGCTCAAGCATAAATAGGATGTAGTTATCTTATACGACCTGAAGTCTGGAGGGAGTGTGGCTTCAGAGTGCTTAGTGAGGCATTGAACACTGTCAGCAGTAACTCAGGTGCCTTCTGTCTTTATGTTCTGTCCTGCTTAATATATTGGCTCTTGCCCACGGATGTCCTCATGGTGAAGAAATGGCTGCATTGGTGCCAGACATCACACCGTCACTCATCAATGTCCCAAAACCAGAAGAGAGAAGCTCCTTTACACAGGTCTGTCTTTAGAGGAAGGATACTTTTCCTAAATGGCCTTCTGGTCCCTCCTTTGTGTCTCATTGGTAAGAACGGCCTCCCCTGCAGACCCTAGACCCACAAGGCTAGAGTATAGAGCATCACTCCTGAGGCTCATGAGAGCCCCAGCTTTCCTTAGATTTAGTGGCTTCTGGACATAGCAAGTCATTTGAGTCAACAAGAAAGAAATGGCTGCGGGGAGGTACCCGATGCTGTTTGGGGACAAGCAGTCTCCAGGAGGTCTGTGCCAAGGCCTGTGTCTCTTTCAGTGCAAGGTTCTGGAATACCTCCCTCATCTCATTATTGCCTGCTCCCATATCCTAGTCTTCCTAGTTCCTCTTTCCCCACTTCCTGTTCTAGGACTACATCATTCCTTTGTCTGCCTTTCCCTCTGATGGAATCACTCGCCCCTCTTTCTTGTCTGATTGGTTCATTCTCATCCTCTGGACTCAGTATAGTGCCGCCTTTCCTGACTACTTATCTCCCAAGCTCGGTCCACTGCTCTTGATCTCTATTCTTTAAAAATTGTTGCGTTAGTCTCAATAGGAATTTCTTTTTGTGTTTACTTGTTTACAGTGTTCCTTTTGCACTGGACTCTCAGCTCTACCTGTGACAGGGACTGAGTTTGACTTGTCTACTCTGTGTCCCTAGACTTCAGGAGAAGGATCAGTGGGGAAGAGGAGGGATTTAGCAAGAGCCTGGCATGGAGCAGGCATTTTGTAAATATGCACTGAATGGAGGACCTACCCGAATCCCCCGTCTCTTTCCTCTGCCTCATCTGTTTCTGTCTCCCTCTCCCTTGGACTCCAAATTCCTTCCTGTGTTCTTGGTTCTTTGAGGAAGAGGAGAGACAAAATATTTCCATGAGTCGGTGGACCATTTTCTCTTTACAGTGGCCAGGTTGCTGGTGTCAGCTTGTATAGATGCTTGGCCCAGTGGCTGAAGCCAGTGGGCAGCACAGATGCACGTCTCGATGTCTGGATCTGACCTTTGCCCGCATGTGTCCCGAGGACTCATGGCTTTGCCCCAAGGAGGCAAAGGAGGTTATTTTTTGTGGCCGGGAGCTCCCTCACCCATGAGACTGAGGAGCTGGCCCCTTTGCGGGGGCTGTTGAGTCCATCCCATTTCTGGCAAAGCCATTCAGTTATCAGTCTTGCTGATGCTAAATTGTAAGGCTGGCATGGGAGCCAGCTCATTATTTTAGACAAGACAAAGATGGAAAAGGTTGGCTGTAGTTCTTTGAAGTTTAAAGACAGGGAATCTGAATAATTTTGAGGAATTTTTTGACCCAAACAGTCAGGTTGACCTTTGACTCAGATGAAGTGGATTCTAGGGGACACTCCCATGATGTGTTACCATAGGACTGGGCAGGGGGAGAGAAGGGGGTAATCCTTGGCTACGTTGGCCAACACTGAGGTTAGGGTGAGGGCACAGCAGGGGTCTTGACCCAAAGGTGGTGGGTGGAACAGGTTAGATGCGCTTGAAGCTCTTCCTCATTTGGGTCCTCAGACTGCCAGAGACATCACTCAGTGCTTTAGGCTGAGGTCTCTCCTGCAGGGCAGAGAAAGAACCTGCCTGCGGCTGCAGACCTCTTCTCCATGGCTGGTTGTACAGCAAATCATAGCCTTGCTCCTGTGTGCAGGGGAGACCCAGCGTGTGTGTACACGGGTCCATGTGGGCCTTGCCTGGGGCCCGGCGCCCACCCCAGGGACCCTCTGGGGAATGCGTTGGCTGCAGTTTGAGCCTAATGAGCAAAGTGTTAGGTGGTGGGGCTGCAGGTTCCCTGCCGGAGCTTGGTCTTCCTGAGGCCCCCAAAGTGGAGCCATTGAAGACGGCGGAGGCTTTCCTAGCGCCTGCTGTTGCTTTTAGGGATCTTGCTTATGTTGCCTTTTCTTTTTCAGTGGGAAGTGTCGGTGTGAGTAATTATATATATTTTCACAAACTCGAACTATGCTTCATTTAAACTTCTATAAACATGTCTGTATAATTCTAATTAACTGCTCGCATAAAGCCATCAGAAAGTTACACGGGGAAAGCTTATTTGCCAGACTGTTGCCTAAAAGCCAAGGAAAATATTATGTTCTTCCAACAAACGGACTATTCATGTAGGCCGTTCCCAAGATAAACAGGAGATATTTGAGGACAAGTGAGATTTGAAGCAGGGATGGCCGAGCCTCTTGTAAGTGGTGTTCAGCAGTGTTGGCGGGGTGGGTGGCTTGATTGAGTGATAAATGCTCTTCAAGAAAAATGCCCCGGACTTGGAATGTGGGGTCAGGACCCTGGAGATGGGCCATCTCGTGGTGTTCTTGTTAAAGTCTGTGGGCAGGAGGCCACTCTGAATTAGTGAAAAGTCTGAATCAGAGAAGAGTCAAGCTCTTTCGGTAGTTTGTGCTTGGGTTACTAGGAAAGTGTGGGCAAAAGAGAGCCTTGGGGCTGCTTTGATAAGTGGGTCAGGAGGACTTAAAGTCAGCCTCCATTCATTCCTTCTTTCATTCACTCCTCCAGTCTTATTGCTGGGCACCTGGGCACCTGACCCAGAGCCACAGTGGGGCTCTGGGTATGACAGCTGACAAAATGTCAATATCTGTGCCCTCCTGATCCCATGTGTGGTGGCGGGGGGGCTGGGTAGTGAACACGCTAAGTGAGCACCATTGTGTGGTGTGTTGGTGATCAGGAGCTCAGGGAGAGAGTAAAGGGGGAGAGGGCTGGGAGCCCGACTTGGTGGGTGTGGTTTTAGGTTGAGTCAAGGAAGGCCTGCCTCCCTGAGGAGGTGACTGTGAGTGAAGACATGAAGGAGGTGCAGACTTTCCGGGTAGTGGGAACAGCATGTGCGAAGGCCTTGTGCAGAAGAGTGCTTGGGTGTCTGAGAAAGGTGAGAAGGCCCGGGTGCTGGGGCTGAGCAGGTGATGGGGAGAAGTAGGTGATGACGTCAGACAGCTGATTGAGGGGCAGGGAAATGTAATCCAGTCTTTTATTATATGCAAGAAGACACTTTTTAAAAAAACTTTTTGGCTGCACCTTTTGGCACGTGCAATCTTAGTTCCCGGACCAGGAATCGAACCTGCTCCCCCTGAATTGTACGGCAGAGTCTTAACCATTGGACCATTCCAGGGAAGTCCCAGAAGAAGATACTTCTGAACTGCTTTTCCTTTACTTCATAAGATGAAAAAGACTTCCACATTTTGCCACACTTGCTCTATTGCAGATGGTGTGAATAATCCACAAAAATACAGAGAAGAAAATAAAATCCCCCCAAATATCCCTTTGCAGGGGGTCACTGTTTCATGTTTGGATGCCCCTTTCATGCCTTCTCATTTTACCATCTCCTTTAGCTTCTTCCCTCCCAGCCTTTGTGAAAGTTTTTGAGAAATGCTCAGTCAAACCCCTGCTTAATATCACAGGTGACTATTTTGAGAAGGAAGATTGAGGAGTTTTTTTTTTGTGCCCTTAAAAAACTTGAAATTGGAGTCCAGGTAGTTTTTTAGGTGGTTTTCAATAGCTGAAAAAATGGTTGCAAAGGAAGCCTCTGGAGGGCTGATGGTTTTGTGTAGACACAAACATTCAGTGGTAACAGTGATCTTGCTTTGAGTCCTTAGTAGGTCCTAGGTGCAAGACATAAGTAGTTTTTGTTCAGTTCTCTTATTTTTGCCAATGTTTTACTGCGGGTAAAACACACACACACACACACAAAGAAAAAAAAAACCAGAACATAAAACTTACTCTTTAAACCATTTTTGAGTGCACAGGTCAGGGCATTAAGTGTGTTCATGTTGCTGTGCAGCCTTCTCCACTATCCAGCTCCATAATTTTTCATCTTGTAAAACTGAAGTTCTCAACACGTTAAACAATAACTCCCTGCTTTCCTCCTCCTTCAGCCCCTGGTAACTACTATTTTCATTTCTGCCTTTATGGATTTGCCTACTCTCAGTACCTCATAGAAAAATGGAATCTTACTGGGGACTGCCCTGGTGGTTAAGGCTGCCTGCATCCACTGCAGGGAGTGAGGGTTCCATCCTCGGTCGAGAGTCCCATAGGCCATATGGCTTGGCCAAAAAAAGAAAAAAAAAGGAATCATACAGTATTTGTTTTTAGCACAGTGTCCTCAAGGTGCATCCACTGAATAGGGACACTGTTATTTTGTTTACCCATTCATCTGTCAGTACACACTCGGTTATTTCCATCTCTTGGCTGTTGTGAACAATGCTACTATAAACATGGGTGTCTATGCATCTGTTTAGCACCCTTCTTTCAATTCTTTTGACTATATACCCAGAAATAAAACTGCTGAATTATATGGTGATTCTGCTTTTAATTTTTTGAGGTATGGCCATACTATTTTCTGTAGTGGCTACACTATTTTGTATTCCCACCAACAGCGGACAAGAGTTCCATTTTCTTCACATCCTTGACACTTGTTATTTTCTGTTGTCTTTTATAACTGTTTTTGATAGTAGCCGTCCTATTGTATGAGGTGGTGTCTCACTGTAGCATTGATGTGCATTTCCCTAATGATTAGTGATGTTGAACATCTTTTCATGTACTATTGACCGTTTGTAGGTCTTCTTTGAACAAACATCTACTGAAGTTTTAATTTATTTTTGAACCAGATTGTTTTTTTGTTGTCGAGATTTTGGAGTTTTCCATATATCCTGGATATATAATTTGCAAGGGCTTCCATGGTGACTCAGACGGTAAAGAATCTACTTGCTTTGCAAGAAACTGGGGTTTGATTCCTGGGTCGGGAAGATCCCCTGGAGAAGGGAATGGCTACCCTTTCCAGTATTCTTGCTTGGAAAACCCCGTGGGCAGAAGAACCTGGCAGGCTACAGTCCAATGGAGTTGCAAAGAGTTGGATACAACTGAAGTGACTGAACATGCACAGTCATTTACAAATCTTTTCTTTCAGTCTGTGTCAGTTTTCTTGTAATTTTGAAATAACCTCTGTGAGGTTGTTGGCATTATTATTATTGATAAGAAACAGGATCAGGGAGGTTATTGACTTTCTCCAAATCACACAACACAGATAATCAGAGCTGACGATGGGACCCCAACACTTGAATCCCAATTCTGGGCAAGAGTTGGGTTCCAGGTACCACAGGCCATCTGCATGAAGACCCATGTGAAGGCATGTGGGGCATCCTTATGGCGAGGAGCTTGACTCGCTCCCCCCTACCCCTGGGCTTACCCTGTGGCCCCTGCTGACCTTCTTCCCTGGGCCACGTCGAGGTGTTTGCCTGCTGCGTACTCTCAGGAGAGGCGTCTTAGAAGGTTTTCTTTCAGTCCTGTGGGCTGGGTGGATCAGAGGTGGATGCCTTCACGCATATCAGTTCAGCCCAGTCCTTGGCATGTGGCAGCCCTTTTTAATAAGCAGAGCTTTTATTACCAGCGAATTCTTCTAAAACCCTGTCGGACCTTAGAAGAGGGATACCTGTAGCCCTCTGTGTCTCAGGGGCTGAGTGAATTAGACTTTGATGTGAGGGTCAGTTTGTAGCTGCTTCATTCATTCACTCCCTCATTCATTCATATCCTGGTGTGATTTTTTTTTTTTTTTCCCCAGCAAGGAGATTCCCCTGGTCTCAAGTTTCCGGAGGCACCCGGTACAATCTAGATTCCAATTAGCTTAATTGCTTCATATTAGACTTCTTAGAAAAGATTTTTTTTTCCTGCTGATAGCTGCGGTTCCAGGAATGTCTGCCCCCACCGTCTTCCTTCCTGCCTCCTCCCAAGCTTGTTTCTTTCAACTTTATTTCTCCCGGACTGGCCTATACCTCAGTACTATTAGTCTCAGGGCTATAGCATCAGTTCATGTTGGAGAGCCCAAAGCAGGGTGGAGAAACAGAAAAAACAGAAACAGCGTGGACACCAGAAAAAAATTGTATATAAGATACATATGTATAGGTATAATGTATAAAACACCTTAGTATGAAATCTATGTGTATCATACACATATCTTGATACATAAACATATCTCTTTAAACAGAAAATTCCTCCTTAGTCGTGTGTGTGTGTGTATGTTTCAGCGAAAGAACTTGGACACAGACTCTACCCTGAGTTCTGACCCTCTCCCTTTTCCTCTTGCCATCAACACCAGATTTTTTAAAAAGTACTTTCAACAACCAGAGGAAACAGTTACATCCTGATTGACACACAGGATGTTGGAGCAGCATTCTTGCTGTTAAGTGATCAGGATTTCAGCCAAGGGAATATAATGAAATCCACATAAAAATTTATTTACCTAATGAAAATCCTGGAGTAATGCATAAGTGGTTCTCTGATAATAAAATGCAAATCTAAAACTATAACCAGGAGGACAATAATCTTCATTAAACGTATTGTCTAGAGGAAGCCCATGACATCCACTTAACAGTGATTTGATTTGTTCAGTAATTTCCACGTAATATTTAAACTTTATTTCGAGCCTTAAAAACCCACCCATGAGTTTCTTTCCCATCGGCGGGGAGGGCGGCTGCTGGTGGGTGAGGGTGCCTGCCTGGCGAGCCTCACGGCCTCTGCAGTGGGCACCTAGAGCACAGTCCTCTTCTAGGCGACTCGGTGTCTGCTGGAGAGACAGGGTCCAGCGAGAGACAGCAAGGGGTCAGATTTCCTTCTCTGGAGGAGACCCAGAAAAGCTCCTCCTATTCTGTAAAAAAAGTAGGATCAGATGACTAGAAGGGTTTGGGTGAGCCTCCGAGTTTTCTCCCTGAGCCCAGTGCTCCTGCCTCCTGGAGATCTGATGAGGGCTGAGGACTTCAGTGATGCTCTCCCATCACTCGAGTGCTGGGTGGACATCTCTGCAGATGCTCCCAGGACCACCTTGCAGCTTCCGTCCTTTAGGATTGAAGTGAGTGGACGTTGGAAGCAGGTTAGAAGCACTTTGGAAGCAGGCTGACCTGGTTGGAAACCTGGCTCTGCCACCTGTAAGCTGAGTGACAGTGGGCATGGTCCCCAACCCCTGGGAGGTGCAGGGTCCTCGTCTAGGAAAGGGGAGCTCTAGTCCCCACCTCCAGGACCAGTGCTAGAAACGTGTGCAGAAGCCTGTGTAGCGTTGGGTCGGGGCCTACGGTACCTTGCTGTGGGCTCAGAAGCCTCTTGGGTAGCTTAGACACATGATAGGAAAGAATTTGTGTCTGGGTGCGTGCACACGTGCTCATTTGCTTCAGTCTCTGCGGCCCTATGAACTGCAGTCCATCAGACTCCTCCGTCCATGGGATTCTCCAAGCAAGAATACTGGAGCGGGTTGCCATGCCCTCCTCCAGGGGATCTTCCTGACCCAGGAATCGAACCTGCATCACCTGCGTCTCTTGCTTTGCCAGGCGGATTCTTTACCACTGAGCCACCGGTGAAGCCCTTGTGTCTGGGTCCGTTTGTCCAATTTGAAACTGATGATCAATGCCCTAGAGGACCAAAATGAACCTTTGAGACTTTTAACAATCATGAAATCCCAAGTAAACAGCAGATTGAGGCGTGTGTGTGTGTGTGTGTGTGTGTGTGCGCGCACACACGTGCTTGTATGTGTGTGAAGTGTTCTCATCAAAGAAAATGATATTAGCATTCTTCCAAACCATTTTTTCCTCCCCTTTTCTTTTCTTATCAAGTTGCAACTTTGTTTCCCTTTGACTTGATGCAGTGTGCCGTGAAAATCTATTAAAATGAAAGGAAGATAACAAAATCAGCCGTAATCTCTTTCTAGAGGGAGCATGGAACCGCGGCTAAGAACGGAGACCTTTTCAGATGCCAGCCAGCTCAGGGCTCACTAGCCGTATGCCCTTGTCCTTTCTGGCCTCAGTTTCCTTGCCTAGAAGGCCGCATTAACATGGTTTTTCTGCACAGTAGTGAAGATTAAACAAGATAATGTTTGTAAAGTGCTTGGCAGAGTGCTGGCACTCAGACAACGCTTGATAAACGGGAGGTGCTTTGTTGTCTGAGAAAAGGTTGTGCTGAACAGAGGCCCGGTGAAATGGAGAAGTGAGGCTCTTATCCAGGTGGTGCTGCCAGCCGCCGGCAGGCCAGCCAGTCCTAGTGCCCAGAGCTTCTATCCAAGGGCTGACTCAGGTTACTCCCGGCCCATTAACAATGCTGGTCCAAGCTTGGAGCCTCTTAAGTTCAAGGTCGATCACAGGCCTCATCCCCCACCGGGCCTCTCTGCTTTGCCGAGTCATTAGTCACCAGGGTGGCCTGATGAGAGCGTGGGGATGACTCAGTGAGGCTGATCCCCTCTTCTGGGCCACACCCCAGGGCAAGGCCTTGCTGGCAGAGGGTCCGCAGTGTCGGCCATCCAGAGAGACTGAGGTTCCATTCACATTCCTGGAAAAGCGGTTAAATCCTGGCTTTGCATATGACTAGCCAGGCAAGTCATTTCACCAGTCTGAGCCTCAGTTTTCTCATCTGCTAAATGGGGGTAGCAGTAGTATTTTATCTCAAAAGGTTGCTTTGAGGAGGCTAGGGGATGGAACAGGCTTACTAGCCTGCAGTGAGCAATCCTGCTGTTATTCTCCCAGGCAGACTTCCTGGAGAAGGAAGGCTGGGACCCCATAAACAATGAAAGATGGGGATAAGTGATGGATAACCGAGAAGAAAGGAGAGCAAGGGAGAGCTGCGGGCTGAGGGGTTTGGGCAGAGGAAGCAGGGAGATGAAAGGTGCTAGAAAAGCTGTGCTCACTAACAGTGTGGGTCTCATCCCCTCCTGACCCGACGGGGGGCCTAGCGAGGGCCATGCCTTTGCAGGAGAGAAGATGAGACGGTAGCAGCCTCTTGGCCTGAACTAACTTGTCTTCAAAAATTCCTGCAGGAGAGACTTAGGCAAACGAGTCACCTTTCAGCCCAAATGCACCCACGATTCTTGTGTGTCGCGTGCTGGCCCCCAACCCACAGAGTTTCTGCCCACACTCTTGTTGGGATTAATTTATCAGCTGGCCAGCCAGGGAGATGCGATGCTGATGGGTTTACCCCATGGGACCATCTCTGGGGTAGGGGGAGAACCATCCGAAGACACTTGGCGCACCCCCCAGTGCCCTTCGGTGGGTGTCCAAGCAAACCCGCGGCCAGCCGCCTGGCTTTGAGTGCAGCCTCCTTTGAGTATAGCCTCTGAGGCTGCAGAGGGCCTGGGGCTGTGGGGGGTTGTAATACCCTGAGGCCTGTGGATCCCACAGAGGGGCCTGAGTGACAGCCAGTGCTTCACACGCCGCCGACAGCCAGGGGGAGGGAAAGAGAGAGAGAGTGCGGCAGGGGCAGAGGGGGGCTGCCAGTCGGGGACAAAGGCAGAGAGGAGAGAAACAAAGGAAGGGAGAAAATCCCCTCTCGTTACAACCTGTGAGTTAAAGAAAAATGGGGTCCGTTACCCCACCATGCTTTAGTGTAACACTCAGTTCATCCGAGAAAAAAACACTCAGACCTTTCAACTTGCAAGCTGCACCTCCAGGCCAGGTGTGGCATCCTTGTTGGAAGTGCCCTTCTGGGCTGGAAACTTCCCCCACCCATGCATGGAATTAGTTGAAAACAAGAAGAATCAGAGGCAATCAGCTGCTGCCAAATTTCGGAGCAAACATTTTTCTTTCTGGATTTAAATAATTGCATTGCATCCCCAGCTCTGCTTCTCCTCTGAAACCAGCCCCAAATGACATTTGGCAGGCTGTCGATGGTCTGGTTTTCTCCCCCTCCGCCCTGTGGGGCTTTCTCAGAATATTTTCCTCAACGTCTGGGTAGCTGGCTTTTAAACCAGTTCATTTTTTTTTTGGTGGGGGGTTCGATCTCAAATTTTATTAAATTTAAATTTTATTCCATTTCAGGCTATAAAATCTCCAAAAGTGGCTTTGAAAGTGAACAGGTTTTGGCATGTTGGAAATAGGTTACCTCCAATGCAAATAAAAGCGTCTAGCTTCCAAGGAGAACAAGGCTCCAAGGGTTGGGAAAATGTGTGGAGTGGTTAGAGACCATGGCAGAGAAATGGTCAGAGACCAATTTAAAAGCACATATATTTTAAATGGANTCTGTGTATTCTTGCCACCTCTTCTTAGTATCTTCTGCTTCTGTTAGGTCCATCCCATTTCTGTCCTTTACTGTGCCCATCTTTGCATGATCACTTCTCCGTTCTCATGAGAACTGATCTGATGGAAAGATAGAGCGAAGACAAAGCTGCACACAGAACTCAGAGCTTGTGCTTGTGCGCTGAAAGGGGAGGACCAAGTTACGTGAGAGGGAGAGTTCACATGTGACTGGGTTGGAGGAAAGGTCCATCTGAGTGAGGGAAGTATCTAGCCAGTATCACTAGACTCAGATATTTTAAAAGAAGGAGGAAAGAAGACACAATAAATTTAATACTCCAGAGAGGGATCAAATCTTCCTAGTTGTGAGCATTTTAAGTTTTAAGGAGTATCTCTCCTCTTGTCTTTAAAATCATCAAACTTCTCAATCAGCAATCTTCAGTAGCTCTGTATGCACATAATTCAAGCACACCTAATTATTATTGGTGTTCAGTCAATACTTGCTGACTTGAGTTGAACTTTGATTCTTGCCAAACTTTGATTAATACCTTTTGTGCAAGTCAGTACAGATGTATCAGCACCACTTCTGCAAAACATCTTGATTTCGTTTTTAAACAGATGGCTTTTGCATTCAGTTTTTAGGTGACATCTTCAGGAAGGAAACCCAGATTTTGAGGGAAGTGCATTTCAGTGTAGCTCCTCTGAACTCAAGGAAGAAATGAGCTATATATAAATGGTTCCATTCTCGGTAGATTCACTGCCGGGTGAAAATGTAGTTGAGTACATAGATTTTTATTATAATGTTTTGCAGCTCTTGTGTGTGTAATATATTGAGGCATTGGCTTCTTTGCCTTTTTTTCATTAAAAACATCATAAAACATTTAGGAGTCTGCACAGAAATTGCAGTGACCTCTATTTATAATTGAAGAAAGTAATGTTTCCTTTAAAATATAACTGGAGAGCAGTATCCTGACCACAAGGCCCTGAAGTCTGCTAACCAGATTTGTGCAGATTTCCATTCTCATGTGTGCAATCACTAAAATGACGAAAAAATAAGACCATTGCAAAGGGAAGGGAGTCTGGTAACTAGGGTGATTTGAAGCAAGCTCATAGAAGCTGGTTTTATGTTTCATTTGGTGTTTTTTGTTGTTGTACCAGGGAAGGCAATTTCTATTTTTCAAGGTTGCTAATACTAAATAAGCAGGGGACCTTTGTTTATTTCTTAAAATAAAGGAGTGACCTTTTCACTGGACCAAACCTAGATCTGCTCACCGAAGCACCGTGAAACAATCTACTGAACCCCAGTCGTAGTGAAGCAAAGCGTAGCCTTTATTTCAGGGCCCCAGACAAGGCGTCCAAGCAGCTAGTGCTCAAAATACCCAAACTCCCTGACAGATTTCAGGAAAGCATTTTTAAAGGTCAGGTGAGGGAGATGTGTCACAAGGATGTGACAAGCTCATGCACAGTTCTCTGATTAGTTGATGGTGAGGTAGCAGAGTGATGTCATAGGAGTTGACATCATTAGTCCTCAGGCTGCAGGGGGCTGCGTGCTGCAGGTCATCAAGTAGTTAATGAACGTTTGGTGGGGTTTTAGCATCTGTAAAACAACTCAGGAATTGTGCATCCGATACTGTGGCCCAGCAATGTGTATGGGGGAGGGTCTGCCCTGGGGAGGATCTGTCCTGGGAATGCCTTGGAGGGCCCTGCTTGTTGGCAGACTCCAGTCGGGCAGAACCTCTCTCGCCCCTGCATCTCCAGCCTTCTTGTGGCTAGAGACCCCCCCTGGGGGTCTTGTTACAGAGAAGATTCTGTTACAGAGATGATGCAGCGAGTCTGGAGCGGGGATGCAGACTCTGCATTTCTAACTGGGTAACTCAGTGCTGCTGCCCCAGACTGCACTTTTGGTAGCCATAAGTGATGAGCGGCATCTCCTGAAAGGTAAACTCTGTCATTGGTCATTGGAACATAGCTTTGTGTTTCCTTTCTTGTCTTTTGGATAGCTTGTCAAGGTCTCTTCGCTGAGTTACTCAGCTGTTGCTTCTTTCATCGGAGAATTAGTCCTCACGGCACCTTAGAAGGCAAGGCGAACCCTGCGTCCTGGTCAGTGCTCTGTCCTCAGTGCATCCGTAATCCTGCCAGCTGTACCCTCAGATGCACCCCAACTCTCCACCTCCACCACGCCAGCCCCATCGGACCCTTCAGTGCCACTCGCCCCAGCTCTTAAGAATGCCCTCACTCACCACCCTGCTTCTCCTTTTGCCCCTCAGCACCCAAGAGATTGTCCAAGAGTAGACATCAAACAAGGTGCCACCCTGCTTTAAACCCTCCAGCAGCTTCCCATCTGCTCCTAGTCCATGACCACGACCAACAGGAGCCTGATCTGAGCCTGCACCCTCCCCGTCCTCCTCCAGGCCCCTCTCCCCAGGGAGCCTCACTCCAGCCCACCTGCCTTCTTTTGCTCTTTGCGCACAATGGACCATCCAGCCTCCTCCCTCTGAGCTCTGCACTGACACTTGTCTCTCCATCTGAAAGGCTATTCCTAGGGTGCTGGGCTGCTGCTGGTAGCTTCTCATCCTTCAGGTTATCTCCTGGGAGTGGCAGAACCTGAAGACCCTATTTAAATCAGCTGTGCCCCCATCCTTCTATATTATCTGCCTGCCTGATTTTTGTCACCCTCTGAAAGCATCTTTTTTGTTTGTTTTTCTATCTGTTCACTTGTTTATTTTTTGGCTTCAGGCCACCAGGCTAGAATAGAAGCTTCTTGAAGTCCTGGCATTTAATGGACAGCATATTTAAAAGTAGAGACATTACTTTGCCAACAAAGGTCCGTCTAGTCAAGGCTATGGTTTTTCCTGTGGTCATGTATGGATGTGAGAGTTGGACTGTNTGGGAAAATAACCTAAAAAAGTGGATATTGTATATGTATAACTGATTCACTCTGCTGTACAGCAGAGGCTAACACAACATTGTAAATAAACTATACTCCAATAAAAATTAATTAAAAAAATAATGTCTACCTTTACTAAGCAGCATTATTCTCCGACTAAGGAAGGTGCTCTTTGATCCTCATTTTGCAGATGAAGAAACAGGTTCAGAGAGGTTGGGTAACGTGCCGAAGGTCACCCAGCTGTGGGCCTGGATTTGTTTCATTCCAGACCCCAAGGCCCTGATAGCATGCTGCTCCACATGTGGTGGCGCGGGAGGGGGGACTTGCATGTGCGCAGAAGGATGCTGGGCTGCAGAAGGGAAGCCGGTGCTCTGTGGCCGCTTCGTAACAGACCCAGCCCCCTCCCGCCCCTTCTGTCTGTCTGGCCGTCCACACTCCCAGGGAAGTCTGGTCTCCTCCTGCCTCCCAGCTCACGTGCCAGGCTTCCCTCCCTCAGACCCCACCATCTGGGGCCATGCTCCTGGCTTCAAAACAGGTGGAGAAATGGGGGTACTGGACCTGTCCATCCATGAGCTCTTTGTGTGTGTGTATTTTTTAAAAAATTAAATTTTTTACAGTATTGGCTTACAAAACTGTCTGAATCAAATTGTATAGCCAGGCCAGTTAATTTGGTTGTTTAGGGGAAATGCAGAGGTTTGTGGACAGATTTGGGAAGTTCTCAGGACCAGGCATGTTTCCTGTCTGAGCCTTAGTCTGCCCACTTGAGCGAGGGACTCCCCGCAGTGTCCGTGTTTGCCCTTCAGACCCTATACCGTGTTGACTGAAGTAGGCATGACTTAGTGAGGCTCACGGCATGCCCGGCCCTTCATTTACCCCTCGAGGATTGGTCACCTCCAGGTTCCAGGTGGTGCTTCAAAGCATTGTGTAACTGGCCTGGCCCGAGGTCTCACAGCTGCTGATGCCAGGCTGTGACCGTGGCCCAGTGCCTTCTCTGCCCCGGCTCTCGGCCCCTGGCAGCCTTCAGCTAGACCCTGGGCACAGCTGCACGCCTTTCCTGGCCGTGTTGCTTCCTGCTTCCTCCGGGGTTTCCAGAAGGAAGTGGGGGTTCGGCTGACCCTGCTGATGTCCTTGAGTGAGGAGGTGTTTGCTTCCTGCAGCTTCTTCCTGGGAAGCCCGAGTGAGGCCTCCTCTGGACTTTATGAGGCGTTTAGGTGGGGGGAATGGGTGTGGAGCCCTGGTTCCTGCCTAGAGAGCTCTTGGTCTGTTCGGGGTGCAATTCTGGGTGGAGGATGTTGGTGGGACCACCCCGATGATCTTAGCTACTGTGTGACTTTCTTGTCCATCAGGGTTCAGTGGTCACACAGGACAGAAATGAGCTCTGGACAACTCAGACTAGGATGAAGTTCGACGGGAGGATAAGGGAGACCTTAAAAAAGACTGAGTGCTGAAGAATTGATGCTTTTGAACTATGGTGCGGGAGAAGACTCTTGAAAGTTCCTTGGACTGCAAGGAGATCCAACCAGTCCATCCTGAAGGAAATCAACCTTGAATATTCATTGGAAGGACTGATGCTTAAGCTGAAGCTCCAATACTTTGGCCACCTGATGGGAAGAGCTGACTCACTGGAAAAGACCCTGATGCTTGGGAAAGATTGAAGGCGAAAGAAGAGGGCGGCAGATGATGAGATGGTTGGATGGCATCACCGACTCAATGGACATGAGTTCGAGCTAGCTCTGGGAGTTGGTGACGGACAGGGAAGTCTGGCGTACTGCAATCCATGGGGTTCCAAAGAATCAGACATTGACTTAGTGACTGAGCAGCAACAACAGGGGAGAGCTGATGGAACGAATAGGAGGAGAAACAGGACCCAGACAGGGTAGCTTCGGTGATGAGAGAAGCTAGATGGAATGGCTGTTGTCTTCAGGGAGCTGCCTCTGCAGTCAGAGAGTCCCTGCCGGCTCTATCTCCTGTGTTAACTTTGCTCAAGGATCCATGTCTGGGAAGGTCTGAGCATCTAGCCTGGCTGTGTCCCGGGGAGGGCAGAACAGTTTGACCGACGGCCCATCAAGGTCCAAGTGGATGAGAGATGGTTCCTTAGGGCACAAGGAGGGTGCTGAATCAGAGGTTGGGGCGGTGGGTACCTGGTGGGCAACACCTTGCCTGGCTGACATGTGGCCCTGGTGGGTCGTCCTTCTGTCTTGGAAGGTCCTGAAGTCTGGGATAAGGGTCAGGGAGGGCTGAAGATGGAGGAAGCAGTTGCCCCTTAGGCTGGCTTTGGGCCATGGAGTTGGATTCATCCAGTGATGGCTGGCTTTGGGCCATGGAGTTGGATTCATCCAGTGATGACATCTAGGGCACCAGGTTTGGGAGGGCCCCCCTGGGAAATCCCGTGTGGCAGTGCCCATGGGGACATGGGTGCCAAAAAGGACAGGAGTTTCCCCAAAGTCCCTCAGCCTGGTAGGGCCAGACCTGGGAGGGGACCAGGAGGGGCTGACATAGCACTGCTTCCCAAAATGCACCTTGGGTACTCTTGGTGGTATGGCAGGGGACTTTAAAGTAGAATACATATAAACATTTAAAAAAATGCTAATAAACGCACAAGGCACAAAATGAAATACACCTCCAACCATCCACTTCCCCTCCCTAGAGGCCGCGGGTGGTACTCAATTCTTGTGCCTAGTTCCGAAGCAGTTCCATGTACATGCACAAGTATGAATAATGTATGTTCTCTCTCCTCTCATTTTCCAGTCTGTTAGACATGATTTCAAATTGGTTAATTTAGTGCTTCCTCAGTGCTTTTTAAGTTAGCTTTTTATTGTTAAACCTGCAGCGGTGGTGGCTCAGAAGGTAAAGAATCTACCTGCATTCAGGAGCCCCAGGTTCGATCCCTGGGTTGGGAAGATCCCCTGGAGAAGGGAATGGCTATGCACTCCATGGACAGAGAATGTTGGCAGGGTACAGTCCATCAGGTCGCAAAGAGTTGGACCCGACTGAGTGACTAACACATACACGTACATTTTTATTGTTAAAGTTTCATGTACCAGTCATAAGGGTTCAGCTCAGGGAAGTTTCATAAACTGAGTGTATCTGTGTAACCAGCATCAGATGAAGAAAAAACCCAGCCAACTTCCTAGAGCCTGCTCCCGGCCCCCATGGCTCTTCCCAAGGGTAGCACAAACATTTTAGGTTTGAATACCTGTGTATTTATTTTAATGTGTTTTTGAATAAATGAAACCAGCCCATCCAACTTGAGATTTCCCAGGTATTATTGCCGTGCTTCAAGAACATTGTGCTGGACCCAAGGCTCTTAACTTGGGGTGACGTCAGAATCACTGGGGTGCTCAATTCCAAGAACAGTGATGGGACCAGTCCTGAGGCTACCCCTGGGGCCATGGGGGTGTTCTCGAGCAGCTGGAGCTGCTACCCTTAACCCCAGCCCCAGCCCCAGCCCCCATTTCTTAGAAGACATTGGTCGTCTGCTGTGGATGCCCCTACAGGACTTGCAGCTCAACATCCTAGTCCAGCACATCCCACCCTGTGCTAGCGCATTGACTCTGTCCTCTCCCTTCCCATAGCCAGTCAGGCCCCAGGGACCTGGACCCCGTAGAGCATAACCAGGTGGAGAGAGTGTGTGGACGCCTGGGAGCCCAGTGGTGTGATGTGGGGCTTTAGAGAGTTGGATAAACCGGGTTTGAATCCTAGCTCTGCCACTCGTTGGCTGTGTGACCATGGTTGAGTGTCTGGACCTATCCAACTATAGGTTTCCTCGCTTGTGAAGTGAGGATGGGTAAAAGCTTCTCTGCAGGGTGACTGTGAGGATTACGCCTGCGAGGATTATATGAGCCCCCATCGTGTGCAAACACCCAGTCGGGTCGTTGGTGTTCACGCTCAGTGAACAATCATACTTGTCACCGTTTCGGTGATTGTGCCTCTGGAGGTCTTCACCCTGTCCGCAGGCCAGGAACTGTAGGGGGAGAGGGAGAGGAGAGTGGGCACGGGGGTCTGCTTCTCTGCCCCTGTGGCATCCGTCCCAGATGAGCAAATGGTTCTCAGCGGGGCCTGGGGAACGTAATCTCTCCCTGGTGGCTGTGGCCAGCCAGCCCCAAGCAGCTGTCCTGTTCCCAGATCTGGGGTTCCAGGCTCAGCGGCGAGGGCGGGCAGTTTGGACGGGGGCTGGGCAGCTGACGGAGCCTCCAGGGGGGCTTGGAGGCCAGCTGCAGCCCTGGAGTGAAGAGCCAAACCATGCCTTAACCCATTCTGTCCCTGCGAGGATGGCTTCCCTTTCAGCTGCCTCAGGTGCCCTGTGAGTTCCCTGTTAGTCCAGGGGGTCTCCAGCATGCAGGGCGAAGATGCTATCTGGCCTGTGACAAGTTATCTGGCAGCTAAGTCATGTCTGACTCTTTGTGATCTAGGCTCCCCTGTCCTCTGCTATCTCCCAGAGTTTGCTCAAGTTCATGTCCATTGAGTCGGTGATGCTAGTCAGTGAAGAAAGTTATTGGGCTTGTTTAAAAGTTGCAGGGATTCATATAAATATTCAGACCTCTGGCTTTCTCAGAAAGTCAGAAGATCGGAACTACTGAGCATCCTCTGGGTGGCAGCTTTGATTGGCTGCGGGGTGGGTCACTGACAGCCCAACTGTCTCTCCCTTCCCCCTCCATATTCACCTCTGGTCCTCCTGAGGCCATTTGAGATTCTGGTCTAGAGAAGCCTGTCAAGGTCAACTGTAACTTCTAGCTGAGCCTTGAATTCCCCTGGGGTCTCCCTATCTGCTTGACACCCTCCTATGCCAGCAGCCTCACTACCTCCCGAGTGGACCTTCCCCTGCAGCTTCTGCTGAGGGAATCCTATCTATTCTTCCTTGAAATCTCCCTGTAGTGACTTCTACTGGTTGCTCCTGGTTTGACCCCTTGAGGCCACATAGCAAGCTCTGTCCCTTTTCCCCATGACAGCCCTTCAGATGCCTGAAGACAGCTCTGGTGTCCCCCTGAGCCTGCCCCTCTGGGCTGAACAGCATCCATTCCTTTGCTTTCCCTCCTAAGATGTGGTTTCAAGACCCCCATCACCCTGGCACCCCTCCTTGGCCACCTCCCCTTGGGCCCATGGACTTCTTTGGGCCGGCTTTCCAGAGCCGCTCTGCACACCTGGGGGCCATAAGGACATGACTGGGATCCCACGTTTGTTTAAAGAAAAAGAAAATGTAATGCATAGAAAGTGTTCCATTAGGCCAGCCACTCCAGAATACCCGGGGCATGTCCAAAGGGGCATCAAAGGACAGTTTTATATTGCTTTGTGTGCCCACCTGTGTTTAAAAATTTTTTCCCTCTCTACAATCTGGGGAATTAAAAAAGGTAAAAAGCCAAGAGCTGGGGGTGAATTCACTTTAACCAGCGGTAACGAGTGCTCCATGGCTAGAGAAGGAGGTAGGGTGGGGTCCCGGCTTGGAGGAGCTCACAGCCCAGGGCTGCCTTACGTCCTCAGGGACCTCAGCTGAGCTGGGCACTGAGAAGGGAGGAGGAGGAGGAGTAAGGGGGAGAGGATCTACTTATGCAGGGGTCTGCAATGGGTAGTGGAGATCAGGTGGGGCCTCCGACATGGAAGGGGGCGTTTTAGGGTGCACCAGTAGCAATGGCCCCGAGGCAGGAGGGCCTGCAGAGGCATGGGCTGGAGCACGGCTGTGTGAGCTGGGGAAAGGTCCCTGTGTGCAAAGGGGCTGGGGGGTGGACGCAGGCAGAGGACGCTGAAGGTTGTTCTGAAGGTGATGAGCGCGACAGCAAGAGTGGTTAGGACTGGAATGGCAGAGCTGGGTGACTGGCTTCCGCAGTCTGCAGCTGCGTGACTATGAACAAGTCATTTTCGATTCTCAAGCCTCAGTTTTCTCATGGTGATTGGGATGAACGGGCTGCGAGGAGTAAACAAACAAATGCCCTCCAAGTGCTTAGCCTCCTGCCTGGCACTGGGGCGCCCCGGTGAGGGCGCCTGCTCTCTATCTGTCCCAGGTCTTCAGCATGCTTGTGGACGCTTGTAAGCCTTATAGTGAAATGACTGCTGCCCAGTTCTCCGTTCCAGTAAGGAAGTACCGACTGCGTTAGCTTCTTGGGGTGCTGTCTCTGTCCCCCCCACACCCCTAAACTGGAGTGCATGATCAGCAATGACTAGCACAGCAGGCCATGCTAACAGCAAGAGTGATCTGGCAGGACTGTGAAAAGAGCCCAGCCGTGGAGTCTGGACTCAACTGGAGGACACCCAAGTGTGGCCTGCAGGTCTCCACCCCTCCGACCTCACTTTTCTCTTCTGTGACACGTGACACACTGTTGCCCATCCTGACCCAACACCCTCAAGAAGCAAATGTGATTCCCTCTGGCTGAGAATGTGTGTCGAATGCAGTAAATCTCCGTGTGAATGTTCCTGGAGGGACCTTGGCTGGCCTCTTAAGCTAAGACGGCCACTACCACTGCCCCTGGGCGGGCACCATTTACGGGCTTTTACTGATGCTGTGCTCTGCATCCTCCCACATCATCTCCTTGCCTCTCAGTACCTCCCAGGGCTTCGTATTCGTGTCACCCCATTTGACCTAGAGAAACCCAAGGATGGCAGTAAACCACTGCCTGATTTCGCCCGGCTCGTTAATGTTAGAACCAGGCCTTGGAGCCCAGGTCTGCCCAATTACAAAGCCTGTGCTCTCAGCTCTTGGAGCTTCCCGGCAGGGAAATACAGTGATGAGCTTCCTTGCAGAGGCATGAAGAAGAGTGCAGACGGAAGCACCCAAACCAGAGAGCCGGGTGTGGCAGGGCAGGACCAGGGTTCTGCGCTGAGCTCCGTGTTACGGAATCCCCTCAGTGGCCGTCCACAGTGGGGAGAGGAGCCTGTGAGCGAGGGTCATGCCCCGGCTTCCAGTCTAGTCTGCAGGTCCCCAGGACCCCCCCCTGCCCACGTGGCCCGGCTGTCCGGCGTGTCCGTGGGCCTCTTCCCATGATGGGTGGACGGGTCTTGAGGATGCTCATCTCCAGGGGGCGAGGAGTGCTGTTTGCAGGAGGTGGGGCCCAGGCAGGACTTGGCTATGTGGGTGCCCCTTCTCAGCAAGGGAAGGAGCTGAGGGTGAAAGAGAAAGTGGGGTGGGCTGTCGGCTGGGGGCGACCGTGAGAGGAGGCCTGAGGGAAGGCCCCGGTCCCGCCGGCTGCGTGGCTGAGCCTGCCTGACGGGCAGCGGGGGAGCTCCCATGTTTGTCCTGTGGCGGGCGCCCGGTGGCCGCTCCTGCTGCAGGCTCCTGGACCTTACTGCCAGCCTTGGGAGCTGCTTCAGGGGCCATGGGCCTTGGTAGTGGCCCTGAAAGCAGTCCGCAAGAGCAGGGGGCACAGGTGTGTGAACCCTCCCCGAGGTCCCCCAGGAGCCAGGGCATGTATGAAGGTCTCCTGCGGCCACGTCTGTATGTGCAGGTGCAGGACGGGGACCTGGGCCCTCGCGAGCCTTCCTCGGGGACATTCCTTTCTTCCTGCCGTCCATCCTTCTCTCACCTTCCTCGGGGCCTGGGGGCAGTGAGGGGCCTGGCTGTGAATTTTGGCTCCCCTCCCCATGAGCTGCACCGCGGGTCACCTGAAAGCTCGCGGAGCCTTCGGGCCTGGTTGAGAGTGTGGCAATGGATGCTGCGGGGCGCCCGGCCCTGGCTGGCCAAGCCGGGTGTGTGTAGCAGCTCAGCCGCCCTGCTCTGCACTGAGCAGCCTTCTGAGAGCCCGGGGCCAGCCCCTGCCAGCAGCGGCCCAGATGTGTTTTTTCGGACGGTGCAGGGGGAGCTTCTCTGTGTGGGTGTCCTCGCATGATGTGTGGGCTGTGATGTTTTGATCCAAGGGAGCCAAACTGATTTTCCTGGCCCATCTCCTCTCCATCCAAAGCAAAAAGTTAAATAAACACAGCCAAGTATTATCACAGGACGCGGGAAAAATGAACTCGGTCCCCACGGGCGGCCCACATCTGGCAGGCTTCGGGCCTCTCAGGACTGTGGGATGAGACAGATGTGCTTGAGGAAGGGCTCAGGGCTCCCCCCTCCCCAGCGCCGTGCTTCCTTCCAGGGCTCTTTACCAGCCTCGGGGCCTGGGGGCTGCAGGCCGCCTGCCTTCAGCTACATCCCTTGCCGTCCCCCTGGCCCTTTCTGGGGCCTTGCCTTTGGTGGGGCTCCCTGCTGCGACTTCCTGAGGCTGGTTGCCCGCCCAGCTCAGCCAGGTGCTTGCACTGGGCAGTGGTCCCAGGCTGGTGAGGCCCCTGTGCTCGGGCCCTACCTCACGCAGAGGTGCCTGCAGGCACGCTTGGGAAGCTACTGACTTGCCTGGATTTTCCATCTGCCGCTCAAGGCACTGGTGGGCCCACGAGCTCCACCTTGTGCGGGGGAGAGGGGGCCTTGTAGCTGGCGTGGCTCCTTCTCTCCTCTGGCCTCCCTGGTTGCTCAGCAGTAAAGAATCTGCCTGCCAGTGCAGGAGACATAGGTTCGATCCCTGGCTTGGGAAGATCCCCTGGAGAAGGGAATGGCAACCCACTCCAGTATTCTTGCCTGGAGAATCCCATGGACAGAGGAGCCTGGTGGGCTGTAGTCCATGGTATTGCAAAGAGTCGGATACAACTTAGCGACTAAACCAACAACAACAACAACGGCCTTCCTCTGCTCAGCACTATCCTTAAATGAACTTAAATGGGCTGGGTGGATTTCTGGAGATCCTGTATAGGATAACTGAGATGCAGTTTTGGGGTGGGAGGATGTGAAGAGGATGCCCCCTCCCCATTCATTGCTTTATCAGAGGTCACCTAGCACCACCCAAAGCTGTTTTTCCCAGATGTGACCTTCTACATCCCTGAGTCCTGTGCTGATAGAGGTGGTTGATAGGGGGATGACGTTTTTTTGTTTTCCCTTCATTTTGTATATATTTATTCTACTCTTAGGAAAATGTTACTTTGTGTTTATTCTAATAGCTATTAGAAAATTTGTTACTACCACACCAGAATGTGTGATTTCGTGAGTAGCACTGCTTAGAAGGAGGTTAGAAGATAACGTATTTAAGTAAAAGGAGGAAGTTGATGTGGAGAACAGCATCTGTCACACTTGGTGCATGAGTGTGAACCGGCCAAGCTCCTGGGGGAGGTCTGGGGAGGCCCTGCCGGTCCTGGGGACCTCCGGGAGCTCGAGAAACTCCCACCCTACTCTGAGATGCTCATCCCCTCGGGAACCCTGGGCAGGTTTGGATGATGTGAGGCTTGTCTTGGGGAGACCAGCTGCCAGATGGAGGTGCTCAGGACCTCCTGGAGGCCTCCACGTGCATTATAACCATGGTGGGTGGGCAGTGGGGCTGAGCTGGGGGGCCACATCTGTGCCAATGAAATACCCCACTCCCAAATCAGACTTATGAAAAGTATTGACTCCTTAAACTGTAAAGAGTTATGATTGCCCCTACCCCTGGGACATCCCTATGGAATTACAGCATGTTTGGAAATGGTCATTACGGTTCATTCCTGGGGAAGGCTTGGGGCTTTTGGTATGAAGAAAGAGATGGTCTGTGTGTTGAAAATGAAATGAAAACACTAACGCACACACGCATACTCACATGCACGTGCACACACATACCAGTTTTCAAGAGCAGACTCAGTTTCCTCTTTGCTTGTGTGTAAGATGAACCACATGTGTAACAAGGTACTGATGTTTATTTATAGTATGTTAGCACAGAGAAGAAGTTGTTAAGGGGTCATAAAAAACGTAGTCTCTTACTTTATGGCACTTCTCTTTAAATGAAAGTGGGAAGAAGGCAAGAGAGTGGGACTCTGGTCTACTCTCTCTTTTTCCCCACACTAAACAGCGAATAGATCTGGGCGGGTGCTGTCTGGGTGGGCAGGGACCCCAGGCTGATGTCCCCTGACCCAGGGGCCTTGGCGCCCACCTTCATGTCCCTAGCACTCAACAGGCCGCTTCCACGCACCCTTTGTGTGGGATGTTGTCACGGCCCCTCCGTGCGTGGCGGAGTGTGTGCTCGGCCCTGTCACCTTCCATCAGAACTGGACAGCTGGTGGGTGAGAAGCCAGGCTTGCCACTGAAGCAGGATGTGGGAGCCAGACCCCGTCATAAATTCACATTTATGTGCTGTGTGTTTCTGGTTAACGAGTCTATGCAGGGGAGACTGTATGAAATGAAATATATATATATACGAACAGGGACACTAACCTCAGGGAGAGGCGGGATTAAACATGAGGGGATCCTGGGGGGCCTGGGGCCCCCAAGTGTTAAGGCCCAGCAGGTGGGACCCCAAAGGGAATCTACAGGAAACCTCCCCATCCTGAATGGATTTGCTGGGGGCACAGACACGATAGTCCTTTTCAGCGTTCTAGCGTATGGCAGGCATCGGACTAAACTCTCCATGGGTATTATTTCACTTTGTCTTCAAAACAAATGGAATTTTACTACCCTTGCCTTAGGACTGGGGAGCCAAGACTGAAGCAGAATCCAGGCCCTGGGGAGCAGGGGAGTTTGCCCTGGGCTGGCACACTCAACACTGGCTTTGCAGGCTGGTCTCTGGAGGGTCCCAAAAGAGGAGTCATTTCAACCCACCCTTCCGCATCAGCTGTGGCTTTTCTGAGAGGGCACAGAAGGCCTGGGAAGCTCAGGCCATCACTTACTCAGCACAGGCTGAGAGGCAGGTGGGTTGGCGGTAGTTTGCGCACTTTGGGGCCACGTGAGATGTGGTTGCAAATCTGAGCTCTGCTTCCATTGCTTGTATGATTTAGCTCAGTTTTTATAAAAATCATTTAGGCCCTGGTTTCCGCTTTGAGATGGACACCATCACTCTTTGTCCGGCCATCGGGAAGATGAAACATAAACGTGAAGATGTGCATGAAGAGCATGGGTGGTTGTTGTTCCCGGTGTCACTGATTCATTGCCTCTGTGTCAAAGAAGCTGGGGGGGGGGGAGGAAGAGGAGAGGTGGGGGGTCTCCCTAATGGGACTGAGAGTTCACTGGAAACAGCGCTTCATGCTATACGGTCATTCTTCTTTGTTGGGCACCTTGATATCGGGCTCAGGACCGTGTGCTTTCTTAAGACCTTATTTTATGCTACCTCGCAGGTAGGTTATGCACAGAGAGGTTCCTTCATTTGCCGATGTCACACATCAGTCCGTGCCAGATGGGGATTTGATCCTAAGGCATCTGCCTTTGGCAAACCGCTGCTGCATGATGAGGGTGACTGAAGGCCAGGGCCAGGGTGTCAGGGAGAGGGTCTTGAGGAGGTGGACAGGGGTGGTTATGTAGCTGGTGGTCAGGATGACCCTGGGAGCTTGGGCAAGAGGCTTGAAGCCCTGGGCCCACAGGCAGGATCCAAGGTAGGGCTGGGTGGGGCCAAGTGGAGCTGCTTTAGATTCCCCCAGGTTTATATTGGGTTGGTCAAAAGGTTCTTTCGGGTTTTCCCGTAAGATTGTACCAAAAGCATGAATCAACTTTCTGGCCAACCCAACATATTTCTTTGCTTTGTTGTTGTTCAGTTACTCAGTTGAGTCCGACTCTTTGCGATCCCATGGACTGTAGCATTTCAGGCTTCCCTATCCTTCAACGTCTCCTAGAGTTTGCGCAAACTTATGTCCTTTGAGCGGAGAAGGCAGTGGCAATCCACTCCAGTTCTCTTGCCTGGAAAATCCCATGGACGGAGGAGCCTGGTGGGCTGCAGTCCATGGGGTCGCTAAGAGTCGGACACGACTGAGCGACTTCCCTTTCACTTTTCACTTCCATGCACTGGAGAAGTAAATGGCAACCCACTCCAGTGTTCTTGCCTGGAGAATCCCAGGGATGGGGGAGCCTGGTGGGCTGCCGTCTATGGGGTTGCACAGAGTCGGACATGACTGAAGCGATTTAGCAGCAGCAGCAGCAACAGCAGCATGTTCTTTGAGCTGGTGATGCCATCCAACCATCTCATCCTCTGTCACTCCCTTCTCCTCCTGTCCTCAATCTTTCCCAGCATCAGGGTCTTTTCCAATGAGTTGGCTCTTCGCAGCAGGTGGCCAAAGTATTGGAGTTTCAGCATTAGTACCTCCAGTGAATATTATTCGGGGTTGATTTTCTCTGATTGACTTGGTGTCCAAGGGATTCTCAAGAGTCTTCTCCAACACCACAGTTCCAGAGCATCAATTCTTTGGCACTCATCCTTCTTTATGGCCCAGGTCTCACATCCATACATGACTACTGGAAAAACCATAGCTTTGATTATATGGACCTTTGTCAGCAAAGTGATACCTCTGCTTTTTAATAAGCTGTCTAGGTTGGTCATAGCTTTTCTTCCAAGGGACAAGTGTCTTAATTTCACTACCTAGTGATTTTGGAACCCCCCAAAATAAAATCTGCCGTGGTTTCCACTTTTTCCCCACCTGTGTGCCATGAAGTGATGGGACTGAATGAGATGATCTACCTTTTGAATGTTGAGTTTTAAGCCAGCTTTTTCATTCTCCCTTTTCACCTTCATCAGGAGCCTCTTTAGTTCCTCTTCCTTTTCTGCCATTAGAGCAGAAATAGATTGCTTTGAGTCCTAGACCTGGCCTCCTGGTGGTGAGGTGCTCAGGTGGCCGGGGTGTGGTGCAGAGAGTCTCAGCCATCCTTGCGCCCTGGCTCTGTGTGAGTGCTCATGGAGGACAATGGCACCATCTGAAGTGTTAGTTTCTTCTCTTTTCAGCAAGTGGCCAGGGAATCATGAAGTTAAATGAATGGGTTTGTGATGTGACCCTGTCCTGAGACCTGGGCCCCTCTGAGGGTCTGAGCTTCGTGAGGGGGCTGGCTCTAGGGACGCAGGTGGCTTCAGCTTTGGCTACGAGGAGCCTATACTGTTCCATTCCGTGATGCCCCCATGCCCATCCCAGCCCCTTCCTGTCCCCATCCCCACTGGAGAGGAACCTGGAGAGTGTGGGCCTACTGGTTGGACTTGCTTGCCCCCAGCCATGGTCATGTGGGCCCAAGCCTCATGCCAGAGCTGGCCATGGGCTATGCTCTACAGCATATCTGTGTGAATTAGAAGAAAGGCCAGCTATGCCTTTGTGTAAAAGCAGGGGGTCCTGCCTCCCCTGGGCGTTCGTAGCTCTGCACCAGGACACCCTGCTTAGTGGACAGACTGCGGGCTGAATTTAGCCCTCTCTCGCCACCTCTGCTGGGCTCCTTGTGCAGTGCACAGCCTGTCCATCCATATACAGTCGTCCTTCCTGCTTTCCCCTTTCTCGTTCGTTGAATTTGTTTAGCGTCAAGTCAGGGGTGATGCTCCATTTTATGCTTGATAAGGAGAGTCTGGGCTCTGAGTATGTCCTTTACTTTCCTGGGCCCTGGCCTGGTGTGGGTAAGAGGGTCTCCCTAGGGATAAGCCGAGGCAGCCATGTGCTCCTTGCCGGGCTCCCAACCTCCGCTGGGCAGGGACGCCTCTAGGGAGTCTTTGTCAGGCCAGGGCGGGCCCACCCTTCCCTAAGGAAAAGATGGCCCTGGGGACAAAGCCAGAAAGCATGGCGAGGTCCCTTAAGATCCTGGGAACACCAGCCAGAGGTGAGGCCAGCTGAGAAGCCTCCTCAAATAAAATCTTTTTTTTTTTTGGCAGGGGAGGGGCAGTTGTTCTAGATCTTTGTGATGAAAACTATGGATCCTTTCCCCAGAAAATGCCCAGTTGTGTACATACCCAGAAACTTACAGCCAGGGACAGGGCCTTCTCAGATCCTCAAAGACAGGCTGAGCAGCTGGCCTGGTATGGATCTGGGGGAGGGAAGGGGGCCTTCTGGGCTCTGCTGGCCCTGCTGGAGGCCTCTCTGGCCCTCGGCTCAACGCCTGCTCTGTTTGTCACTCTCGTTCACCTCCCGACACTGCCTGCCTCAGTTCTCACACTTGAACGTTCTTGCCTCTTCCCTGCACCTTGTCTGTCCGCCCAGACCCGGCCTGAGTTTGAGCAGTCCCACAGCCCTGCCTCGGCCAAGTTGTCGGCAGCCCTCCCCACGGCCCCCTGCCTCCCTTTCTTTCCTCTTCCCCAGCTCCAGCTCCTCTGCATCTTCAAGGTAACGGGGAGCCCTGGGGAGAGCACCCTCTTCCCAGGCCGGGAACAAGTGCCCTTAGCACCTCCTGCCCCTGCCCCTGGCTTCCTGAAGTCCCGAGGCCAGCACACAGGGTCTCACTGGCATCTCATCGACGGTCATCAAGGTGTACAGAGGGCAGGCTACGGGTGCTCCCAGAGTAGGGAGGCTGTGGTCACTTATGAACCTGCTGCTGAGCTGGGGAGACAGCGTCTGGTGGGGCTCACAGGTGTATATACCCATGGGGCAGTCAGCCATCTGTGACTTGAGACCCCAGAGCAGAGAGAGAGCACGGAATTTTGATTCCTCAGAAGCCCCGAGACAGTCTCAGAATCTTTCTTAACACACTCCAGGAACCACGGTGAATGCTTTCTGTGTCCTCTTCCATGTGAGCATAAGCCCTATACCTCTGTGCCTTGCATGCAGACTTCACATGTATCCCCCCCGTGTGTACACAGTTGCAGCTGCACCCCCGCCCTGTGTTTTCACACTTATTGTGTGCCCCCTCCCCAT
Source organism: Neotragus pygmaeus (assembly GCA_006410875.1). NCBI lineage: Eukaryota > Metazoa > Chordata > Mammalia > Artiodactyla > Bovidae > Neotragus > Neotragus pygmaeus. The sequence continues at coordinate 379,752 of SJYV01045352.1, forward strand.
GTTTACACACTTGTCCCCCCTCCTCCACTCCCGTTGTGTACCCACTGGCCTTACATGGCCCACCCCGTGCTTGCAGATGCCTATCACTCACAGGAGTGGGTCTCCCTGTGTTACCCTCGAGACAGGGCAAGGCTGGGGGTGTGTGTTTTGGCCTCAGTGATGCCAAGTATCTTATAAATTAAAAAGTTAGAGTCTGGAGTCTGTGGAAGTCCCCAGAAAGCACCAAGCTCCCCTCACTGGCTGGGCAGCCCCTCTGGGTGCTGTATGTACTGGATGTTGTGCTGATCAAATTTTCTCTGTGATGCTCACCCCTCGGTGGTTCATTGTGCTTCTCTCGTGGAATTCCGCTTCGGGGATGGCTTGGCCTCCCCTCCCCACTCCCCCAGCGAGTCCTGGCTCCAGCTGTAGGGCAGGCCTTCCTTCCTCTGTGCCTGCTGCCCCTGCCAGTTATCTTGTTGAAGAGACCTGCCTGGGCAGAAAAGACCAGCTGGAGGGGAGGAGAACCTTCTCACGCTCAGTGTCGGCTAGTGCAGGGCCGCGTGGTGGTGGCGGTGGAGGTGGGCGTTACTTCTCATCAAGAATCTATAAAGGACAGTGTATTTATACCTTCAAAAAGATGTGGGCCAACAGTTTGCAGAAAGCATGTTCGTGCCCATGTCACTAGGCGAGTTGGCCTGTGCGCTCCTCGCTGGGAGGGGTGTGGTTCTAGGTGTGCTGGTGTGTGATGCGGCTGTTTGCCCGTAATGACGTTCGCCACTTTGAAACTCCCCAGCCAGGGCATCGGTCTGCTCTCCTCCTCTTCCCACCTCTGCAGGCTTATTGTCCCCAGAAACAGAAGCTTGAATCCTCCCAAGAGCTCCAAAAGAGCAGATGTTTTCTCCTTCTCCTTCCCATGAAGGTGGAAGTCAGATCGTAGGGAGGGAGGGATTGGGCGTCTTGGGGACACCCTCCAGTTCAGTGACTCGGGAGGTCACACTTCCCAACCAGGGAACACTGAGCCACCCAAACGTGGGGCCTTTGGCCCTGATACTCGGAGTACGTTGAGGGCAAAGGGAGAACTAGGATCGTTGCGTTCATGTCCTGGAGCTTGTGGTTGAGAAGGTCTAGGGACCCAAGGCAGATCTTGTTGAAAGTGTCCTATGAAGTGGTACCATGGTGACCTTACACATCGGCAGCAACCCCTTAATAGAAGCAATACCTATATTCCATTTTAAAGTGAGTGAACAGTGAGATGTGAAAGGAACTGACTTTCAGGTGTAGCCGTGAGAACTGCTGCTTCTCTCGTGCACGGCCTGCTTCTGGTCCTGCTGGCGTTATCCGCCTGTGTTTCGGAGGCTGTCTGGCTGCAGTCAGCCCAGTGAGTAATACCAGTTTTGTCTGACTCAGGGTCTTAATTCATATTTACAAAGCCGCATATTTGAAAACCCCACCCCAGCTGTAACTGGCTAAATCAAACAACCCAGATCCCAATCCATATCGTCTCTGCATTTCATTGTCTCAGATGCTGAGCTTCTCCTCTTAGGATGCAAATCTGGGAAGGAGGGCTCTTGGTTAGCAGTCCTTGGCCTCTGCTCAGTGACGTGGATGTGCCCTCCTGGGCAAGCTGTTTCTAAAGGTTAAAAGGAAACCTGACCTGCGAGGCTCTGTGGGGAGGGGGACATATCAGGGGTAGAGGATAAAACAGGGGCAGGGCCATGCTGGGCTGGACTTGTTAATTCCAAGAGTTGTTCCAATCTCGGCACCAAACCCACCTGAGTGCTTGAGTCTCTGTTCCAGTGGATGACAACCGTCATCCCATGTAATCTTCCCAATAATCTGTGGCTTAGGTACTGTTTTTGCCTGTGTTTTTGAGATGGGAGAACTGAAGCCTAGAGATTAAACAGTTCACTCACGGTCATACAGCTAGGGGCTTCCCAGGTGGCACAAATGGTAAAGAATCCACCTGCCAATGCAGGAGACATACGAGATGCGGGTTTGATCCCTGGGTCAGGAAGATCCCTTGGAGGAGGAAATGGCAACCCACTGCAGTATTCTGGCCTGGAAAAATCCTAGGGACAGAAGAGCCTGGTGGCCTACAGTTCATAGGGTTGCAAAGAATCAGATAACGACTGAAACGACTTAGTGTGCACATATGCATACAGCTGGTTTGAGGCAGGATTGGGATTTGAATCCAGCGTCTGACCACAAGCCAGCCTGCTTGTTCCTCCCCCAGGTCGACTGCCCTGCATACTGTGTGCCTGCCTTCTGAAGGGTGGGGTGGGTTGCTGCTTTCTAGTCCCCAGTTGCTAGGATTCTGGATAGGGTCCTCTGTGTCTTAGGTGGACACATGCGCAGCCTTCGAGATGGACAGCCATGGGTTTCGGCCCCGATTCTCTACGGACTCTTTCTAGCATAGGACCTCAGGCCTGTCCTGTCACTCAAAGTCTGATGACAGGGAGTGAACACCCTGGGTGCAGGGCCTGGCTCACAGTGTGTACCCGTGGAGAGACAGCGGCATTGCAGAGAGAACTGGGGGGTACGTGGTGGCTTCGGCATGCACGTGTGCAGAACTTCAGAGCCCGTTAAATCTGAAAAATACTGCGTATGCACATTTTTGGCTTAAACAGAGTTCCATTTTACAAAGTCCATAACCCAGCTTTAATATTATTACATGCCCCAGACTGGGATTAATTCCAGGATGAGGGTTTTATTATGCTGTATAGAATTTCTCCCGTGTTCTCCTAGTGCATGGCCACCACCTCCACCCGCCTTGTCTCACACAGCAGGACGTGGGGTGGCGGGGACACTCCGTCCCTCCCCAGCTTGGTTCTGTGGGCTTGGGGTAGAGTGGAGAGGGGAGTTGCACTGTGACGTTGCTGGCCCAGGACTGCTGACCACAGGAGAATCGACTCCAGCATGTCCTGAGGTCAGTCTGTTAGCACTTCGTGTAAAGGATAGCACCCCACGCTTTGCCAACCTCTGAGAGTGTCTTGTTTGTTTCTTGGAATAATCAAGAAAGCCTTCACATCTCAGTGGTGATCTGAGGGGCTCTTGGTAGGAGGTCAGTGTCTGGAAGACCAGGGAGAGGTCTGGGTCTTCACTCTACTCCTGTGAGGGGCACATGGTTTTATCTCAAGTGGATACTCTGGTTATAGATAGTAATAGCCTGTAGCTCTGTGTAGAGAAAGAATGTGATTCTGCATCTGATTCGAGGCAGTGCTGTGATTGATTTGTGATGTCTACTGGGGGTGCAGGGATGGGGAAACCGTACAGATATGGGACTTATTTGCTGTTTAGGTTTTGTTCTGAGTATTTTACATCTCTGTGAAACCAACAAAAGTCTCTTTGTAGACTTGATCCTTTCACCCTTGATCATGGGTATCATAGGGACTCCCTAGGGACTCCCCAGAAGGATCCTTCCTCCTTGCCCTGTGTCTTGCACACACCGTGCTCCCCCCAACCCCTGCCACCAATGACCTGTTTGCACGACTTCAACACTCACAGGCCCATCTCTGTTCTCTCTTTCAGTTGAAGAGGGGGAGGCCTCGGACTTCTCGCTGGCCTGGGATTCCTCCGTGACGGCATCAGGTAAATGCCCAGGGGCTGGCTGGAAACTGGGTGGGGGTCCTGGGGGGCTGGCTCAGGAAGCTCAGAAAGCCACCCAGTTGGTTATGGAAGTCATATTCTTCCTGTCACATTCCTGTCTCCAGTCCAGATTACCCCGTGCAACGTGATTTTTATATCAGTTCCATATGGTCAATAAAATCTATTACATACTGAGACTAATATGTCCTCATTCCCCCGGGGGCCATGTTCCCCTCTTGTGGGCATACTCAGTTGGGCCACCGCACCCCCACTACCCAAGCTTTGAAGCTCCCTGCCATGGGCATCGCTGCACACTCTTTCCAGCCTAATTGCATAAAAGCCACTCTAATGGGACCTTTAAACTCCAATCGAAATCAGAATTCCTTTATTTGCTTTCCTGGAAGGGGCCGCATTGCACTCTCTGGTGTGCAGACCCGAGCCCACACCTCCAGGGGGAGGTAAGAGGGAGCGGTTAGAATTGCGGGGGCATGGCCTTTGGGGGGTGATGGGCGTGGCTAGGCCCTCAGGGGACTTGGGTTTTTCTGCTCAGTTCTGCCCTTGCCTAAGTGCCTTCTGGTGCCTCAGTTTCCCCAGCTATAGAAAGAGGTGGATGAATGAGGTTTATCTCCTTATAAAGTTCTAGAATCTGGAGCTGCCCATGGAGCTTGGGATTGCAGCTGGCTTGGGGTCTTTGGGAGCTCCGGAATGGAGGGCACCACTCTCCCATTTGCTGTGCAGGTTGTCAGCCTCGTTGACAGCAGGGCCCTTGTTCCCAGTCCAGCAGGCCCCAGACTCTTCTGCCTTGTCCCCTGACCCAGTTCCACGGGGGAGAACCTTGGGCCAGAGAAGACCTGTGAGGGAGCCATTTAGTTCAGCCTCCTTGTCTTTTAGGTGTGGAAATTGAGGCAAAGAGGGAGGTATGCTCTGGGTCAGTCGTTGCAGAAACGAGGTATTAGGTGTCAGGCGTACCGACACTTAACACTTGAACGGTTACACATCGAATTTGTGATTTTATGGCTGCGTGTGATTTAAGACGATGCGGAAGTCATTTAAGTGAGAAAATTGTGTTGACAAAGTTTTTAAGTAATAATGCTTGGAGTCAGGAAAAAATCATGAAGATGGTTCCCAGGTGACTGAAATCTGGGGAATGCTGGTACGGACTGAGCTGAAGGCAAGTGGGGAGCCAGTACCTGAAACCAGGTTCCTGGACTCCTGGTCCAGGGCTCTCTGCAGCCGGAGCTGTGCTGCTTGGAAAGTCTGAAAGGTCCTGGTTGGGTCCTGGCTGGCTCAGGTTTGGGCACTGCGGTGTCTGCAGGTGCCTGGTCCTTGGTGCCAGGGGCTCCCTCTAGGGCAGGGGCCGGGTATGAAGCCTGGGTTGGGGAGGCGCTCAGGTTCTCAGGAGGAGAGCCCTGAGTTAGGACAGGCCTTGGGGGCCACACTGTAGGCAGGATGGGGGAGGTGCTGGTAGCCCATGCCCTGTCTGTTTCTGTGAGGTCGTGATGCATTCCCCACACTCGGAGGAGCACTGCGAGGCTGTGAAACTCCATGTCTCATCCAGGCGTCCTGACGGATGTGGGGGTGCACGTGCTCAGGCTTGCAGCCAGCTCTGATGAGGGTCCCCGCTGTGCTCCAAGGCCCCTCACCAGAAGAGCACCCAGCCTGGTCCTGTCCGTGTAAGGGCCTCCCTCCCGGCTGTGTTCCCAGTGGTGCGAGCGGCGACGAGGACAGGCCAGGCCAGCAGCAGCATGCGGGAGGGTGTAGTGGGTGCGGAGCTCTGTGCAGGGCTGTCAGGGCCCGGGCGTATCTCCTGTAGAAAGCAGGGCGATGCCGAGGGCTCTGTGCGGGCCTGGGTCCGCGACGCCCTGATGCCACAGTGGGAGCACCAGCCTTCGGGCCTTCGGGCGCTCTCGGGAGTGGTGAAGGTCGTGCAGCTTGCAAGTTTCCAGCCAAGAGCTGAGCACACCCTGCATGCGCAGGCAGGAGGAGGCCCTCGACCCCTCGTGAGTTCCTCCCGCCCTCGGGGACTCCCTGGTGTCGATCAGCTTTCAGTCATTCGCTTGGAGGCGGGAAAGGGAGGGCCGAGCATCCCGGGCATTGGATAATCCACAGCCGGGCAATGGATTGTTCTGTTTCCTTTGGCCTGATTCTGATTATGTCTTTTTGACAGTGCATGTATGTGATAGGTTTTCCTTCCCAATCCTGTTGGACTCGGGCTATTAAAGTCAGCTTGTATTCCCTGAGCACGGGACTCGTGAGATGGTGCAAGTCCCAGGTGGCAGGATGAGGCTGGTGGGGGAGGCAGTCCTGGACGTGGGGCCTGGCGTTTGGTGAGCACATACTTGGTCTGTGCCAGGACACAGAGCAAACGTGTTTTACCCGCCAGGGTCTCCCTGAGCCATCATGACAACCCTGGGAGCTGGGCGGTATTTCCAGCAGCAAGTCCACAGTTTCTCCGTGGGCTGGTTCGGGGCTGCCATCTGGTAGAGGACAGGGCCAAAGGCCTGGCTGAAGCTACTTTAGAATAACGCTTCTCATTAAGCTGAGAAAATGTCACTTGGCTGCATCAGAGAATGGGGGCAGGTGCCAAAGAAGATTATGGGGGAGCAAAGCCTCCCCAAGCCACCCTTGGCACCATCACTGCGAACTGCCGTCCTCATTTGGTGGATGAGGCAAGGAGGCTTGGAACGGTGCAGCAGCAGATCTGCTGTCCCCAGCCGGGATGCTGTGGAGCAGGGACTCGAACCCGAGTTCTCCTGCCACCAGAGCCTGGGCTGTAACCTCCACACTGTCCACCACTGGGAGGTAGATAGCTGAGCAGAGATCTGAGGCTTTGTGGGGGCTTTGCAGTGGTCCCTGGAGGCAGAGGGCGCAAGCGGGTCATGGGGGCCTTTTGGCTCATGAGACTGGAGGAACGCAGGGTGAGGTGAAGAGGGAGGCAGAGAGCGGCAATAAAGAAGCAGGAGGCACAGTGGCCTCTGTTGTTGCGGGGACCCGGTGGCCACCGCCCCCAGGAGCACCCTAACCTGCTCTGTCTGTGCCCTTGAGTCAGGGCCCCGACAGTGATGGAGAGCCCCGCATGGCAGGAGGCAAGCAGGGTGAGCGTCTCCCTGCAGTTTTCCCTTCTGGCCAGGGCGTCGCGGGAGGAGGGGGCCTGCCCTTGCCTCTCCGCTGGCAAAGGTGGGGCTGCTGGTGGCAGAACCTGGGCGAAGGAGACTGTGTTCAGAGCTGAGGTATGGAGGTGCCTGGTGGGTGTGGGGTTTTAATTCATTTCCCACTGCACCCTGTTTTTTTCTGATCCATAAAAAGGGGGATGAAGGGACAGTATCTTGTGTGTGTGCTAAGTCACTTCAGTCGTGTCCGACTCTCTGTGACCCTGTCGACTGTAGCCCACCAGGCTCCTTTGTCCACGGGATTCTCCAGGCAAGAACACCGGAGCGGGTTGCCATGCTCTCCTCAGGGGATCTTCCCGACCCAGGGATCGAACCCTTGTCTCTCATGTCTCCCGCATTGGCAGGCGGGTTCTTTACCACTAGTGCCACCTGGGAAGCCCCAAGCATCCAGTGAAAGGAAGTGTAGAGTCTCTTCCCAAATGCACAGAGCATTGTGCACGTGATTTCGGGGGCGGGGTCATAGATTACTCTCAAGCTTTCCTTCCTACCTGGCCAGGCCGTGAGTTCAGATTCCTTAGAGGACTGTGAGAGTCCTTTGTGAAAGCCCACAAGGGTCCCAAGCTCAAAGGCTCACCCGGGGCAGGCTGGTGGCACAGGTGAGCGGGCAGGTGGCAGGGAGGTGGCACTGTGCACTGCGCCCCAGGCCTTGCTCCCGGGACAGCCGCACCTCAGTGCCAGCTGACTGCTGACAGGGCGCCTAGGCCCCGAATCCCCACGTCATCTGAGTTTTAAAAAGAGAAGCCAGAGGGCTGGGTTTTTAGGTGGTGTTCTTAGATTGAAAAATTAGCAACTCCAGTCTTTTTAAAGCAGCTCATATTGAGACATGAGGGTTCCAGTGTTCCCACATCCTCATTAATACGTGTAATCTTCCTTTTTTTTGTGGATTCCAGCTTTCCTAGATGTGAAATGCTATCTCATTTTGGTCAATCGATACATTTGAAAAAACACGGCTCAGGCCAAAGAATGTCCCTGTGCCAGCTGATTTCATTCTGGCCGCCATTAGAAGGTGGCCAAGCGCGTCTCTACCCAGGGGCCGCTTTCCAGGCCTCTGTGCGCCCCACCGCCTGCCTGCAGCCCAGCTCAGTGGGGAGGTCCTTTCCCCCTCAGTGCTGCTTCTCTCCCCTAGGCCCTTTGGAATGAGCCATCCGAGTGGCAGGCACCAGGATGGTAGTAGCCTGCAGTGGGTGGTTTCAGGGGACCAACCCAGCCACGCTCCGCTTCGCCTCCCTTCCGCTGGCCACTGAGTCTGAGCTGGGAGACGAAGGGGCTCACCTTTGTGCAACTGCCTCACCAGACCCTCCTGCCTCCCTGGACCAGGTTTCAGGGCAGGCTGGGCTTCCGTCCAGCATGGCTGCCCTGGACCAAGCTGGGGGATGGAGCGCAAGGAGGGTCTGGGGCAGTCTGGTGATGGAAAACAGTTCGTTTGTTGACAAACACTCACTGTCAATGCCTGGACAGGTTAGGCAGCTTTAGGTCTGGCACGGTGACACACACACTTGCGGTTGGAGAGAAACAGTCAGTATAATCAATTGTGTGTGAATGGCCCAGCGGCCTGAGACCTTACTGGTGTGATCAGGGTTTCAGGCCTTCGTGCCCCGTTGTAGGTCTCATCGTCCTGGTTAACAAAACCATCGCTCCCATGCAGGAGTCGCTTCTAGGAGCCAGGTCTCCTTCTCGGTGCCTTTCACATGCAGAAACTGAGGCACACGGACGCTAGTGACTTGCTTCAAGGTCAAACAGCTAGGAAGTGGCAGAGCCGGGATTTGAACCCAGACAGGTAGTGCAGTTGGTTAAAGAATCCGTCCTGCCAGTGCAGGAGATGCAAGAGATGCAGGATTGATCCCTGGGTTGGGGCGATCCCCTGGAAGAGGAAATGCCAACCCACTCCAGTATTCTTGCCTGGGAAATCCCATGGATAGAGGAGCCTGGTGGGCTGTATTGTCCATGGACCCGCAAAGAGTTGGACATGGCTGAGTGTGTGCGCACACACACACAGCTCCACCATTACTGTGGCACGGAAATTGTAAATGGTAGGTCTGCCTGTGAGAATATTGGTCCAGGCTCTTTGTGTCAGAGGGGAGCCAGAGGCTCAGGGCTGGGGTCAGCTCAGTGCTCAGGTTCCTTCTGGGTCAGCTGGGAGTCTTACCAGGGCCAGGCCTCCTGGATTGCTGCCGGAAGGGAGAGGAGATGCCTGTTTAGAAGGCCTTGAACACACTTCCCATCTTCAAAGGCCAGATCTGGAAAACACTGTGGGTCACGCTGTCCATAGAGACTCCCACCGCCTGACCCCAGCCCGCCTGCCTCTAGGCCCCCCTGCATGTTGGGTGTGTGTGCAGTTTGCGGCGGAGTGGTGGGTCTGTGTTAGGGCTGCAGGCTCAGAGACGTGCACGGGAGGAAGATTAGAGTGGCATCTGGGTGTCCGGTGCCTGGGGGCCCCTTGGTGGAGGAAGGCTGGAAGCCTTTCCTTTAATCTGACTCCGGTTAGCTGTGGGGTCGGGGAGTGGTCAGTGCCCCCATCAAGGACAAAGGTGGCAGCTTCCTCACCCGCTGCGGTCCTTTACCTCCACGTTTCAACCAGTAAACTTGACAGAAATGTCTGGAAGACTGAGCCCCTTTCTCTTCAGGGAGTCGAGGCCCCTCGGTGCAGCCCAGACTGCTCCTCTGAATCTTCTCAGGGCTTCCTTCCCACCCCGCCGGTGTTGTCCTAGAGCACGTATTTATTATTTCAACTACTTCACGGAGACTCCACCCACCACTCTGTGCTTCTGCACACTTGCTGTTTACATTGCTCTTGGCCCGCTTTCCAGCTCCATCCCTGCTCTCGAGATGAAGTGCAGGCTGAATGCGCCAGTGGGCTCCGTGGAGCCCCCGTGAGCCCCGAGCTTCTTGGAGACCTCTCGATCCACATACCCTGCCCTCAGTCACCACATCGGGGTCTCTGGGAGGATGCGCATTCATTGCCTCAACTGCCCCTCCCTGTGGGACACTTGAACCGCGTTCCGTTTTGGACTCATGAACAATGCTCTTACCAGCGTCTTTGTGTTGGTGGTCTTTTTCCCCTTTGGAGTTTTTCTTAGGGGCTCCCAGGACGTTTTGACTTTTTCAATCCTCATATCAAGGCTGGAGAGACTGTCTCCCTCTCTCCTCTCCTCTCCCCCAGAGTTCCCTCACCCTGAATTTTCTCCTGAGTGACCGCCTTACCCTGGCTCATCGGTCGGTGAGGGTATCCCCACTCCTCTTCCTGCGGTCCTGGGGCTGACGAAGGAAGCTGCCAGATGCCCCTGACTCCCGGCTGGCTCGGCTGGTGCTGCCTGCCTCCTGCGCTTGAGCCCCCAACCCAGTCATTTCCTCCACAAGGACCAGGGGACATTTTAAAGGAGCAGGAAAGTCCTAAATAGATGGAGAATTTCCTAGCATTTTAAAGACTTATGAAATGCATTTTTATATGGGGCCAGCTGGGGAGTTTCTCATTAGCTCTGCTGGGGCGTCTGTGGGGAGTTGAGCTGAGTGGAGCCAGGCAGGCGGGGTAGGAAGATGCGGTGGCCCCGAGCTCACTAGGGGAGCGCGGCAGGCATGCGCCGACTGGTCTGTACCGTGGACCCCCGGCCAGGCGGGCCTTTGTTAGCGCTGCTTCCCCCAGCTCATGAGGCCTCGGAGACCTTCAGGTGGTGACTGGAGCTGAGAGGTGGCCACTCTGTTACCATGGTGAGCGGTCCACGAGGTAGGGCATCTGTGCCCCGAGTGCACACGGAGGCGTGCACTTGTGTGTGTGTGTGTGTGTGTGTGTGTGTGTGTGTGTGTGTGTGCGTGAGTGTGCCCCGGTGCCTCGGCCCTGACTCAGACTCTTGGGGGCTCTGTGGCCTCTGCACCCCTCTGTGCTGCTTCCCAGGCCCTTGGGGCTGACTTGGCCCAGCTCTCCGAGGGGATGTGGTATTTCCTGCCCACCCTTTCCTCTGGCTCTGAACCAGCCAGGGGCCCCGCTGGGCTGCACTGTACATTGCTTCCTCTGTGCCACGTCTGCCATGCACATGTGTGTGCACGTGTATGCTGGTGCCTGGGGTACGTGCAAGGGAGTGTGTGTGTGTGTGTGTGTGTGTGTGTGTGTGTGTGGTGTGTCTCTCTTCTGACTCTTTTTTCCTCTCCCCTGTGGCCTGACTGATGGCTTCGCTGGAGGGGGGTTTGTCTTGCTGAGTTCACCTCCAAGGGTGGACTTGGAGCTTCCTCGGAGGCAGAGCCTCTGTGTCATTTGTCCTGTACCCACAGGCTGGCGCACAACAGCTGCTCTGCCATTGTACCCTTGCTCTCTGCAGTGAAGTTGCAAGCTCCCAGCCCTGCTGGCTGGGGACTGTCCACTCCACGAGCCCAGTGTGTCTGCCCTCGCCTCTTCTGGGGCTCTGGAGTTTTTCACAGGCACCAATGGTGAGGGCTGTCCTGACGGAGGGGCTGGTCCTACTTTATCCAACCGTGGGTGCTCCCTAGGGTCTGGGCCCCCACTGATGGATGTTGGAAATCAGCAGTTATTTTGATGACTTGAAGCCTGGCTATATACCAGGGCCACAGTCGGGCGTGTATGTGGGTGTGGGCCCCGGGAGTGATGATGACATTGTTCCTTGGGATTTGGGGGAGGTCTCACTGTGGTTTCCAGGCGTGGTTTACATTGGCCCTGCTCAAACTTGACCATGTAGGCAAATTTGGTGATCTTGTTAAAATGCAGATGCTGACTCAGCCGTTCTGGGAGGAGTCTGAGATTCTGCATGCTAAGCCAGCTCCAGAGTGGTGTTGATGGCCCACCCAGCACCTGGAGGAGTGAGGGTTTAGTGGGTTTGATGAGTTAAGCCCTCTCACCCACTCCCCTTGACTCTTGTTCTGGCGGGAGCCCTCTGCCTACGGAGCTCCTCCTTCAAAGCTCAGGCTACATGACGCCTCCTCCAGGAGGCCACCACGATTGCCCTGCCATAATTACTGTGCCTGCCCCTGAGTCTTGGGGGCTGCCTTCATCCTGGTCCTCACTGCTGTCTGCTTGGTAATGACGTTCCTCCTATATGTGCCTGGTTCCCTTGCGGTTCTGCTCACTCCCTCAGGCAGCGACCATGTCTGATTCTCTATGCTCCCAGAGCTGGGCTCTGTCTTGGTTGCTGACAGCCACCGAGCCACAGTTTGCCAAGGTGGAGAACTTCACTTCTGCCTCTTCATCTGTATTTTCCCTTGGCAGCACAAGGTCAGATTGTTGTTCCCTTTGTTAAGAGCAAGAATTCGGTTTGAGGTTGAAGATACGACTTGTGTGACCTTGAGTATGTTACTCAACCTCTCTGTGTTGTCCATGTCCTCATCTGAAATGGGGATGCTTATCCTGCTTCCTGGGACCATTGTGAGAACGATATGAGGGGATGCATGGAGCTTAGCCATAGCCCCCAAGGGTGGCAGCTGGCGCTCTCTCTTCTTACTCTCTGTAATATATTGACAGTATGTTGAGGGAAGCTTGGCTTGGAGCTTAGCTCTGAGCCTTGATCTGTGTGGGCCACAGAAGGCTCTGACAGGCCCCTCCCTTCCTCCTTTTCCTTGTCTCAATCAGCAATCTCTAGGCGTCGCCACAGTAGGCAGGGTACTCATGCCTTCACCCCCATGCAGGGTTGGGGTGGGACTGAGCTCTCAAGGGACCATCCTTTCTCACGCTGACCTTAGAGTGAGGTGCTGCCTGTTTCCCCTGTGGAGAGGGCCGGGGTGGGGTTGGAGTTGGCAGGGGGGTAGTGGGCAGGGTCTGAAAGCCAGAGGCTCTGAGGCTATCATATGATCAAGCTCCTTCCCTGGGTGGGGCTTGATGCACCCACCGTGCGGGCATGGGTCGGTGCCCGGCAGGAAATGGCCAAGGTCAGCCCAGTGGTGCAGCCTGGCTGGCCCTGGCTTCCTGGGCGGGCACTCTGCAGGGCCCAGCTTCTGGGATGGGTATGTTTAGCACCGCGTCAGTCCCAGTCCTGGTGTAGGCTGTGGGAGGCCCGCAGGGGTTAGGCGGTTGTCGTCTCTGCTGATCCTCTCTTGAAATTCTTGAGCGTGAGGCATGTGTGGGTACGTGCGTATGTTCTCTCCCCCCCCCTCTCTCTTCCTCCACGTGTGTAAGGTTGAGCCTGGCTAACTGATGCCTGTCTGGCTCAACAAACCCATTACTGTGCCCACACTGGTGGATGGCTCCCTTCCTGTTGTCGTGCTTGGTTGCTTCAGTGGATGGCTGCTGGCTGTACTTAGTAGCAGTTAGCACACCAGACTGATACTGAATCCAGTAAAAAGGAGACATTTTGCTTCTGCTGGTCTATTACTCTGGGCTAAATGCTTTGCAAACCGTGCAGGGTTGTGGAGGCAAGGATAGTGCCTGCTTTGCTCACCGTTGTATTCTCAATAACCATAATTATAAGCAACTGTAATAACAATGACCATGAAAATAACCAACCATCTAGTGAGCATTTGCTGGGGCCAGGCAGGGGCCATGTACCTGACATGTATCTTTCATTTAACCCTCTTAACCACAGGTGGTAGGAAGTAGTATCGTGCCCATCTCATGGATGAGCAGCTGAGGCTCAGAGAGGTTGAGAGACGGGTGCAGGCTTTCACAGCTGATCCGGGCCAGGGCAGGGTTTGAACCTGGGTTGGTTTTGTCTGAGTGTGCGGTCTGGTCCTCTGGAGTTGCTACTTCAGTGACCAGGACCCAGTGGAGAAGTAAGGCATCTTTGTGGGGGGATATCCCCAAGGATGTGCTAAGAACCCTAGAGGTCATGGTGGTGACACACACTGCCCGGGTCAGTGTGGGGGTAGTGACCGCTGATGGACACAAGCCCAGGAATGCTCTTCATCAGTGATGTGTAACACTGACAAGTCATTTTGCCTGCATGCACACACACCCGTATACACTCATTCACAAACATAAGCGCACTGTGCCTACACATTCTAGACACGTACATACCCACTTCCACATACAATGCACACACACACATACAGTGCACATATGCAGACATTCACGTGTTCCTCCATACCTCACATGCACACACATGCACCCAAGTGCAAACGTGCACGCCCCTGTATATGAATGCTCACACGCACATACACAGGGCACGTATGCGCACACTTCCAAACTTGAGCACATACCCAGACATGCACACACTGGCACCCCTAGGCTTGCAGATGAGCAAAAAGAGCTGCTTCCGAGATCTCTTTTCAATGACGAGGACCGTTTTCCCACCCGAGGAGGCTCCCAAGATGTCCAGGTCACCCCCTTACTCTCATTCTGCTTTTCCTTTGTTGCACACTCAGGGTTTGAAACATTCTTTCTGACCAAAGATCCACACCCCTGCTGTTGGGCCCGGTGCTGGGCAGACCCGGGTGCAGACAGAGACCCCAGTGGCCATCTGTCCGCGTGCCTGGCCCAGCCCGCTCTGGCCCACGTGCACCCCACCCCTAACTTGGACATGACTTCATTGCCACTCTGCCCCTGCCACTTTAAGAGCCCAGGGCCGGGTGGGCCTGTCCCCAGGGTCGGGCTGGGGGAGGCTGGACAGCTGCGGGTTGGGGGAAGCTTTGTTAGCTCCCAGGGGCCTCCTGGAGTCCGGGCTAGGCTGGGGAAACTGCAACAAAGGCCGACAATGGCCTCCTTCCCTCCCCGGGCGGCCTCGGAGCAGGGCCTGGCTGGGCGGCCTCTGGGGGCCCCTGTTATTTCCTGTGCTGGCTGCGGGGCTCCTGGCCAGCCGCAGTGGGCAGGAAGCGGGGCTGGGCATCTCCTCCCCACCCGCTGGGCTGGCTCTCTCAGGCCAGAGGAGCTGCTGCTGTGAGCCGGACTAGCACGGCCTGCCTGCCCCGCCATCCTCTGCTCCGGCCTGCTTGGAGGCCAGGCCCGCTCGTGTCTGCCCAGACTTCCCCGGACGGGAAACCCGAGCCCATCCCTGCTGCCCTGTCCCTGCTGCAGACCCCACGTGCTCCACCATCTGCCCCCCAGCCTTTGTGGTCCCAGTGCTGGCCCCACAGAACTGAGGATGGGTGGGACTGGGAACGCTGGGTTGGTTAATGCTGAGGTCATCGGGGGTTGTGTTAGAAGGAAGCTTAAATTTAGTGTTAGGGTTAAGGTTAAGTAGTCGATTTAGTTTTAGGGTTAAGGTGAGGTTTACTAGCCCTCAAGTCCAGAAAGAGGAGTTTTGCATGGGGTTGAAGCAAACAGACCTTTGCATCAGTCCTTGCTTCACCTCCAGTGTGTTCATCACCTAATCATAAGGGGTCTTCAGTCACAGACACGCAGTGGTGCCTTGCCCTCCAGGCTCATATTCTAGAATGAGGAGATGGGGGGGCAGCTGAACACACACAGCTCCACTCTTGGCTTCTTAGCTGTGAGTATGGACTTGACTCAATTATTCACCTCTCCAGGGCTCAATTTCCTGATCTGTATAAAGTGGGGAGACTAAATCCCTACCTTTTGACATTGTTATACGAATGAGCGAGGGAAAGATGTGTGTTCACACGGTGCCTGGCACGTAGCAAGCATCCAACAAACACCAGCTCTGGTGATTATGTTTTATTCAGCTGTGCTGCACAGCATGTGGGATCTTAGTTTCCCGACTAGGAGTTGAACCTGTGTCCCCTGCATTGGAAGAGCAGAGTCTTAACCACTGAGCCCCCAGGGTAGTCCCAAAACAGGAGTTAATTATCGTATGTACTTTATTTTTAATTAGTTTACAAAGTTTTGGTCACACTGTGTGGCATGGGGCTTGAGGATCTTAAGTTCCTGACCAAGGATTGAACCTGTGACTCCTGAGTTGAGAGAGTGGAGTCTTAATCACGGGACGGCCAGGGAAGCCTGCCGGTTCTGGTGATTATTAATGAAACAAGATGACATGCCCAGGTGTCATTGGGCAGTTAAAGTAATCGATGAAAGAACTAGTTATGTCAGCAGGCAAGGGTCAGGGTCACTGCTGGCGAGCTTCCTGGCAGCTGAGGCCAAAAGAGAAATAGGGTGAAGTAGACGCCTCTGTCTCATTCAAGAACTTGCAACTGACGAACATTTATCCCCGGCACTAAATGCTGAGGAATTTACTGCGTTGATCCTCATTAATCATTGAACAAACAACAGCTCTGTCTCAATAACAATTTGGCACACAATACAGAAACATCTTTCCTCGATTTCTTTCTTAAATTGACCCTGGAAAATGCTCAGGGCCTAAGTGCACAGCACAGCCGTGGAGTTACGTGCAGTACAGCCTGGAGGGGATGCGGCAGAGTCTCAGCTGGCTGCGGCAGGGCAGCTGCTCAGGTTACCTTCCTAAGCGCCTGGTTAAGTGCAGTCAGGCGGTTTCCTTTAAGGCAGAGCCCTTGGTCTGCAAGCGGTTGCTCTCAGTCTTGGGGAGGACTCATCAGATTTTTTTTTAATTGAAGTATAATTGCTGTACAATATTATATAGGGCATAGGTGTACAATATGCATGTGTGTGTGTGTATGTGTGTGTGTGTGTGTGTGTGTGTGTGCTCAGTCGTGTCCAGCTCTTGGGGGCCCGCCGGGCTCCTCTCTCCATGGGATTTTCCAGGCAAGAATACTGGAGTGAGTTGCCATTTCCTGCTCCAGGGATCTTCCCGACCCAGGGTTCAAACCCAGGTCTCTTGCATCTCCTATATTGGCAGGTAGATTCTACCACTGTGCCACCTGGAAAACTGTAGGTGTATAATATATAGCGAGTCAAAATTTTTTAAAGTTTTATTCCGTTTATAACTATTATAAAATATTGCCCGTGTCCCCCACGTTATATAAGATATCTGTGTAGCTTTTTTACACCTAATAGTTTATACACCCTAATCCCCTACCCCTATATTGCCCCTCCATTCTTCCCTCTCCCCCCGTAACCACTAATTTGTCCTCTATATCCGGGAGTCGGCTTCTTTTTTGTTACTTGCGTGTTTGTTTATGGCTGCCCTGGGTCTTTGTTGGTGCTGGCGGGCTTTCTCTAGTTGCGGCGAGCGGGGGCCGCTCTCCGTTGCGGTGCACAGGCTTCTCCTTGCATTGACTTCTCTTGTTGCAGAGCATGGCTCCAGGGTGCATAGGCTCAGTAGTTGTGGCCTGCTGGGGTCTTCCCAGACCAGGGGCCGAACTTGGGTCCTCTACACTCGCAGGCGGAATCTTAACCCTGGACCACCAGGGAAGCCCTTCTTCTTCTTCTTCTAATTTTAACCTCAGAAACTCGTCTCTCATTTTTGAGGAACATGTATCCCTAGCTCAGGGAGTCTTGGAACACATTTTGGGAAGCTCTGTTTACATCTTTATCTTTTGAGGTCAAAACCCAGGAGACACCTCGCCCACTGGGTCCCCCACCTTCTCGGCTCGGATTATCATCAGGCTGTGGTTAGCATGTTGGGCCTGAGGGCTTTCAACCAGCAGAGCCCACCCCTTGTTCACTTTTTGCCAGAGTACTGTATTTACTTATTTGAGCAGAGCCCAGCCTTCAGGAGGGACACAGCCAGGGAGAATGAGGCTCAGAAAGGTTAAGAAGCCACACGGCTGGGGCTGCTATTGCAGGATCTGTCCATAGACGCACACGCCCAAATGCACACACGCATACCGAGACTTGCTCACACTCAGCCGCTCTTTGCTCTGCACGTAAAGTGTGAACATTGTTCTGTGCCCAAGATGGAGAAAGTCCAGCTGCAGCCCCCCCTGCCCCCTCCCCTCCCAGCTGGCAGGGTGGTGGGCCTGGCCCCGGGAAGGTCTGCCAGTGGCCACTCGCCCCTGTGTCTGGCGAGCGCCCCGTGGAGTTTCCATGGTGAGCTCTCCTTTGGGGGCCCCTGGGTGGGACTTTCCATCTGGGTGGAAACCTGACCCGCAGGCCCCGGGAAGGAGGAAATGCCTTCCCCAAATGTGGAGAGAAAGAACAGAGAGGCAGCCAGCCTGGGACTCCAGCCAGAGCCCCCGACTCCTGTGAAGCCGCAGAGCTTGGGGACCCTGCGGGATATGGGGCCTGGCTGCTTGGGGCCCACCCCTCAGCAAAGGCACAGCCCAGGCGGAGTTGCAGCCTCACTCAGTGCGATCTGCTTGGGGGCTGACAGCCCTGTGTCCCTGCGGTTCCGGGGGCCTCGAGTGTGTGCGCATCCATGCCTTCTCTTCCTGGAGAGATCCAGTAGCCGATTGGTAAGTGGCTGGTCAGGATTCAAACTTGGCTCTCTCTGTCCCCGAGGTCCCCTGTACTTGTCACTCTGCCCCCTGGACTCCCTCAAGCAGGCATTTCCACAGGTATCATCTCACTGAATCTTTGAAGCAGCACTTTGACATTGGTATTGGTATCATTTCTATTCCATTATGTGAAAACTGAGCCTCAGAGAGGCTAGAGGTCTTGCCCAGTGTCACATAGCAAGTTTGTGGCAGAGCCGACAGCAGTCTGTGCATGCGTTCAGGTCATTACTAGCTCAGTTCTCCGACTTTCTACATGCTGAGTCGCTTCAGTCATGTCCGACTCTGTGACCTTGTGTTCTGTAGCCCGCTGGGCTCCTCTCTCCATGGGATTCTCCAGGCAGGAATCCTGGACTGGGTTGCTATGCCCTCCTCCAGGGGATCTCCCACGTCATATGCTCATTTATCAGGAAAAGAGAGCAGTAACAATTTAAAGACAGTTGGTGATTGCAGTCAATGGGGGGCTCTGTAGGTGAGTTTGGGATGCAGGTGAAGGTCTGCGTGGCCCCTCACGGGGCATGTGGCTGTGACCCTGTCGCTTTAAGATGGATGTCTTCAGGTCTCATGCCTGACCCAGGAGCCAAGCCCTTCCTGGCTACCACCCTTGTGCGTATCCCTCATCATGGCATCTGCATCTCAGGGCAGATGGCATTTTCACCTCACAGGCTGACTTTAGAGACTGGCACCCCCTTTCCCCTCCCCAGCCCACCCCCAAGCTGAGACACCACCCAGGGGCCAGGGATGGGCCTGAATCTGACCCACAGGTTTGCGAAGGGACCACAAGGTGAGGGTGGAGGATGGACCCGGGTGCTGAGCTGTCTCCATCACGGGTGTTGTCTTTGGTTCTCCCCGAGTACCATCCCAGACTGTGTCCTGGGGCCTGACCTGCTGGGAAATGCCTGCTTGGGCCCTGACAGAAGTTTCCCTAAAGGCAACTTGTCTGGTGTCAGGGAGAGAGTGACCCACCCGCTCCTCCACAGCCAGCCAGTACCCTCCATCTCTGGCCTGGGAGAGGGCAGGGNAGTGTGAGAGTTGTTATTAGGCAGGAAATGAAAAAAAAAAGAAAGAAAGAAAGAAAGAAAGCAGGTTGGAGATGATTTTTTAAATGTGTGAGATTATTAAATAGTGTGATAGCCTACTTTTCTGAGACCTGGCTCTGGACAGAGCTTGATATCCATAGCTTAGGGAATGCATGCCATATGACTAATCAAATATCTGAAGCTTATGCAAACCACATAGGTTTTGTCTTAATTTACATTACTCTAAAGCCAAAGAGACCCTGATATATTTGGGGGGTGGGGGTGAGCCTACTTAGTTCTGACAAACAACAGCAAAGTGTTGAGAGTTCGCCTTGAGCTTATAACTGACTAATAGCCTTAGCTTCAATTTCACTTGGTCTTTATAGATGTTACCTAAATTAGGGACTATTTAAAATGATGGCTATTTAACTTGCATTTATTCTTCTTATGCACAAAGTCATATTTTGAAAGTAAAGGGATTATATTTATTGTGCTGTGTCCAACTCTTTGTGACCCTATGGACTGTAGCCTGCCAGATTCCTCTGTCCATGGGATTCCCCAGGCAAGATTTCCTTGCCATTTCCTTCTCCAGGGAATCTTCCCAACTCAGGGACTGAACCTCCGTCTCATATCTCCTGCACTGGCAAGCAGGTTCTTTACCACTAGCTCCACCTGGGAAGCCCATTTACTATTTTCACATAGATATTAAGTATTTCATATAAGTGCTGCCTGAAGGCTGGGTTTGAGCTAATCAAAAAGCATTAAATGACAAGAAAACATACTATGTAAGAAAATAATTCTTATATGACATGCTTAGTATCTATGTGAAATAGGAAACATTGGTTAAGTTGCCGTGTGTTTTGTCAACTAGTTTTATCTGATAATTTTAATAAATAGAATGGAGTCTTATTCTTGTGGGAGAGGGGATACAAATATATAGAACTCCTATCCCCATCATTCTCAGTGTAGCTCTATGGAAATGATACTCACAAAATAAATATTTGAAGACAGGGTTATTTCCTTAAAACTTAACTTCAGATGTTATATAAACCAGAAAGAAAACAGTAATGTAGAATGTCTTCTTCAAAATGAGATAAGCTTTTTATCTGAAGTATGGGCTTTGCCCTTTGAACACAAGAATGAAAGGAGATTCTNCAGCCCTGTGCCCTGGCTTGGGCTGTGTCCCCATCCTGCAATGCCCTCCTCATCACCTACCCCAAAGCTGCAAGCCCTTCAAGGCCCAGCCCATTGCCTGTCCTCTGTGAAGCCTTTGCATGTGTCCCCCAGGGGCCTGTTCTTTCTATGAACTCCCGTCCTGCCCTTTGCAGTCTCTGAAGGACCACATGGCAGCTTGTCCCTTTCCCTTAACTGTTCAGAGGCTCCATCTCCTCCATCACTCCACCTCCTCCGACGCTTTCTCTCCCTCCTGCCCCTAGTAATCCAGCATGAGGCTCAAGTTGGGCTTTATTCGCTGATGGATAGTTTCTCAGAACATACTTCACCAGGAAGTTCCACTGAATGTCTAACCACCGTCTCCGTTGCTGCCGGAAGAACATCAGTGCTGGTGTTGCAGGACCTCTTCTTGATGGCCAGTGATGGCTGTGAGCCGAGCCAGCTCACAAGTCACCCGCTGAATGACTCAGCTCACCAGCTGAGTCACCGCTGGCAAGGTCCCAACAGGCTGCACTCCATCCGTCATAAATGTCACTGAGCACCTACTAAGTGTCAGGACTGTTCTAGGTGGTGAACAGGGCCAACGAAGTTCCTGCTCTCGGTCTAGTAGGGGAGATGACGCGGGCATAGTACATAAACCAGTAAATNCTGCACTCCATCCGTCATAAATGTCACTGAGCACCTACTAAGTGTCAGGACTGTTCTAGGTGGTGAACAGGGCCAACGAAGTTCCTGCTCTCGGTCTAGTAGGGGAGATGACGCGGGCATAGTACATAAACCAGTAAATAGATCGTGTGTTCTGCATTTCTGCTGGAAGGGGACCAGCAGGGTGGCCAGTTAGAGACGATGGAGTGATGGGGAGCAGAGGCCTCTGCCGAGGAGGGGGTGTTTGAGCAAAGGGGATATGGGTCATGCGGAGTGGGTAGGAGCAGTGTTCTAGCCGCTGTTCTTCATGGGAGTGAGCTGGGCTCATTGAAAGACAGAGAAGGGAAACAGCATCACTGTGGCTGGAATAGAGAGAACCAGGGGCAGCGGGGCATGGAGTGAAGTTGGGGAGCTGAGAAGGGAGGCAGGCAGCAGCAGCTCACGGAGGGCCCTGAGCCACGTGGGCTTTATTCTGAGTTGATGGGGAGCTGGGGAGGGGCCCCCTTAGCTGTGTGGGCAGTGAAGCTTACTTCATACCCATTCCATTGAGAGACGGAGGGGCTGAGACCAGGGGCAGGGGGTGGAGAGTTTAGACCGGGAATTTCTTTTGGAGAGGGTCCAACAGAATGTGCTCCTGGGTTGGATGTCGGGGATGAGAAAAGGAGGGGACCCATGGACAACTCCAAGGTTTTCGGCTGAGTGGCGGGGTGGCCAGAGGGGCCCTTCACTGTGATGGCAGTCCTGGGAAGAGCCGCTGGGGTGCAGATGGTGGCCTTAAGTTTGAGACGCCTGGTAGGTATTGACGAGCGACTGAATGTGTGTGGTCCTGTGATCTAGGGAGGATGATCCCAGGGATGTATTTGGGTGTCCTCAGTGTGTCATTAGTACCTAACCCTGGAATGGATGCACCTACCAGCAGCGTGAGCCTGGACTGAGCAAAACAGTTGAGATCTGTGTCCAGGAGGCATCAGTATTGAAAGCTGGGGTGAGGAGGAGAGACGGAAAAGAGAGACGAGGGGTCAGGGAGGTGGGAGGAAGCCCAGGAGAGGCTGGGTCCTCACCACACAGTGAAGACGGAGTCCCTGGGCAGGTTCAGAGCTTTACAGAGCGGGGTCCTGTGACCTTGAGGGGACCAAATCTTCTTACAGATGTGGTCAAGTTGCTTGCGATTTGTGCGAATGGGAAGGAAGACCCGCCTCACGACTCTCACACTTGGTGGGAGCCAGAGCTGCTAAAAACAGCCTTTGCTTGAAACCATTCTGGGGCGAGCAGAGATGGGGTTCAGGGGTTAATGAAATGAACTCTCGTCTGCAGACTGGCCCATCTGGGGGTGTCAGCACCGAGCACCCCCCTTCCTGCCTCCCGCTCGGGAAATGTACCCACGGCTGGACCAGAGGTGGTGTCTGGGAGCGGCAGACTGTCCGCGGTGGAGTCCAGCTGTGAGCGAGCCCTCAGTGCTGAAATTGCCAGCCTTGCGCAGCCCAGAGCCAGCCCGCGGAAGTGGGCCAGCCGCACCTCCATACAGGATTAGAGGGATGTGTAATGGATTAAAGATCAAAAATGTTAATTAAGAAATGGTCTTTTCTAATAAGATGCCTTCAAGGGCACAGGCCTGAAAAGGAGGGGATTTCTCATTTTGGCAACACGGTTTCTGTTGTAATGAAATTGGTTCACAGACAGTGGGGAGGACCCGACGTTAAGTCTCGTTTTAAAGACGTCTCCATCCAAATTAATTAGCAATAAAAAACGGAGGCCCGAATGTCAGGCTGGCAGGCAGGCATTGTGTGGTGGCTTGGCAGAAAGGCTGCGTGGACTCCAGAGAATTTCCTCTGTAGCCCAGGGCTGCTGGAATGTTATATCTGGGGGCACATTCCAGGAGGCTTAGTGCGGTCTGTCTCTGGGGTCGAGAAATGAAGCCTGGTTGGATGCTAAGTCTAACTTGATGGGAGCTTGCTGTGTGACTTGTAGCTGCCCGTGGCCCTTTCTGATCATTCCTCTAAATTTCCTTTCTTATCAACTGTGGATGACAATGAAAACTCTCTTATCCACCTTCGTGGTCTGTTGGAGCAAAAAGATTCTTAGATTTTGAAAATGCTAAACTGTCTATGTGAATCAATGAGATTATTGCTGAAGGAAGATTTATTGTTTGGGTACCTGATTCAGCCCTGGCCGGGCCACACATTTTGTTGATTCATTCATCTGTCAGTGGAAACTTGGGCTGTGAAGTCCCTTAGGTTGTTTGCATGTCTCAGAAGGGCACCGTAGCCTGATGGTTAAGAACTGGGCTCTGCCCATTATACAGAGTGAAGTAAGTTAAAAAGAGAGAGACAGATATCGTATATTAATGCATATATATGGAATCTATGAAAAATGCTATGCTGCTGCTGCTAAGTCGCATCAGTCATGTCCGACTCTGTGCGACCCCACAGACAGCAGCCCACCAGGCTCCTCTGTCCCTGGGATTCTCCAGCCAAGAACACTGGAGTGGGGTGCCATTGCCTTCTCCAATGCATGAAAGTGAAAAGTGAAAGTGAAGTTGCTCAGTGTCCAACTTTTAGTGACCCCATGGACCACAGCCTACCAGGCTCCTCCGTCCATGGGTTTCTCCAGGCAAGAGAGCTGGAGTGGGGTGCCATCGCCTTCTGCATGAAAAATGCTATGGATAAGCCTATTTGCAGGGCACCAGTAGAGATACAGACACAGAGAGCGCTTGTGGGCTTCCCTGGTGGCTCAGCTGGTAAAGAGTCCGCCTGCACTGTGGGAGACCCAGGTTCTATCCCTGGGTTGGGAAGATCCCTGGAGAAGGGAAAGGCTACCCACTCTGGTATTCTGGCCTGGAGAATTCCGTGGACTAGTCCATGGGTCGCAGAGAGTCGGACACGACTGAGCGACTTTCATTTCACTTCACGTCACTGTGGGCAGTAGGGGGAAGAAACGGTGGGGCAGATTGGGAGAGTGGCCTTGAAACATATACATGTATGTAAACATTTACGTATACGTAAAATGGATACCCAATGGAAATTTGCTGTATGGCCCAGGGAGCTCAGCCTGGTGCTCTGTGACAACCTAGCGGGGCGGGCTGGGCTGGGGAGGGGGGGGGGGGGCCCAAGAAGGAGGTTGTATACNATGCTGCGATTCATGGGGTCACAAAGAGTCGGACATGACTGAGCAACTGAACTAAACTGAACTGAACTGAAACATTTGATGGTATCACTACACAAAGATACACCCAAATTTAAGCAAGACTTTTCTAGTTAAAGATAACCCTTGAGACATTAAAATCTATATTGTTTACACTTTCTAACAAAAACTGACTCTATTTTTTGAAAGATAGTGAAATAAAATTATAATCCTGCTGAGTACAGTTTCATCTTCTTTTCAATCAAATTATAAAGGTTTTATAAAGGCAAGGCAGAAATTTAATTACTATCACAAGAGCAACACCATCCCAATATAACATTCAGTAACACATATAATCAATTAAATTGAATTTTTAAGACTGTTTTGTGTACGATACACACTTGACTATATACTCTGTGTCATGAATAGTTTTCTAAAGACCTTAATCCATACTGGCTTTAATCCTGTTCCCTATGGTTCTTTGCAGGATTAAATTTGAAGTAAGAAATTGTAATTAATAGATAAACAGCTCAGTACAGTATCTAAAAGTACTATGCAAACCACAGACAGGTTGGATTTTGTTGCTATTTCACAGCTAGGCAAAAACTGCAGCAACTTGTCTGTGACTTGAATAATCAGAAGAAAAAAAACCTTTGCATTAATTTCCAGATGAAGTTTTACTATCAGAGAAATTGTCCATCCATAAAGTCTTTACTTAATTAGCACTTCTCCTAGTAAATTATTTTGAAAACAGTAAATTCTATAATACTTCTTATGTTAAATGCTATGTACCTTAAAGGTAACTTGAACAGGCTAATGTGCATTAGCAACAACAACAAAACCTCCTGCTAAATGTTTCACTGGACTTTAACAAATAGAAAAAAAATTACTTCTGAAGATATTTAAACTTGAACCTAAAATATAAGAAGCAAGATTTCAAGAAGCTCCAGGAAGATGAAGTGCAGAAGTACATGAAGTGCAGGAAAAGAGAAGTGCAGACCTGTGACAGAAAAGAGTTTAGCATATACAAAGGACTTTCAGAAGATGAACATGGTTGAAGTGCAAAAGTGAAACCAGAAGAAGAGGGAAACAGTATGCGTTTAAAGGGTAGACAAGCAACAGTGCATCCCTATAGGCAGGGAGTGTATGCTGTGATTTAAAAAGAAGAAGAAGAAGAAGAAGAAAAAGACTTCTTTCCAAGGACAATGGGAAGGTATAGAAGACTTTTACATTCGAAAATATTTTGATCTTACACAAAGTTAGTGAATATAGACNAGGCAGGGAGTGTATGCTGTGATTTAAAAAGAAGAAGAAGAAGAAGAAGAAAAAGACTTCTTTCCAAGGACAATGGGAAGGTATAGAAGACTTTTACATTCGAAAATATTTTGATCTTACACAAAGTTAGTGAATATAGACTGTTAATGGGCTTAGTGAAACAATTGGGTCAAGTGAGGAGATAATTCAAATTGAAAATTGGGGTTGCTTCCACTAAGGTAGAAGCGGTGATGGTGGAATGGACCAGATGTGTTTGAAATACATAGAAAATTATTTAAAAAGCAGAACCAATGGAACTGGAGGTGGATAAGCTATGCAACCTAAAAGAGGTGGAGATATCAGGAGAAATTATCAAATTTCTAAATTGAGCAGCTGATTCTGTTTTAGTGGCATTTAGTGGACAGGAGAAGATTAGAGGCATAAAAGATTTGGGGAAAACACAATAGTTCTATTTGAGGATATGTGAACTTTTCAATGCTTATGAAATATGTAAATGAGAAAATCAAATATTCCTTCAGTTGTAGAAGTAAAAATATATCAACTGTTCAGTCATAAGTCATGTCCGACTCTGTGACCTTATGAACTGCAGCATGCCAGTCTTCCCTGTCCTCCACTATCTTCCAGAATTTGTTCAAACTCAGGTCCATTGATTCAGTGGTGCCGTTCAACCATCTCATCCTCTGTTGCCCCCTTCTCCTTTGCCCTCAACCTTTCCCAGCACCAGAGTCTTTGCCAGTGAGTCGGCTCTTTGCATTAGGTAGATGAAGTATTGGAGTTTCACCTTGAAAATCAGTCCTTCCAGTGAATATTCAGCATCAATTTCCTTTAGGATTGACTGGTTTGATCACCATGCTGGTGGGTGTAAGTATGGGAGTTAACAACATAAAAATGATTTTAAAGTCATGGGAATGGATGAGCTCATCTAGCAAGAAAATATAAAGATGAGGACCAAGAACTAAGCTCTGCAAAGAATTTTAATAGGCACATAATAAAAATAATTGCTAAAACCTTTGGGAGAAAACCAGTAGAGCATAGTGTTATAAAAATTAAAAGGATTTCTTCAAAAAGACAGTGGTTAACTGTGCTGAAAGATGCTTCAACGTCCAATAAGAGAAGCATAGAAAATTGCAATTTCAGTGGCCTTACAGGGACAAAAGACCAATTAGAAAGGTTAACAGATTAAAAAGTATTTGAAAAAATGAAGACATTAGGAGATTGTCTCAAAATATTTTGCTATAAAGGGGAGCAAAGAAATATAGAGAAAATAACGAGCATATAAAAAATAAGGAGCATATACAGGATCAAGGGCAGATTTTTTGGTAAGATGGGAAATACTCTGGCAAGTTATATACTTAATGGATTGATACACGATAGAAAAGTAGAAAATGATGATACAGAAAAGGAGGTTATCATCAGAATATCACTCTGTCTGAGGTAGAGATAAAACAGGAAAGTGAGTGATGGAAGGTTGGGGGTGATAAAAGAAATAACCAATTCCTTGAGATGAGAAGGAGGGAATATAGAAAACAGGGAGAAAAGGAGAATTTATTTACTAAAACAGAATGAAACAGGAGCAGCTGGAACAAGGTGTGAAATAATTATTTCAGAGAGTGAGACATTAATTTTATGGGAAAACACAGCAGAATTGATGTGCAGAATCAGGGACTTGTTTGAAGTTTGTAATTATGAATTTTAAGTGAAAAACGTGCTATGTGATTTTTCTCTGGTAATCTTCATTTCCTCAGTTTTAGGCAGAGGGGAGAAAATAATTTTGTTTCTCTAGGGTTGAAGATAGTATATCAGATGATATCAGAGGGAGAGAGGAATAAGTGAGCGATGGATGTTTGCCAAGGTGTGATTATACTTACAGACTAGGAAACTAAACTTCAACAAGGATTTCAGGAAAGATGAGAAGGATTAGGCAAAGAAACAGTGAGAGAAGGTGGAGACATGTCTCAAGGAAGCTGAAGAATTAAAGAAGTTGTGGTTCTAGAGTAAATGTCTAAGAAGTATAGAAAGTGAAGTTTAGTTATTGGAATGTTGGAAATCCTGATAAAAGAAAGCTGAGTTTCTTCTGATGATGATGACATTCAATGTGTATCCAGAAGAGCAGATGGCTGAGATGAAGTGGAAGAAATAGTTATAGAAGGTGGAAAGGAAGAGAACCGAGATTCTGGTTTCCGTAGAGATCATTGATATGCAAGTCACTAACGATGTGTGAAGGAGAAGAAGAATGTCAGCCAGGAACAGTTTTCAATGTGTGTAGTAAAACAGATTTCAGTGACTACACCTACAAGGAATACAGTATATTTATTTCATTGAACTGTTCTTTTTAATGCANGGAGGGGGGGGGGGGCTCAAGAAGGAGTTTGTATACCTAGGGCTGACTCATACCAATGGCTGGCAGAAACTGAGACAACACTGTGAAGCAGTTACCCTCCAATTTAAAACAATTTAAAAAAGGACAATAAATTAAAAAAGAAAAAAAGAACTGGGCTCTGAAGTCTGCCCAGTCATCAACATGTACATAAGCTCTGCCTCCTGCTTGGGAGCCTAGCGGAGCTGTTCGCCTTCTGTGAGCGTCAGTCTCCCTGTCTGTGAGATGTAACCGGTGTCCGTCTGCTCCCCCTGCTGTGAGCTGTGAGGGGAGAGAGCCTGCAGTGAGCCTGAGCGCTCGGGAGTGTGGTGTGGTGCACGTGCTGGGCGCTGGAGCTTTTCCTCCTCAGAAGCCTTGGGATCTGTGTGTCAGTTCCAGACTGATCCTGAGTTGGAGACTGGCTGTTTTTGAGTTTCCTGAACCCTCCGCTGTGCAGAACCTCATTTTTACAAGAAGCCAGAGGAGGGCGAGTCCTTCGGAGCTTGCTCTGAAGGTTCCAAGACTTGAGAAAAGTGTGGACCCACACATCCAGGGGAGAGTCTCCCACTGCTTCCGATCAGAACTTGCTCTGTCTGATGAAATCGCGCGTGTTCTCTTGCCTAACACACATCTTGTTTTCTGTGGCCGTGATGTTGGGAGCAAAACAGAGAAGGGAGAGAAGTTTTTTTTTTTTTCACTGTTCTCTTTTCTCTGGTTGAAGATTGTACATACTTCTATATCTTGCTGCCCCTTTAATCTTACTGTGGCTGCAAACTCTCACTTTATTTTTTAAAAAATATAAAAAAGTCTCATTGTTTTATATAACGGTATTTGCCTGAAACTGAATTTTTGTCTCATATTAATACCATGAATTCTGTTTTCCTTTTTCTTGTATCTGCCTGCCTTTTTTCAGGATTTTGCTTTTCTTTCCCCAGGAAACTTAAAAAAAAATTATGATAAATATACATGACGTGCAATTTACTGTCTTAGCTGTGCTCAAGCGTCCAGGGAACACATGACATTAGGAACATTCACACTGTTGTGTAATCATCACCCCCATCCATCTCCAAAATTCTTTCACCTTCCCAGACTGAAACTCTTGAACAGTTCTTGTCATTTTGTGTCCAGATTACGTCACCCAGCATGTCCTCACGGTCATCGAAGTTGTAGCATGTGTCAGAATTTCCTTTTTTAAGGCTGACTAATATTCTATTGTATGCATACTCCACATTTTGTTTATCCATTTATCAGACTATAGAGACATGGGGTGCTTAATTTTTTGGAAAAACTGCCACGTGGCTTTACCACATTACAACACCCACACCTAAAGCTCTGTCTGAGAAGGAGTGTGGAGGGCATGGACTTTTCTTGTCTCTCACCTGGATGAAGGACGCCAGTGGCCAGTGGCTGCTTGGGTGTGGCTCTGAAGGGCGAGGGGATGATGAGGTTCCCTGCGTGGAGTGGAGCGCTCTCCCCAACCCTCCCGGCTCCGGCCCAGCCTCCTACCCGCCACCACCTGGCCACAGGAGCCGGTGACCCTCAGACACAGCCCCTTCCCGCCCTCCCCATCGCACTAAGGCAGACTGTCTCAGCACCCGTGGTGCTCAGAGGAGAGAGGGAGCTCTTTGCTTAGCAAAGTGTGGTCGCCACTTGTGGTCATGGAGATGCTTTAAACCTCAANACAGCAGAGGAGGGCTTCCTTGGTGTGGAGGTGACCCTTGGCGTTCTGCCCTCGGGCCTGCCCCTGGTCCAGCAAGGAGTCACTGAGGTGCCCTGCTTTAAAAGTAGCTGCTCCATGGCCCATGCCTTCATGGACAGATGGAGCCATGAGGCCAGAGAGGGTGGGACCTGCCGGTGTCCTGGGCGACCCTGGCATGGCCTGGGGGCTGTGGCCTTCATCTGCACTCTTGGCGTTTGCCTTTGACCCTGAGCCACTCTTACTCAGCCCTGCCTGGGGGTGCGCTTTGGTCCCCGGCCCCCTTCTCCACCCCCACAGGGCTCTTCTTTCTGCCGTGGCGCTCCGGGGGTGATTTGCGCCCCAGCATCCTCACTTTGAGTTCTGCTCCTGGACCAGGGGCAATTAGGAGCGCCAGGCCTCAGCGCTGGCCACAGACTAGCTGGATTTATCGAGCTCCCCACGCCGCCCCACGGCCTCCCTCCCCTGCCTACCTCTGGTTCGCTTCTCCATCTTCTCCTTCCCAGCGGCCGTCGGAGACAAAACATGGCAGCGAGGAGTGGGCAGTGTGGCCACAGCCTCAGGAGGTCACCAGGCGGTGACAGCGTACAATTTTCATGGTTCCAGGGTGGCTTTGTCCGACTGTTCTTCATTACTGCATGCGGCGAGATCAGTTTTATTAAGATTGTGAGGCTCGGAGGAGCGACACTGTTCAGGACTGGCTAGAAAAATACAATTTTTTTTTCCTTCTTGGTGGGGGTGTTTGCTTCTCTCCCCTCCTCCCGCTTTCCCTCCCTCCCATCCATCATCTTTTCTCTCCGCTCCTTCGTTACCCATCGTAGTTGGGAGCCAGGCGCGGAGAAAGCTGCCGTCTCTCTCTGCCTCTGTGGCTTGAGCTAGGCACTTGGGAGGGTAGAATCATGCTTTTGTTCAGCAGAATTTGCCCACACAGGGCAAGGTGCTCATAAGCAATGTCAGTCTCAGCAGCATGAGCAACTTTGCTTTGTTCTTTGGTGCATCTACCGCTCCTGGAGCAGTGGCTAGCACATAGTAGGCGCTCAGAAGAATGTTCGTTGACTGACCGAGATGTGGAGGATTTGAGTCTGATAATGGCTTCAGTCTGGCGGGACCTTATTGCTCACCATGACTTGGGTAGCAGAGACCTGGGGCAAGGTCACCTGAATGACAGTCCTCAGAGGAAGCTTTTCCAATCGGAACGTCAGGGAGTGATATCTTCTTCATTTTCTAGGCAAGGAAACCCAGGTCTAGAAGTACAAGCAACCAGAGTCATGCAGGGAGCAACTTGAACCCAGCCCTAAATCTCCAAAGAAAGGGGCACTTTCATTATTGCACAGCTAAACTGCCTGTCTGGGTAAGGGGCCCCAGAGACTCTTGCTGGGTGTGTCCCATGGCGAAGACCCCCCACCACCCCCACCCAGGTTACACCTAGCCCTCCAAAGCCTATTGTTTCGTCCACACCTTATTTCTTAAAATTTGAAGTCAACATTCAAAAGTCCAGAAACGTCACAGAAAAATATGGATTTCTTTCTTCTTTTTCTTTTAAAAAAGAACAAATAATGTCTGTACTGAGCCTCACTTTTCTGTATGGTGATTTTGTAGATGATTTGAGCAGGGACCACCTCCTTGGGTGGGTGTATAGTCTCCCCGTAGACTCCCTCAGCCCATTCTACTCGTTTGTGTAAAGGTGGGGGCCTTGGAGTTGTGAGCTTAGGCCCACTCATAATCTGAGTGACAGAGTGAGCTGTCTGAGCCATCTGAGCCTTGGTTTTGCCCTCTATAAAAAAGGTCTAATGTTATATCTCCCTTATGGGGACATGGGTCAAGGGGTGAAGGATGCAAATTAATCAGAAGGTCTAGTCTGACAAAAGTGAGTGCTATTACATTTTGCCTTCACACTTTGGCCTTGGCTTCTAGAATTCCTGTCCACTAGAGAGACGTTCTCTGGAAGGTTCTTGTCATTTTCCTGGTCAACCAGGGGCCTGCGGAGAGGGGGGCCTGTACCCAAGCTGGCATCATCAGCCAGGATGGACCATGCTGGCAAGGCTTGTGTGATGCAGCCTCAGGTTCAGTATCTAACTGACCGTGGCTTTGAAATCCCATCTGCAGAGCCATCAACACTGACAAGGGAGTGATAGGCACTCCCTCCCAAACCCCCAAGACAGCTTGTGGAAGTTGCTTCCTTTTTTAAGAAGTGGAACTTGGACAGCAAATTATGTGTTAAAATATTTGCCTACAGCTCTGCTGTCAAGGGGACCCTTTAGGCTGAGTGTTAAATGTTACCCTGCTGCCTGCACTGCAAATATTTTAAACCTGAAGATAAATAGTGGCTGCCTTGTGGAATTTGGGGCCAGCAGCAGATGCACAAGCAGAGTGTCTAATTGGGGTTGGCAGGCTCCTTGCCCAGCATCAGCCCGGTTCCTCTGTTTCTTCGTCCCACCCGCCCAGGCGTGCGTGAGAAAGTGTTCATGGAGATGTGTCCTCTACAAGCTGGGCCCGAGCACTGCGCTGAGGTTCAGCCAGGGGTTTGACCTCGTGCCCAGGTTCCAAAAGTGCTTCCTCCCACGCTGGCCCTCAGGAAACGTGCTGCCGGGGAAACTGTTTGTAGGAAACATACGGGCTGTTAGGACGGAGCCTGTGTTTGCTGTTAAAGGAAAATGTTGCTCCAGGATAAACACTTTGGAAGTGGTAGACACCTGCCTGGACTGTGAAGTCTGTCTGGAGGCTCTCGAGCGGCGTACAGGGGGAGAGCGCAGGACAAGCGGGCGTGTGAATTGTAAACACATACACATTGCCTGCCCCCGGGGCAGACCCTCGCAGAGGTCACGCTGTTTCCTGGAGGAGGTGGGCTTGTCGTTTACTCAGGGTCACACAGTGTGGAGTGGGGGAGCCTGGACTCAAGCCCAGGACTTTCCTCCTTTGCAGTGGATTCTTTTGGGCATTTCTGTGTCTTCCATGGCTCATGTATCCTGATGTTCTCCACCCTCAGGAGCCTGTGAGGTCTCCTTCCAGAGTCGCGTGTGGCATGGTGTCTCCACCCTCCTGTCTGAGCAGAGATGCTGCCTGTGTTTGAATGATGACAGCAAAATAAGGCAGTAACTGTGGCTACTGTTTTCGCAAGCTTCCTTGTGAGCCGGATGTCAGGCTTTGTATATCGTATCTCGTTAAAACAGTTTAACGGCATTAAATTTTTTCTCAGAGGGCAAGTGACTTATGCAAGGTCTCCCAGCTATGAAGTGATGCCTGGAATTCTTTCTGTTGTTTCTCTATTATCCCATCAGGCCCTGGAACGTGACTCCAGCTGTCTGCTGCTCGTGTGTGTCCTTGCTTCATAACCATCTTTCTGCAGGAACAGCGTGGTTCCCTCTGCCCTGCTGATTCCTCTACACTTGGCGCCCCTGGTGCTCCCTGTGTAGTTGGGTTTTCTCGTCAAGCCCTGGACATGCCTAGAATTCACCGTCTGCTGATTTATGCAGAGATGGGGGGTGCGGTCTCCAGTCCAGGTCTGATTGGGGTAGGTGATGGGGAGGCTGGCTGTCCACCTCCCACTCTCATGGGGCACCATCCTGGCCCTCACACCCCTCTTTGCCCCTCCCTGGCACCTTTGTCTTGCAGTTTTGCCCACATCTTCCTCTGCCCATCTGCTCCTGCTCCCGCCTCCGCTGAACTCCTCAGAACCCTGCAGGGCTCTTGGCTTACCTGTATCTGTGCGTAGCTGTGGGCACAAGTCTTCTCGAATCAATGGCCGTTCGTTCATCTCCACCTTGTGAAGCAGGAGAGGACCGTGTCCATCACGATCAGGCTTGTTGATACATAGGGACTCAGCCCTGGGTGGGACACGTGATAGAGTCTGAGTCACTCATGGGCTGAAGTGGGTGGTCCTAGAGTTAAGACTGGAACCCAGGGTGCTGAGTGACCCCAGCCCAGGCTGCAGCGCTTAGCCACCTATACCTCCCCTGGGGCATTCCATTTCTTCACTGGGCACTCTTTCACCCACCTCATGTTGATTAACTATCTTTTCTGTGCCAGGCCTTGTATGGCTTTGAGGCCACCGAGATGAAAGAGACTGTATGTTGTTGCAAATACATGTTTGTTACGCCTGGCCCACAGTAGGTGCCTAATCAATGCGTCTCGGGTCAATGAAGGAGAGCATAGATGAATGGGTGTGATGGTAGCTTNAGGCCTTGTATGGCTTTGAGGCCACCGAGATGAAAGAGACTGTATGTTGTTGCAAATACATGTTTGTTATGCCTGGCCCACAGTAGGTGCCTAATCAATGTGTCTCGGGTCAATGAAGGAGAGCATAGATGAACGGGTGTGATTGTAGCTTCTGGAGGATCTCACGGCTCTCATCGTCTTCCCTTGTTTTCTGTATCCTGGGCGTGCTCCTGGCCTTCCGCCTCTACTGGGTGGGTCCTTGGCCCTGGGACCCCTGAGATGGGACCCACAGTGGCCCCTGGTTGGTTTTCAGGGTGCCCAGGACCCTTGATGGCAGGTTGTTCCCCGCGGTCGGTCCCAGAAAGAAGAGGCAGCGTTGTTGCTGAGATTCTTTCTGACTCTCGGGCTGGCGGGGACTGGGGCCAGAGGGCAGAGACCCACATGGGTGTTCTCAGGCTGAGCCTCTCTCAGCTGGCCCTGGGGAGCGCCGAGGCCCTGACAGTCCTGACTCCTGAGCTCGAGAAGCCTGGCTGAGAAGGTAGGAAATGTCCTGTTCCCAGACCTGGCAGCCAGTGGGCAGCCTGGCCCCCCAGGGGCTCTCCTCTCTCCCTTTCTCTGGCAGTGGACTCAGCCAGCTGTCCCCTGCTCAGCGCTTTTGCAGACATTCCCTTTTTTGCCCTCCCGTGTAGTGGCTAAGACTCAAGATTATAGGCAGAAGACNGGCAGCCTGGCCCCCCAGGGGCTCTCCTCTCTCCCTTTCTCTGGCAGTGGACTCAGCCAGCTGTCCCCTGCTCAGCGCTTTTGCAGACATTCCCTTTTTTGCCCTCCCGTGTAGTGGCTAAGACTCAAGATTATAGGCAGAAGACCTGAGTTCAATTCCAGGCTCTGCCCTTCCCAGTGTACGTGACTGTGTGTAGCCCTGAGCCTTGGCTTCCCCCTCTGGAGAGGGGAGATGTCAGCTGTATCTCCCCCATAGGCTTACTGTGATGATGGCATGGGAGGATGCGAAGGTAGAAGGTACCTGAGGTGACCACCACCACTCAGGGTGCCAGGGGAGGCAGCACCTGGCTTGGGTGGGGAAACGCACTATTCTCTCATCATAGGCAGCAGAGATGGAGTGTTTTGTTACTGCCGCTCTTTGCTCATAGAAGGTTCCCCAAGCCCATATCTTGGACTCAGGGACTGTGGTATAGAGGGATTAGCTTGTGTAGGTGTACCTTCTTCCTCTTGCTTTGAAGAAGTTGGCAGAACAGATCGGTCCCATCATATGTTAGGTTGAACCATTTGGGATTGCCAATATTTGGCATTTTTGACCCACAAAGATGGCAACTTCGTATGGTTGAACTCAATACTTACCACATAATAAACAGCCCTGTAACCACATCCTCTTCCCTTACTTCCATCCATGTTGACATTCAGAGTCTTGTTTCTTTGAAATCAATTCATTCATTCACCGTTTACTGAGTGCCTACTATGTGTCTGTACTAGGAGCTGGGGAGATAGCTAGCGAAACAAACAGAGCTCCCGCCCTCATGAGCCTCTGGGGACGTGTTGCAGCTCTCAGTGGCTGTCACAGGGCACCCCAAAACTCAGTGACCTAAAGCGCAGTTATTACCGCTCACGGTTCTGTGGGTGACTGGGCTTGGCTGCTGCTTTCACTTAGTACAGCTGTTATATGGTTGTAGTCACGTGTTTCTCTTCAAGCTGCTGCCTTCTGAAGGCTTGTCTGGGCTAGGTTTCCAAGATGCTTCATTCCCGGGGCTGGCAGGGAGTGCTGGCAGCCTGGAGCACCCACCCTTTCTTCATGAGGCTTCAGCCTCTCATAGTAGGGCAGTTGCATTCTCAGGGGACCCAGGGGAGGCTGCATTCTAGTTTCTGCTGCATTCTAGCATTCGAAGGAGCCGCCAAGGCCAGCTGGGCCAGAGGGGAATTGTGGAGGGGACGGCGATCCCTCTTCTCTGTTTAACTTTTATTCATTTATTTTTNCGACTCGATGGACGTGAGTTTGAGTGAACTCTGGGAGTTGGTGATGGACAGGGAGACCTGGCGTGCTGCGCTTCATGGGGTCACAAAGAGTCGGACACGACTGAGTGACTGAACTGAACTGAAAACTGGCAAGGTGAACTTTGAGATATTTTTACGTCTTTGCAATACATTTTGTAATTCGAGCCATTTTAATCATTTATGCTAAGCAAATAGGATCATTCAGTTCTAAATACTACCTTAAATTTCATTCTCATTTTCACAGTAATACATAGCAGTTTATGTTTTAAAACCAATACTAAAGCAGGAGATAGACTTGTTTTACAGTCAGTTTTGTCTGCAGCGGGCTTCCCCAGTGGCTCAGTGATGAAAGAATTTGCCTGTAATGCAGGACATGCTCAGGAGACCCGGGTACAATCTGTGGTTTGGGAAGATCCCCCCTGGAGAAGGAAATGGCACTCCACCCCTGGAGAATTCCGTGGACAGAGGAACCTGGCAGGCTACAGTCCATGGGGTCACAAAGAGTCAGATACAACTGAGTGACTAAACATCACACAACAACAAAAAATTCTTTGCATTAATAGCTACCAAAATAAGAAAAAAAAATGCTTTAATCATTGAAATACTTTTCCCAGTAATTTTAGTGCTGTGTCATATGAATCATTAACATTTGAGTAATTTGAACACACACTAATTGCAGCTACTTACATCAGCGTTTTCCTTCTTAGCTTTTTTCCTCTCTGTCTTCACCAATGTTTCAGGTGCTCCAGGCCAAGTAGAAACGTACTTATAGCAGCTGCCTTTTTGGTTGTCATCTCTTTACTGTATTTATTGTACTTACACAGTATTTTCCTCCCCCTTTTTTCATGTTAATGTTTCTTTTACTAATTCATTTCTTTGTTATCCGTATTAATGTGCTGAGATGAAAACAGTTTTTAAAAAGTCCCAAGTAGCTATGTAAATTGCAAACTGCACATCTTGACTGCTCTTCCAATTGGTTCTCATTTTTCAGAGCTGCTCATCTTAAGGAAGAAAGAGATACAGTCAGAGGTTAGCCACTGGTACAGCTTTGAATCACTAGGAGGTAAGAGGATAACTGGTAAACCACAAATGAAGAGATAAGGGAGGCATGTATCTTTTGCTGTAAATGCTAATATGGGCCTTTCAGCTGCATTCCTCACAGTAAGCACTTTACCACTGTTTATAGAAACATACAGATAATGATCACGAATTAGCTTATGGTTCTCCATTCTCAGTTGCAGAGTCAGAGATGGAAATAGAGTCCCTTATTGTGCTGAGAAATGTATTTAGAAAAACGTAGTGGGTGGTGGGGTGGTGAGCGGTGCTAGAGAGAGACTCTGTCCTTGTGTAAACCCAGGGTGAGCAGTGTAGCATGGTCAAGGAAGTCAAGTGCTCCATGTGCCCTGTGAACTGGCCTCCCTTTTCTCACTTACTGGTGCAGGAACTGCATCTTTTTCAAATGGATGCTCACAGCTGCCATGGGAATATGCCTGGCAATTGTCTCCCCACCCCGCATTTATTTAGTGATAGTAACGGCACCCTACTCCAGTACTCTTGCCTGGAAAATCCCATGGATGGAGGAGCTTGGTAGGCTGCAGTCTATGAGGTCGCTAAGAGTCGGACATTACTGAGCAACTTCACTTTCACTTTCCGCTTTCATGCATTAGAGAAGGAAATGGCAACCCACTCCTGTGTTCTTGNACAGGGAAGCCTGGTGTGCTGCAGTCCATGGGGTCACAAAGAGTCAGACATGACTAAGTGACTGAACAACTACAATATATGCTCAATAAATATTGGCTGAATGAATAAATCATCTCTTCCTTCTCTAACTCCCCCTTCTGATGACATATTAGCTGAAGACCTACTGTGTCCCAGCATGCTTCCTGGAACCTTTATTTTTGCTATCTGATACCTCAGAATCCTTTCTTCATGAAACCTGTACCGTCTACATCTTACCTCAAGGGGGCTGTAGCCTCCTTGAGGACAAGCTCAACAAACATTTACTGAGCACCTACTATGTGTTCTAGCCAGAGGCCAAGGCAACCCTGGGGAGAGAGAGAACAGGGCCCAAGCCTTGGCATCAAAGATACACTAGCGTGATGGGCTGGCAAACATTTTGGTCTTTGCCAATCAGATGGGTTAAGAGTGGTATTTTCCTGCGGTTTAAATATACAGTTCTCTTACAATAAAGGTAGTTCTGAATCTTCTGACTGTTTAAGATCCCACTCAACTTTCTTTCTCTGGTTCCATTTCTGTTCTGGGCACGTGGGAGATACTCAAAATACCTAATGAGCAGTGTGTCGCCAACCAATCTGAGTGGGTGCCGGCTTTGGGTGGACTGGTTTTTGTCCACCTTTGCGGTTGATTTATTGGGTATTTTCTTAGTGTTGGTAGGAGTGGCTCACACATTAAGGAAAATATCTTTTGCCTGTGATATATATCTTTGGTTTGATTTACTGCAGTTTCGGCAATGCAGAAGTGTTTTATTTTTGTGTAGTCGAACATTTCTGTCCTTTGTTTTATGGCTTTTGGGTTTAGGGTTATATTTAGAAAAGGCTTCCCCATTCTGACAATCTTTAAAAAAAAAAAAAAACTCGTGTTTTCCTTCAGTGTTTTTAAGTTTTCTTTTCCTGTTTAGATTTCTGATCCATTTGGGATTTGTTTTGGCGTTAGGATGCAGGAGGGATCCAATGTCCTTTTTCAGGATGGCCACCATGCCCTCCCAACCCCATGGACTGGCCAATCTATCTTCCTCTGCTGACATGCAATAACACCTTTCTCATGCGCCTAATCTCCAGCTCCATTCGGGTCCATTTCTGGTCTTTTTTTCATTCCTCTGGTCTGTCCCACACTACTTAGAATCCTACCGCTTCAGAACATGTTTTAAAATCATATCCAGTTACCAGCCCCGCCTGTTAGGTCTCTTTGTCAAAACTGTCTTTCCTATCCTTGCATGCCCGTTTGTTTTTCTATTTTTTGACCGCACAACATGCAAGACCAGGGATCAAACCTGTGTCCCCTGCAGTGGAAGTACGATGTCTTAACGACTGGACCGCCAGGGAGGTTCCACCTCATGAACTTTAGAATCAGCTTGTCCATGTCTAAACAAAGCCTATTGTTACTTTCACTGGCTAACATTAATAGGTTAATTTCACAGAAATTGATGTATTTACGATATCAAATCCTTCCATTTAAGAACAAGGTCTGCCTTTTCACTTAATTAAGACTCTTTTGTGTCCCCCAGTAGCTGATTCTGTTTGCTCACTCTGAACACTTGAATGATGCCCCGTGGGTTCGTTCCTAGTCCCATACATTCTGTGGCTAACGTAAGCCCGACTCTTTCTAGCTCTGCGTCTTGTGACCGGATGCTGTTCGCGTGCAGGAAAGCTCTTCAGGTGAGGGTATTCTTTGTGCTTTAGCCCCCAGGCCTTTTGCTCTGCGAGACGCAGGCTGACACCGAGGTGCTATGCACACCTCCACGGGCAGAAGGAACCTGCTTCCTGCACCTGTGTACTTGGCACCGCATCGCCCAGTGGCTGGCCTGCGCCCACTCCGTTTTGCCCAAATGGAACCAGTACAAGGGGTGCCGCAAGCAATAAGGCAGGGAGGGGCCCCACCCATGCTGTTGGAGCAAGGAAGGGCCTGAGCCGGCACACAAAAGCGAGGAACGAGGAACGAGGCTGGCAAAGGTGGCCAGCCTCCACGCAGCCCCAGTCCTGTGATTAGGGCCCACAGGTCACTCTGGCCACAGCTGAACAAACCAGGGTGTAATTAACTTTCCACCCGGCTTTTTACACAGCAGCATTTCACCTTTGCCAGAAAGGGAGGGTCTGCCTTTCCAAAAGGGCTGAGGAAACACTCCTTGGTCCCAATTCCTAGGAAAGGGGGGTAGGTGGGGGTAGGCACAGGGAGCAGTGAAATTAACCCACAGGGAGCATATTTTTTGCTGTTGCTATTTGAACAAATTCCCTTCTCTTATTTTTTCTGAAGTTGAGCATTCAAAAAGGCTGTGTCGTCTGGAGTACAGTTAGAAACTGCTGTCTGTGTTCCCACCACAAAGCGTTCAGACCTCAAATCTCAGCTCAGCTCTGTAACCTTGAGCAAGATCCCCCCAACTCGAGCCTCAGTCGTCCAATGGGTACAGCGGGGAGGAACGATGGAAAACAAGACCTCCCTGCAGGAACTGCTGTGAGGATGAGGTGGGACGGGCCCTGCATTCAGCAAGCATCTATTAAGCACCACTGTGGACCAGGCACCGGGCTAGGACATAAGAGGGAATGAAACAGACCTGACTCTTGTCTTCAGGAAGCCTGACAGCAGCGGGGGAGATGGGTGAGAAACACATTGAAAAGAATCAGAATCTAATTCTAGAATCTGGTGAGTGCTGGGGGCTGAATGGGGCAGGGGCTGCAGAGAGAGCAAGTGTCGGGAGGTCTAGGGGCCACATTCCAGGGTGAGTCCTACAGGGCCTGACATGTGACAGGTGCTCAACATATGAAGAGTGTCAGGACTGAAGCCCTTGAGAGCTCCCAGAGAAAAGCAGGAACCCCATGTATTTCAAGGCATCCACCTAGTCCTAAAAGGCAATTTCTGTTCTGTGGAACAAGTGCTTGGAGCCCAGAGAGAAAAGCCTGTTCCTAGAGAGACTCCATCCACTGCTCCCCACCTATAATGATACTCCAAATGATGCCAGAGGAGCCTCTGGCAGAGAAACTAGGGACCTGCAAAAGCCACTGGGTGCTCCAGTCCTGGGGACCCACCTGTTCTGAGACCGACACACAGCACAGCCCTACTCCTGACATGGCTGGAGAAGGCAGATCTAAAACATTGCAACATGTAGATCCAACACGCAGATGTCCTTGGGCAGTCAACCTAATTAATTTGGACTGATAAGCGGTAAGTCACAGAGTATCGGGATAGTTTCTCTATCAGGAAGCAGTGAAACATTCCACCTGAATCCAGACTGTAGGTCCATGGCTGACCTGCTTCAATGAGCATATAAAAAACTGGAATCAGCCTCCAGGATAAATCAAACCTCTCATGCCTGCTTCCACGGTGCCCTAGGAAGTTCTCAGAGATACTTTCTAAGGCACTTGATATCTGCCTGGCTCCTAAAAAATGATGGCAAACACCCCCTTCAACCATTTATAGGGCCCAGATACACTTGGCCAATACTGTAGAAATGGCATAATGCAAACTTCAGCTCACTCCTTGTTCCCCATGTTTTTCGCTGTAGTGGAACTGAAATTAATGGGGGCTTTCTATCATCAGTTCAGACGGCCACCCGACACTCCAGCAGTTTCCCACTCGCTGCCCACAAAGGAAACTCCATCAGTAACAGTCAGGTCCATCACACACTGAGTCAGCCTCTATCTACTCTGCTGCAAAAATCCTCACCTACTGCCACACTGGTCTACATTTTTACAGTATATGGACCCAGTACCAGCAACCCAGCTTCATAAGAAGGGCTCCCCAGAAAGGATAATGCCGAAGACCACATGGCAACGTGGGAATCCGTTCAGAAAATGTTCAGTAACAAGTGCCAAACACAAGGTGGTAAGTGCCCACAAATCCAAGCATGTAAACATTTGCTATCCTGCGGGCAGGGACCAGAGGGGAACAAAGAGAAATCAGACAGCTCTTGGGGGTGGGAGCATCGGCAGAGAGGACCGGATCTTTGCTTGTTTCACTTCGTGTCATAAAGATGCAATGTCTGTTGGCTTGTGGGTTTAGAGTCGGTTTCTCTGCAGACACAAAGGAGGGAGAGGGAGAAAGAGGGAGAGAGAAATACAAACAGGTCTCAATGGAGTTGCCCTCGGTTCTGGAAGTCCACAGTTAAGCAACCCCTCCTGGACCCAGCACTGCCACTCCTGCGGAGGAACGAGGAAAGCCCTGGAAGCCAGGGTTCCTCAGTGCAGACAGTCCTGGCTCCAGGGTGGAGGATCTGGGAGCTTCCTGGGGAATGCCCCACCATTCTGGTAGGAGGCTCCCCTTCCATGAGGAGCATCCCCACCCCAGAAACTGTCCAGACCTCACACCACTCTCCCGGAGTCTGATGGAACAAGGCCATGCCCCCACGCCCACCCCAACTGCCACAGCAAGAGCCCAGAGCTCACTCTGCCAGAGCAGTTCAAAGAAGGACCACATTCGAGGAACCTAAAATATGACAGAAATGAACCCATCCACGAAACAGAAACAGAATCATGGACCTAGGAACAGATTCGTGGTTGCCAAGGTAGGAGCCGGGGGTGGGGATGGATGGATTGGGAGTTTGGGATTAGCAGATGCAAACTCGTGCATAGAGAATAGATAGACAATAAGGTCCTTTACTTGACAGCATAGGGAACTTATATTCAATATCCCATGGTCAACCATACTGGAAAAAAATGTACATATAGGTATAACTGAGTCACTTTGCTGTAGAGCAGTAATTAACATAACATTATAAATCAACCATACTTCAGTAAAAAAATTAATAATAATAGAAAGGGTCACACTCAAGATGAACCCCACAAACACTGCCCCCTAGGCTGGGCTTTCCAGGCGCCCTGGCTGGGGAGGGTTGTGCTGCCTCTGCATTCCAGGAGCACAGCCCTCTGTAGGAAAGCTTCTTGTTACACCCAAAGCCAGATTCCAAAGGACAGGTGAGCTGCCCTCAGGCCCCAGATCCTCAACAGCAGGGAAGCTCCGCCTTCTCTCAAAACAAGACTCATCTGTTCCCTCAGAAGCGTCCGCGGAGCACCCAGAGCCCACCGGGCCTCACAGAGCAGGGTCCTCTCTGAAATCCTTGTCTGAAACGGTCTTCGCTGGGCTGAAAAGCATCCACCTTTCCCTCCAGAGTCTGTTCCATGGGGCAGCGATGCCCACCTGCATTGTCCCTAGTATTGCGATCAGGTGACCAAGGATGAGTGTCCAGCAGAGACCCCTGAGGCTGGCCTAGGAGGACCTCCTGTTGCATTTTTGTACCCGTTCCAAAATTTTAAAGCAGAAGNTGAGAGAACTTGGAGCTAGGTGTGCTGACAGGGAAGGAAAGGGGACCTTGGGGAACGGATGATGGGGATCTGAGTGGCCTTGATACTCAGGCCCGCGGGGAGTGAGGTGGGTAAAGAGTGACAGCGGAGCAGGAGTGTGAAGCCCTTGGCTAAATACACTTGAAGTTAAGGGATGGAACAAAGGTGTGTGTGGTTGTTGAGACAATTGGAAACAACCAGAACCCTTGCTGGGCCTTGGGGGCCACGAACAGGACCCTGCAGGTGACTCTGGAGGGTAGGACGGTTCCTTGACACTTGAGACTCACTTTTCCACTGAGGTTCTGCTGTGGGGAGACCATGTAGCGGAGTGGTTAAGAGTCAGGCACAGCTGAAGACTCTTGAGAGTCTCTTGGATAGCGCAGAGATCAAGCCAACCCTGAATACTCTATGGAAGGACTGATGCTGAAGCTGAAGCTCCAATAGTTTGGCGACCTGATGTGAAGAACTGACTCATTGGAAAGTCCATGGGGTCCGCAAAGAGTTGGACATGACTTAGCGACTGAACAGCAGCAATAACAGNATACACTTGAAGTTAAGGGATGGAACAAAGGTGTGTGTGGCTGTTGAGACAATTGGAAACAACCAGAACCCTTGCTGGGCCTTGGGGGCCGCGAACAGGACCCTGCAGGTGACTCTGGAGGGTAGGACTGTTCCTTGACACTTGAGACTCACTTTTCCACTGAGGCTCTGCTGTGGGGAGACCATGTAGCAGAGTGGTTAAGAGTCAGGCACAGCTGAAGACTCTTGAGTCTCTTGGATAGCGCGGAGATCAAGCCAACCCTGAATACTCATTGGAAGGACTGATGCTGAAGCTGAAGCTACAATAGTTTGGCGACCTGATGTGAAGAACTGACTCATTGGAAAGTCCATGGGATCGCAAAGAGTTGGACATGACTTAGCGACTGAACAGCAGCAATAACAGCTGGCTTTGAAATCTGCCCCTGTGGCCTTGGTGAAGCATCATCAGCTCCCAGAGTCCCAGTTTCCTCAGCTGGAAGGTGGGGCTGTGATGGTGCCCAGCTCATAGGGCACCAGGTCGGCTGGCAATGCTCGCTGCTGTGGGTGGACCCCTGGGCAGAAAGATGGTGGTGTGCACACAGGAAAACACCCAGCTTGTGAGATAGCCGAGGAGCAGTGTGTGGCCCGGCAGGTCGGGAGCGCTGTTAGTGGACAGAAAGGCGGCCTGCATGCTGCCGATTCTGTTTCCTGTCCCGAGCTCATGGCCCTGGGGAGAGGGCCCTGCTGGAAACTGTTTAGTTGA
This sequence comes from Neotragus pygmaeus, assembly GCA_006410875.1. NCBI lineage: Eukaryota > Metazoa > Chordata > Mammalia > Artiodactyla > Bovidae > Neotragus > Neotragus pygmaeus. Next base: position 423,405 of record SJYV01045352.1, read on the forward strand.
GGCCTTCCTTGGCTGTCCCCTAGAGAACTTGGATGAGGCTGGAGGGAAAGGCCCCAGCGGCCCATTTTTGAAAAGTCCTTCTCAGCCCCGGGGCAGTGCAGTGGGAGTGGTGCGGNGAGGGCCCTGCTGGAAACTGTTTAGTTGAGGCCTTCCTTGGCTGTCCCCTAGAGAACCTGGATGAGGCTGGAGGGAAAGGCCCCAGCGGCCCATTTTTGAAAAGTCCTTCTCAGCCCCGGGGCAGTGCAGTGGGAGTGGTGCGGAGAAATGAGCCGTACTGACCTTGCTCTGGGGGCCCTGGTGGTTGCAGGGACCTGGGGTCAGCTGTAGTTTCGGCTCAAGGTTTCCACGATGGAAACCCGAGGCAGCCATAAGGGTTGGGGCTCGGGGGGGCTGGTGGCGGCTGCTGGGCCCTGCGTCCCCTGTGCGCTCTCAGTGAAGACCCTCGGGGGACTCTGGCTGGATGAGGGCCGGCAGGGCCGCCCCCGAGGAGCCAGAGCCGGGTGAGGGGAGCAGGGAAGGTCTGCTCCTGATGGCCCCAGGGGCTCACTGAGCAGCTGCTGAGGGTGGGCCTGGAAAGAAGNAAGACCCTCGGGGGACTCTGGCTGGATGAGGGCCGGCAGGGCCGCCCCCGAGGAGCCAGAGCCGGGTGAGGGGAGCAGGGAAGGTCTGCTCCTGATGGCCCCAGGGGCTCACTGAGCAGCTGCTGAGGGTGGGCCTGGAAAGAAGAGACACAGAGGGTGCCCCAGGGGCACTGGCACCCTCAGCGCTCTCGTCTCCTGGCCTTGGGCGTCTGGGGTGCAGGCCCGGAGAAGGGCGAGTGACTCCACGTCAGGACTTGTACGTTCAGTCTCTTATGTGGCTCTGGGTGGCCTCTCAGAGCCGCAGTTTTCTGAGGAAAGCTGGAAAAATAACACCATTTTTCCTGATTGTGAGGCTCAGAGACACGAGATTGCCTTACAGAGTAAACCTCGGAGCAGGATGGAGGGCTTCTTGCTCTCGAGGTCTTGATTCTGTTGACGCAGCAGAGGGGGGCCCCCGGGGACTGGGTCTCCAGGGCAGTCCCGCTTCTAACAGTACTTCAGGGTGTGTGACCCCTGGGACCTCGGGTATGAGGTCCCCATGTCGCTCACCTCTCATCTCCTGTCCCTNCTCGAGGTCTTGATTCTGTTGACGCAGCGGAGGGGGGCCCCCGGGGACTGGGTCTCCAGGGCAGTCCCGCTCCTAACAGTACTTCAGGGTGTGTGACCCCTGGGACCTCGGGTATGAGGTCCCCATGTCGCTCACCTCTCGTCGCCTGTCCCTCTCCACGCAGCCACCTTGCCTTCCCATTTAGGAGACAGCGGCGAAGAGGTTGACAGTTCCTTAAAACAGATTTATACTCTTGGATGACTTTATGGGTTTTTGCCTTATAAAAACCCACGAGTTGACATTCTGATTTATCTGCTCCTGAGTCAACAGGATGTACCAGATTTAAAGAGATCAAATGCATTGTAATGTTTGTGGTTCCAGTTGTGGATTAGATGAGCTATTAGGGAAAGTGCTGCCAAGTAAATATGGCAAAAAAAATATAACAAGGGGATAACTTAAATATGTCTATTAAACTGTGTGTTAAGTAAAGTAGCACCGGCGTGGTGCTGAATGTAACTTATTATCTGGAGACTTGGTGTAGTAGATAAAGTGGGAATTATGGTTCTTTTTTTCCCCCTTCAGAGCATTTTGTTGTTGTTAAAGGAAGAGACTGTAAAGTAGGAATTTCAGAGACGGGCGCTTGACTGTGTAACCATGGCTGTGTGATGACTTATAATATTGAAGGCTCCAAATGATATTTCTCATTTCTTTGCTTTCTATTTCTTGCCGTCGCCGCAGCAGCAGATCAGATTTCCTGAGATAAATATGCTGCCTGGCTTTTAATGGGATTTCTGTATTGCTGGGAGTTGGCGTGTTCTGATAATAAAAGAACCTAAAAATTGTACATCCCTTAATTGGTAAGAAGAGAGATGTTTTGATGGGCCACAAATGGAAACATTGATTTTTACTGCCTCCGCGCAGCTCCAAGCAGCGTGTCACGCCACGTTCCCCGCCACGGAAGGCGGCAGCTGGCTCTCCAATGAGCTGATTTGTGTTTGTAGGTTCTTGATGTCGGGTGCTTGGTAGTGCGCGTTCTGTGCGGACAGGAGAAACGGAGCCCTTATAACATTATCTATTTCTAAATTGAAATATTTGTAGGACTGTGGCTTCCACCTCAAATTGAATGCATTTTTGCTTTGTTCCTCTTTCTTCCTTTGGCGACCAGTCCTTGGGGGTTTAAAGGCTCTGTGCCGAAGGCTTTTTCTGTAACTGTCATGTTATGGGCAATATGCACACACACACACGTGCACACATACATACACGCACCTCTGCATATGAGTATATGTTTGCATCAGTATCTTTACATGTAGTAGAGATTTCTCTCTTTAGTTTAAGTAAGTGCTAGCTTCCACACAGGTTGATCTATTTCCCAGAACAGACTGTGGGGAGAGATGACAGGCACTTTGATTTTCGGTTCCAAGTCTCTGTATTTTAATGGGCAAGTTTAATCCACTGACATTTATTGAGATGACTGATATATTTTGCATGTCATATTTGCCATGGATTTTTTTTTTTTCACTTCAGTTTACAAGTTCTCGTTGGGCCCTGTTTATCTCTCAGGTTGAGTCTTTGCTCTGTGGGGAAGAGCACAGGGCAGGAGTCAGGATGTCAAGGTCAACATCTGTTGGGGGGTAGGGATGTTACAACCCCCTGGCTGGAGGCCAGGTGCCTTACCTGTGAAAGGGGAATAACAAAGCTCTCCCTCTCTGCAGGGGAGGGGCAGTGGCAGAGTGGAGCCAGATGATCACTTGAGTTTTGGGATGTGTAAAACTGTAAAATGGGGCTGCATGTGTGTATTTGTGACTTTGAAAATGCACAGAATGCTATGCAAACCCAAAGCATCGTTATCATGATCATTAATCATGAGTTCAGTTTTCTGTACAGGTTATCTACTGGTTTGCATAGTACTAAGCATAGAATTGATATTTTATTTTAAAGAAGTTGGTCAAATGATTCCAAGGCTGGTTCTCACTCTCTAGGCTGATACTGAGGTGCAAGTGAGGGCTCAGGTGCCTTTTAAGCAGCAATTTGATTGTCCTTGGTCCTGCAAACACATGATCTTCTTTGATTCCAGAATCAGGACATCTTTACAAAGAACTGAGCCAGCCTCTCACCACATTGAGAGGCATGTTGTGTGGAGGGTTAGTCTGGCTGAGAGATCTCTCAGCTTTAAAGCACAAGGCTTTAGGGGAAACTTAAAGCTTGTGCATTAAGAATAGCTGATCAAAACACTGGAGAGGTGTATGAGAGAATTGAGTTTTTAGGAGACAAAATGCTAAGGCATTTTCACCTCCCTGATGGGTCACGACCCCCAGTATCCATGCACAGAGGGAAGATGACAGGAAATCCCTCTAAAAGATTTGCACCAAGAATTAAATAAGCTAGCTGAGAATTATGGCACCACATGCTCCAAAAACCCATATATTAATGTACTGAGAGGTGTCAAGGATAATGGACCCTGGGAGGTAGAGTAATTAAATGTATCTTCATAAATGCCGGGCGATTTCTTTTACAATGCTTTCCCCAGACCCCGTCAGCTGACATGGACTGTATTCTTCCTGTTGGCAGGAGGCCTAGAAGGAGAGCCGGAGTGTGATCGAAAAACCAGCCGTGCGCTGGAAGACAGGAACAGCGTGACAAGTCAAGAGGAGAGGAATGAGGACGATGAAGATGTGGAGGATGAGTCAATTTACACCTGCGATCACTGTCAGCAGGACTTTGAATCTCTGGCAGACCTGACGGACCATCGGGCCCACCGCTGTCCTGGAGGTAATGTTAAATAGCACTGGGATTCTGACAGGTGGTTATACGGGTAATTGGACATAGCAACAGCTTGAAGCCTCAAGTGAGATTAAAGAATTAATAATGTAATTTTACAGTTAATGTCATTTTATTGTGGTGTCTTGGGTACCCTCTTCAATAAAATTAAAAATAAAAGCAACAGCTTTGCGGCAAGCAGGAGTTAGGTGGAGATACCCTGTCCTTGCTCCCCTAAACTACCGTCTGTGGTCTGTGACCCATAAATGGGTGGGTCTGCACCCTGGATTTCTGGAAGGCCTTTTGGAAACCCAGCAATTAAGAGGTTATTAGTGCAAAGTTAAGCAGCTTAAGTGTGGAAAGCTGCGTGAAGGAGTGAACTCTGAGGCAGGGCTAACGATGGGATGAGGAGAATTTCAGAAGCCAAGAAGTACGCCTGCAGAAAGGGACCCAGTTCTGCCTCTGCACTTGGGCTCTGCTTCTCCGGGTAGGAGAGGGTGGCTGGGAGCAGTTTTTGCTAGACATGACGAGGGCCCTGTGTTCTGTTTACCAGCTACCTCAGAGAAGGTGGACAAGGCCACAGTTTCCAGGAGCGATTTAAGACTTCACGAGTCCAGTGTGTCCGTGTGTCTGGGATATACGGGGTGTGAGGGGTAGGGGATGGGGGCATGTGTATTCCCTGGAGTGTGGCAGCCATGCTATCCTGTTAGGGTTGATATATTTCCAGGCTTTGAGCAAGGAGGTCAGAGCGTCCATATTCCTTACATAGCTATCCTGAGCCACTTCCTTCTATTGTGATTGTTGATGCAGCCCCTTGGGTGCTGGTTTGTGGGGATAGGACCTAAATCTCCAACCAATACTCCAAGGCAGGCCTGACGCCGGTTTTGGGAGGGAAATTTGCTGGTAGGAGATAGGCTGGGACTCAAAGCCTTGCTTCCTCTACCCGTCAGGCTGTCTTGGAAGTTTGATAGCCAAGTGTTTGGGGAACTTTGCTATGACTTTTCCTCTAGTGACATCTGTACCCACACAGCCCTGGATCAGCCAAGTCCTCATTCTCAACCTCTAAAGGGGATCGATAGCAAAAACAATGGACCCAGAAAGACTCAAAGTTTTGAACTGTTTGGGACTCAGCAAACCAAACCCAGTCATTTTGGAATTTGTTAATATTTCCATCATTGGCAGAGGAGATGGCCAACTTAGATGCTTAGAATCAGAATTGGAAGGGATTTTTATGCGGTTGGCTTTTCCAGCCATCTTATTTCTTGGGGAAAATATTGAGGCATTGAGACAGAAAGGTGATTACTTAACCCGGATCACATAGCAGTTTGGTGACGGAATCAGGACCTCCTCAGCATCGTGGGCTACAGACTCTCATTCTACTCGAGAAAACAGTCGATGCTGGTGTAGTTCTTGATTAGCTAAGAACTGAAGTGAAGTCTTAACTCTAAGAGAGTGAACTATTGGTACATATTTTAAAAACAGTCAGTTAATCGATCTTCTAATTAAAAGCTATTCTCTTTATGTTGTATCACACTGCTCTCGTGTAGTTGTTAGAGCAGGGCTTCCCGGTTCCACTGTGGAGTGACGCTCTATTGAGTGTCTGTAGCTCTTGGAATGAGATGCCATTCCTGGCACTGCCCAGGCTGTTCCTCCAGTCCTTCAGCATCAAGGAGATTCTTGTGTCTGTTGCCACCCTTTAGAGAATGGTGGTGCTTCTAGGTGGAAAAGGGAGATTGGGAGGCTTTGGGGCTATATGTGGGAGTCTGTATTGGAAATNCCAGGCTGTTCCTCCAGTCCTTCAGCATCAAGGAGATTCTTGTGTCTGTTGCCACCCTTTAGAGAATGGTGGTGCTTCTAGGTGGAAAAGGGAGATTGGGAGGCTTTGGGGCTATATGTGGGAGTCTGTATTGGAAATTTTAAATGGTATCTATTTGTCCTTTGGTCCTGGGCAGGAATGTCTTCCCAGTGACCATCTCTTTTCTTCACAGCCTCAGACTTTGGCTGAAATCACGGCAGCCCTATTTGCAGGGTCTCCAGCCATCTTTATCGATGCATCTTTATCCACCAGCTCTTCTGCCTGCTTCCTGACAGGACCCCACTAACGACCTCCACTGGGACATGGGAACCAGGAATACCCCCAAACCCTGGAGCATTGGACAAGAGTCAGAGATTCCTTGAAAGAGTACAGGAAACAACCTCGCCTAATAGCATCCCTGAGAAATTCATTACCGCCCAGTAAAGGCGTGACCCAGCTTGGGCAAGTCCCTCGAACATGGAAGAGAGATGCAAGGAGTTGTTTCTCCCAGTTCTTAGGACTACTCAGGGACAGGATACACTATTGGGAATTGTGTGCATATTATTCAAAACAGGGCTTCCCTGATAGCTCAGTTGGTAAAGAATCTGCCTGCAGTGCAGGAGACCCTGGTTCGATTCCTGGGTCAGGAAGATCCCCTGCAGAAAGGATAGGCTGCCCACTCTAGTATTCTTGGGCCTCCCTGGTGGCTCTGCTTTCAAAGAATCCACCTGCAGTGTGGGNTGTGGACTGAGTTGCCGCGAGACATGTGGGATCTTATTAATAATTCTCTGACCAGGGATCGAACCCACACCCCCTGCATTGGAAGGCAGATTCTCAACCACTGGATCACCAGAGATGTCCCTGGAGCTTACATTTTATGACAACTTGCTCTCACTGACTTTGGCCAGGAGATTCTTAAACTGACCAGTTTGTAGTTATTTTGTTCCAAGAACCTGTTGGTGCCCTTTGTGGTTCATGGTGGTGTGAGGAGTGTGAGAGGGGAGGACAGGTAGCCGGCTCACTGCCGAAACGGTTAGCATGCTCAGAGGCTGTGTCAGCAAAGCAGGATGAGGAGGTGACTGCTCTGTCCCACGTGTGGCTGGAAAGACCATGATTGGAGAGGGATTCAGGGGAAGAGGGAGAAGGAGAGGCCTCAAGAGTCACACTTGCAAGTTGGGCAGTTAGAATTCTTGGTGGCCAGTGTCAGAAAATCAAACCCTAATTTGCTTAAACCAAGTAAGGGGATTTATTTGCTCTTGGAAACAGACGTTCCAGACACACGGATAGCTTCAGGTATGGCTGAATCCAGGAACTCGGGCAACAGCCTTAGGACCTAACCTTGTATCTTCTGGTTCTGATGAATGCTGTGTGGGCCTTTGGCTCAGGGCAAGTCAAGTGCTCTGAATGGCAGGCCCAGAGATGATCTCCAGAGGAGATCAGGGTGCTGCCAGCATAAGATGGGGAACTGGATGCCATCAGGCAGAAGCAGCCCCCAAAGGGAAGCAGCTTGAATCATTTAATCCTCGGCAACTAAGATCCCGGACTAGGTGACCTGACCTCAGGGACAGGGAGAGCCCGGCCAGTCCCACGAGTCCAGCTGGTGTCTCTTCCTGTGATGGCGGTCAGTGGTGGTTTTTACTGTCACCTCTGGATAAGAGGCATTAATGGAGAGGGCTACCCAGTTGGAAGCTCTGGTCCAAGCTGTGCACCGTAGCAGTGGGGAATGACACACCCTGACTGCTCTCTTCATCAGTCTTGGTACTCCGAGGCACAGAACCAGGACCAGTGCAAGAAGCCACGGGGCCCATTCTGGTCTGCATGTAATGAGCAACTTCTGACGGCAAGAGCCTTTAACAGCCTGGAGGTGAACACATCAGATGATGTCAGGGGAGTGGATGGCAGGAGAAAACGGGCTGGCACTGATCTATATTTCAGGTCCCTCCAAAGCCCATGATCCTATGACTGGCATCCTTAAAATGACACCCTAACACAGAAAAATAGAGAACATTCCCAACAAACTGAGAAGGCAACCAAATTTACCTCCTGCTGGCTGGGGCCTGCGGTTCACGGAGAGCAGCCAGCAGGAGACCAGCCTTTCTCTACTCAGGTTTGGACCACTCCCCCTCAACCTCCACGTGTAGCTGGCGTAGTGGGGAGTGGGAGAAGCCGCAGGGGTGCTGCAGCAGAGGCTCAGGGGGATGTGAGGGCTTCGGAACAGGAGAAGAGCAAGGAAATCTGAAGTTTAACTCTGGCACTGGTCTAGAATAAAGCTCAGCTATTGGTTGAGCGTTTTGGCAGTGTTTTTAAACACTGTATGTGCCAGCTCAGGGGAAAAAATGTACAGGGGATTATAAAATGCTTCATTTTGTGTTAAACAGTTTTATTTTGGAGCTGACTGGCTAGAATTTGGCTGCCTTTGGAAATGACATCATTGCTCTGGGGGGAGCATCTGGGAGGACCGAGGCTGCGAGGTGGCTGAGCAGGTGGGGGGTGTCTGGCTGTAAGGGGTACACGTGCCCTGGCCCCACCCCCACCCCCGTGGGCACTGGAAGTCTTGGCCTTGCCGAGTGGTTGGCTGTGTGTGTCAGCTCTGTTGAATGACAGGGTGATAAGGCCAGATCTGCCCGGGCCAGGGTGACCCCTGCGCGAGCGGGTGGGGCTGAGCGGTGAGGAGATGGGGAAAAGGAGGCCGAGGGGAAGGTCTAGATGAATGGCATCCGCCTGTGGCCTCCCAGCCTCTTCCGCGCATCTGTCCCCCGGGCGGCTGCGAACTGTGCCCCTCTCCTGCCGCTTAAAGAACCCATCCTGCAGACCTGGTCCTACCGCTCCCAGCCGCGCCCTTCCCCTTGAGCCATGAACTGGCTACCCCTTTCCCACCACAGGGCCTTTGCATCACTTTCTCTGGCCCTGGGAGGCTCTTTCACTTTCTTTTGGGCCTCAGCTCCGACATCACCTACCCGGGGGGGGTCGCCTTTGACACCTGAGGCCTCCAGCTAAAGTTGGCCTCTTTCACTCTCTGTTGAATCATCCCATTTGATATCCTTCAAGGCAGTTCTTGGTATTTGGGATTTTCCTCCTGACTTGCTTTAGGATTAGTGTCTCTGCCACTGTTAATAGACGGCGACCCCCTTGAGAGTAGTGACCTGCTCTACCTTTCTGGTGCCTGTATCTGTCTCTGATGTTACACAGGAGGCACATAGGAAGTGCTCAGGAAATACCTACTGACGTCGTTGATTTGTTGGAAGCGGCTCAGGTGGTGCCACTTTGTGCCATTCGTCACTCCCTTGAGTGGCCGAGGACTGGGAATTCTCGAGGGTAGCCTCCTCTGGCCTGGGGAGGAGCCTCCTTCCTCTCAAACACCACCAAGCCACACCTCCCTACCCCTTCCCTTCCTGCCCTGGAAACTGTTCTTCCACCTGCTTCCTGGGACCAGAGAACAAGCCAGAGGGGCCTTCTGCTCTTCCAGAAGAAAGGGATAGTTCGCGTTTTGGACCTTCGGGTTGTGGTTAGGTCTCTGCCACGTGCCAGGCCCTGGCGTCAGGGATGTAGCGGCTTCCTGCCTGCAGGAAGCTTCCATTCTGCAGGGGAGATGGATAATGATGAAATAAGTAGATAAATACATAATGACAGCCTAGGGTGCACACCCACACACGGGGGTGGATAAGTACAGCGGGGTTCCTGCCCTGGGAGCCCACCGTCTCGCAGGGGGAAGAGTAGGTGTGCAGAGGGTGGGCAAGTCCTTGGGCTCCTGGGGATGGGATTTGAGGAGCCCCAGTGGAGTGACAAGTAGGAGGCCTGGAGGGAGGTTTTAGAAAGGTCATCTCTTGTGGGCTTGTGTCCCTGTGGAAGGAGTGACAAAGCTGTAAGGAGAAGGGCAGTGGCCACTGACCCCTGGGCGGCCAGGTCACAGAGGGTTGGGGCTGGGGACCTCGGCCTGGGGGGGGAGTAAGGAAGGACTCTGACTGCCTCTGCCGTGCGCTGCTTATCTCATCAATGATTTTTAAAATCTCTCGTCACCCTCATTGATGCCATATTCTACACTGCTGCCTGTGAGGTCTTTTTATCACAGTCTTAACAAACACCTTGTTGACACATTTACTTAAAAATTGTTTAAAGGATACCATCTTAGTCAGGGTTCCCACAGAAAACAGATGGCACGCTCAAACAGGGTGATTGAGGAGCATCTAATAAAGGGCTGTTATGGAGCTGGACAGGCTTCCCAGGTGGTACTAGTGGTAAAGAACCGGCCTGCAATGCAGGAGACATTAAGAAATTTGAGTTTGATCCCTGAATTGGGACTATCCCTTGGAAGAGGGCATGGCCATTCACTCTAGGATTCTTGCCTGGAGAGTCCCATAGACAGAGGAGCCAGATGGACTACGGTCTGTAGGGTTGCAAAGAGTTGGACACGACTGAAATGGCTTAACATGCACGGAGCTGAGCGGGGCGAAGGGAAACCGGCCAGCATCAGGAACACTGAGGACATCCCAGCGACCTCAGAGAACCTAATGGGACGAGGGGANCGGTCTGTAGGGTTGCAAAGAGTTGGACACGACTGAAATGGCTTAACATGCACGGAGCTGAGCGGGGCGAAGGGAAACCGGCCAGCATCAGGAACACTGAGGACATCCCAGCGACCTCAGAGAACCTAATGGGACGAGGGGAGGAGCGTTTGCCAGGACGTGGAGAGAGAGGCTGAAGGGCATGGCTGACGTGTAGAGGAGGGTCCACGGCCTGTGAGGTTGCTGGGTGGATAAACACCCCGCCTCTGGCCTCTCCCAGCCTGAACCCAACAGGAGGCAGAGGAAGCCGTTGATCATGCTCCCAGGGCACAGAGCTGGTGGAGGGGTGGAAGGGTGGGTTTAGAGGCCTGATGACTAGCATGCGTTGCATCACTCCTGATCCAGGGGCTGGCTTATATGCNGGCCTCTCCCAGCCTGAACCCAACAGGAGGCAGAGGAAGCCGTTGATCATGCTCCCAGGGCACAGAGCTGGTGGAGGGGTGGAAGGGTGGGTTTAGAGGCCTGATGACTAGCATGCGTTGCATCACTCCTGATCCAGGGGCTGGCTTATATGCTGCTGAATGGCCGTATTTCATAGTACCCCCATTTTGTCAAAAGGGAAAATGTCCTGTGTGTTGCTTTGGGGATCCTGAGCCACATGGTTGCCTTGGAGCCTGGGACCTTGGCTGGTTGCTGTGGGGGCTTCAGCTTCTGGGTTTCCCTTTTTGCAGGATGTGGTGCTGCAAAGGGCATCAGGATTGTGATGCCCTGTGATGCCACGGATCCTGGGAACAGAGGAGCAGATTTGTCAGACCCAAGGCCCGGCTCCCGGCAGGTGTAGCTGTTCCAATCATGTCCCGAGCTGCCAAAACTTTGTTCTTTGCATAGATAGAGAATTGAATAGGTTATCATTATGATCGACGCCATTTGCTTCTTAACTATTGGAGAAATTGGCAAGGAGGGCACTCTGGTGGCCATCACCGTCCTTGAGAGTGTCATTCCATTTACGGCTTCACTGGGGACGATGGCAGGGGAGAAGTCAAGGAAAGCAGGAAGGTCAAGGATGCTTCAGAGGAGCCTCTTTGTTCATTATGTATTTATATCGCACGTGGTTTCCATCCGCCGGCTGCTCAGCTCCCGGGACCCCAGAGGATAAGGCAAAGAAACCTAGGCTCTGAGCACCAAAGCTATTTTTATTTGTGTGCAGGGCAAGGTGACGCGGCTGCTGCAGGCCGAGGTTCAGCTCTCCCTGACACACAGAATTGGATATTAAGGCGGAATTAGAAGCTTGAGTCCAAGGCGATCCCTTGTGAGTGATGCATTCAGGATGGCGTTATGACTTTCCAAACTGCTTTTGCAGAAAAGCAGCCAGGGCAAAATGAAGGAACCATTCTGGGGGACAACCCCGGGCCCCCAAGTAGTCCTTATCTTAGGGTGTGAATAGATGATGAATCGTTCCTGTCCCCAGATCCAATCCTCTTCCTGTTGTTTCCTTTTTCCATGACACTTTCCCCACTGGACATCTCATGAGCGCTTCCTTCTCTCCACAAAGCTTTGCAGCATCGCCGTCACTTTTTCACCCCAGCCCTGCCCTGACTTATCACTGTGAAAAGTCCCTGTTTCTCCGATGACTCACGCACTGGTCTAGTACTGTTAGCACTGCTTCACCTTCGTCAGGGGTGGAGCAGGCTTTCTGTCGCGTTTTATTAAAAAAAAAAAATGTAGACATTATTAGGGTTTCCAGGATGGTGCTGGTGGTAAAGAACCCGATTGCCAAGGCAGGAGACTTCAGAGACGTGGGTTCGATCCCTGGATTGGGAAGATCCCCTGGAGGAGGAAATGGCAACCCACTCCAATATTCTTGCCTGGAGAATCTCATGGACAGAGGAGTCTGAAGAGCGATAGTCCATAGGGTCGCCAAAAAAAAAATTGGACATTATTAAATATCCCTAACACAGAAATNGATCCCCTGGAGGAGGAAATGGCAACCCACTCCAATATTCTTGCCTGGAGAATCTCATGGACAGAGGAGTCTGAAGAGCGATAGTCCATAGGGTCGCCAAAAAAAAAATTGGACATTATTAAATATCCCTAACACAGAAATGTATTCTGTTTGTGAAAATTTCAAAGATACCGATAAGACCAGATCTCCTCTTTCTGTCCCCTACCCCTGGATTAATTGCAGTCACCGTTGTGACTTGCATGCTTCCAAAGTGTCTACTGCAGATTTACATTACACCATGTTTCAGGGATTCTGAGACACACTTTAACATCTCTGAAATCAAGATGAATCTTACCATTCATGGCTTGTCATGGTTTAATTGACAGTGTTTTTTGTTTTGCTTTCTTAGTGGAACATAAAATACTGGTGGATATTATAACCTGTGGTTCCTTAGATTCAGTGAAATATAGTGTATGTGTATCCATAGAAACAATGTTGTATTGATTTTTGATTAAAAAAATAAATGATACCATATTGGGTCTATCATCTTGCAACTTGCTGGGTTTTTTCACGTAGTACTATGCCTTGGAGGGTTTTCCAGACTGGTGCGTAGATCTCCTTTATTCTTTATTAAATGCCATGTGGCATTGCGTAGCATGGATGTACCATGGTTGTTTCCAATTTAGGATGGGCATTCAGGTTGTTTGCTGTAGTAAACTTTCTTATATACGTCTCCCTGTGGGAGCATTTTTCCACGGTCGGTAGAGAGAAGTGGGCGTCGCTGGCTCCAAACTTCCTCCCATTTCATTCTGTTCTGTCCCATTGCGCCCCACCTCATCTCATGCCCTCCCACCCTCTCTCATTCTGTTCACAGCCATCACCCCAGTACTTCCTAGGTACCACATACTGTGCCACATCAGTCTGGGGGCTTGAGGTGTCTGTACAAGAGAGTCATAGTCCTGCCTCCCCAGAAGCTTAGAGTCTACTTGGGAGTTCCAGTTCATTCATTCATTCATTCCAGTTCAGAGTCTGGCTCTTTGTGACCGCATGGACTGCAGCACGCCAGCCTTCCCTGTCCATCACCAACTCCCAGAGCTTGCTCAAACTCATGTCCATCAGGTCGGTGATGTCATCCAACCGTCCCATCCTCTGTCGCCTCCTTTTCCTCCTGCCTTCAGTTGTTCCAAGCATCAGGGTCTTTTCCAATGAGTCCGTTCTTCGCATTGGGGGGCCAAAGTATTGGAGTTTCAGCTTCGGCATCAGTCCTTCCAATGAATATTCAGGACTGATCTCCTTCGGGATTGACTGGTTTGATCTCCTTGCTGTCCAGGGGACTCTCAAGAGTCTTCTCCAACACCACAGTTCAAAAGCATCAGTTCTCTGGTGCTCAGCTTTCTTCATGGTCCAACCCTCACATCCATTTTGGCCTTCATTCTACACTTATTCCAGGGTCCTTTCTGGCTGGCAAGCCTCTCAGGAATAACAAAAAGAGTGCCTTTGTGCCGACACATGCCACCCCTTGACTAACCTGGGGCATAAATGGGAATCTTTCCCAAGTGGACCCCTTAAGGCTGACATGTGTTTGAGCTATGATCGGGGTTCCCACTCTTGTTTTCCTACCTTTGAGCAGGGAGAAAAGAGCCCCTACCTGTCCTGTGACACCTGGCCTGCTCTCCAGGAAGATGTCTGTCTACTGCCACCAGGGTTGCAGGAGACATGTGTCCAGGGCTTAGAGGTGCTAGAGGTAGATGGAGCCTCCCTGCCAACTGCTGCCTGGGGATTTCTGAACAGAAAGTGCTGGAAAGTTGTCCTGGAATGGCCTCAGGCAGTGCTTTTCAAACTTTTAAGTGCATATAGATGACCTGGGATCTGGCAAAAATGTAGGTTATAATTTAGCAGGTCTGGGAGGGGCCAAGGTTCTGCCTTCGTTACAAGCACCCAGAGGATGGAAATGCTGCTATCTGGGGACCATACTTTGAGTAGCAAGAACTTTAGGGCCACTAGGCAATCTCTAGAGGCAGAGAGATCCTTGGGAGCGGGGATGGAGAGGTTTGATGGGAGCTGGGTCTTTCTAGGGGCCAAAGCTGTGCACATGTGGCAGATCTCAATCCTTGGGACCTTAGGTTATCTTACTTTGCACTTTTGGCACCCTGCTCTCCAGCAACTGTATACAAGTCAAGGCAGGGTTTGTTGCTTTGTTTGTAGCTGGTAGATTTGTGCTACTGGGCTTCCTTGGTGGCCCAGTGGTAAGCAACCTGCCTGCCAATGCAGGAGACATGGGTTTCATCCCTGATCTGGGAAGATTCTACCTGCCATGGAGCAGCTAAGCCCATGCACCACAACTATTGAGCTTGTGCCCTAGAGCCAGGAGTCAAAACTGTTGAGCCCAGGTGTCGCAGCTACTGAAACCCGAGTGCCCTAGAGGCTGTGCTCCCCAGTAAGAGAAGCCGCCCCAGTGAGAAGCCTGTGCACTGCAACTAGAGAACAGCCCACACTCGCCACAACTAGAGAAAAACCCAAGCAGCAACGAAGACTGGGCACAGCCGAAAATAAACAAATAAAATCACATATATAAAAAGCAAAACCAAAAGATTTGTACTAGGATTTCCAACCTCAGGGAGGCAGTTAGAGTAGGATAATTCTTCCTTCTGGGGGACTGCCCTTGCTTTGCAGGACAGTCAGCTCCCCTGGCCTTGCCCACTAGATGCCAGTAGCAACCTCTCTGATTCTTGCAGCACTCGAAGGCCAGGCAGTGCTGTACCTCAGTGAGCCGCTGAGCTGGACTCGGCCCTTGTTGCGGGCAGGGACCATGGCCTGATCTCCGTGTCCCCCTGTGGCTGGCACCACGCCTGGCACAGAGTAGGAGCTTGGATCAGTGTGTGTTGTAAGAAGGAGGTAACAACCTGGACGCAAGTTCTAATCGTCCCTCCCTGTTTCAAGGAAAGGGAACCAAGTGGTGTGCCTCCGCTGCACTGGGCCCTGGGGGCGCCGCTGGAGGTGGCAGCATGCTGACCTCGTGGGAGAGCATGGGGAAGCAGGACCTGCAAGTGATGCAGCCTCCAAGGTTCGTGTCTGTTTCCTTGGCCTTTCCCCAACACTCTGAGACTCTGCTGGATGGAATGGATGAAACAGCAGCTGAGCGCTTACATTTTTTAAAAATTAATTTTTACTGGACTATAGCTGCTTTGCAATTTAAAAAAAATCTCTACTGTATAGCAATATGAATTGACTGTACTATACCTATATCCCCTCCTTTTTGGACTTCTTCCCATTTAAGTCACCACAGAGCATTGAGTAGAGTTCCCTGTGCTATACAGTAATGTTCTCATTAGTTATCTATTTTATATACAGTATCAATAGTGTTTATGTGTCAATCCCAGTCTCCCAATTCCTCGCACTCCCTGCCTTTCCCCCTTGGTATCCATATATTTGTTCTCTATAATTGAAGTATGCTGCTGTTGCTGCTGCTGCTAAGTCGCTTCAGCCGTGTCTGACTCTGTGCGACCCTATAGATGGCAGCCCACTAGGCTCCCCCATCCTTGGGATTTTCCAGGCTAGAACACTGGAGTGCATTGCCATTTCCTTCTCCAATGTATGAAAGTGAAAAGTGAAAATAAAGTTGCTCAGTCGTGTCCGACCCTTAGCAACCCCATGGACTGCAGCTCCCACCAAGCTCCTCCATCCATGGGAGTTTCTACAAGGGTACTGGCATGGGTTGCCATTTCCTTCTCTGATAATTAAAGTATGCTGCTAAGTCGCTTCAGTCATGTCCAACTCTGTGCGACCCCATAGACGGCAGCCCACTAGGCTTCCCCGTCCCTGGGATTTTCCAGGCAAGAATACTGGAGTGGGTTGCCATTTCCTTCTCCAGTGCATGAAAGTGAAAAGCAAAAGTGAAGTCGCTCAGTCGTGCACGACTCTTAGCGACCCCATGGACTGCAGCCTACCAGGCTTCTCTGTCCATGGGATTTTCCAGGCAAGAGTACTGGAGTGGGGTGCCATTGAAGTATAGTTATTCACAATTTGTTGTTGTTCAGTCATTAAGTCGTGTTTGACTCTTTGCAATTCCAAGGACTGTAGCATGTCAGGCTTTCATGTCCTTCACTATCTCCTGGAGTTTGCTTAAATTCATTTCCATCGAGTCGGTGATGCCATCCAACCCACTCATCCTCTGTCACCCCCTTCTCTTCCCGCCTTCAGTGTGTCCCAGAATCAGAGTCTTTTCCAGTGAGTCAGCACTTCCATAGGGGTGGAGCTTCAGCATCAGATGTATAGCATCATTGTACATCAGTTGATTTACAAAGTTGTGATAGTTTCAGTAGAGCAGAGTGACTCAGTTATGCATATATATATATTATTGTTCAGATTCTTTCCCTTTGTAAATTGTTATATGACATCAGATATAGTTCCTTGTGCTATACAGTGGGCTTCCCTGGTGGATCAGATGATAAATAATCGACCTATAGTGCAGGAGTCCTGGGTTCGATCATGTTGTCCATCTGTTTTTATATATAGTAGTGTGTATTTGCTAATCCCAAACTCCTAGTTTACCCCTCCCCCTATTTCCCATTCGGTAACCACAAATTTGTTTTGTCTGTGAATCTGTTTCTATTTTGTGAATAAACTCATTTGTTTCATTTTCTGGATTCCACGTATAAGTGATCGTATGATATTTGTCTTTCTCTCTCTCTCGTGCTTCACTTAAGATGATAATTTCTAGATCCATCCATGTTTCTGCAAATAGTGAGCATTTGGGTTTTTGATGTGCTTGTTTTTTCTGGCTTGAGCTGTTGGAAGATAAGGCCTATCTTGTTTATCCTTATGTCTTCAGGGCTTGGCACATAGTAGGCATCTTGTAAATGTTTGCTGAAAGACCTGTTTAAATTCACAGGGGAATCGGTTCATCCCAGGAACTCACTGACACCTCCTTTTGGCTGATGATTGGGTTCATAGTGTGAACTGTCATCCCTGATTCATTCATGCAATTATTAGTCTATTCATTCCTTCAACAACTATTTCTGGAGTACCTGCTATGTTCTAGGCACTCTGCTAAGACAGGGACACACTGCTGAGCAGGGCAGGTGTTATTCCCTTGGTGGTGCTGATGGTGTGCTGGGGGATAATGTTAATGCGAGAATCATACAGAAATGAAAAAAATCACAGCTATGGCAGGGACTTCTAGGGGTGCTGTGAAAGTACTGATGGAGGCATACTGATAGAGATCTGAACTGTATTTCATCTAAGTTCTTAGGGTATCAGTAGGGCAGGGCTACTCCTACTTGAGAAAAACATTTTTTTTCTACAAGAATTCGATGTGGGGTATTTTTTTTTTTAAAGCATTAAAAGAAACACAAACAAATGAATCAGTTTTTCAAGACTTCTTGATACTTTATAGTTTCGGGTCTTCTGCGGCTCGATTGCACAGGGCCTTGGACAGCATGGGAAGGAGTGGAGATTTTATCCAAAGACTTGTGAGAAGCCATTGGAAGGGACGAACCGGGAGGGTGACATGGTCAGGCATTTGCTCTGTGGAAATTGGATTCGTCTGTGGGTCATCCATGTTTTGATAGTAAGTTTTGCTCTGGGGACCTGAAGTCATGTGGCCTGGGGCCCCCTGTGCCCTGAGGTTTGAAGGTGTCATTGCTTCCTTGGTGTCCAGGCTGTAGCCCCACTCTCTCTGCATGGCTGGACTCCCTCTTCCCTTCTGGGTTTGACAGACCTGGCCTCAGAAGCCAGTGCAGTCACTCAATTGTGTCTGACTTTTTGCAACCCCATGGACTGTACCATGCCAGGCTTCCCTGTCCATCACCAACTCCTGGAGCTTACTCAGACTCATGTCCATCGATTTGGTGATGCCATCCAACCATCTCATCCTCTGTTGTCCCCTTCTCCTCCTGCCTTCAAACTTTCCCAACATCAGGGTCTTTTCCAAAGAGTCTTTGCATGACGTAGCCAAAGTATTGGAGCTTCAGCTTCAGCATCA
>SJYV01045352.1:445377-476160 GCA_006410875.1 Neotragus pygmaeus
AACTGTAAAGGGCTCTCTTGCCCTCGGGCTTCATCCAGTAGGAGGCCCCCGAGGGAGATGAGAGAGGCGGGTTTCTATTTTCCCAGCTACCTTCCTGCCAGGCCATAGGTTGCTGGTGGCTGGTGCCACAGCTCTTGAGGAATAGCCCTGTGTCCACACAGCAACTGTCGTGGGGTTTTGATATCCCAGCCCGTGAGGACTTGGGCTTGTCTTCCCAGTAAGACGAAAGTCCCTGAAGGTGCTTCACCATCTCTTGTGCTAAGTTGCTTCATTCATGTCTGACTTTGTAACCCCATGGACCATAGCCTGCTAGGCTCCTCTGTCCATGGGATTCTCTAGGCAAGAATACTGGAGTGGATTGCCATGTCTTCCTCCAGGGGATTTTCCCAACCCAGGGATCAAACCCTTGTCTCATGCCTCCTGCATTGGCAGGCAGGTTCTTTACCACTAGCAACACCTGGGAAGTCCCTTTATTTTTACTGCCCATACTCTTACAAGTAATCTTTGTTGTTGTTCAGTCACTAAGTCATATCCGACTCTTTGTGACCCCATGGACTGCAGCATGGCAGGCTCCTCTGTCCTCCACTATCTCCCAGAATTTGCTCAAACTCCTGTCCATTGAGTCAGTGATGCCATTCAACCATCTCATCCTCTGTTGTCCCCTTCTCCTCCTGCCTTCAATCTTTCCCAACATCAGGGTCTTTTCCAATGAGTCAGTTCTTTGCATCAGGTGGCCAAAGTGTTGGAGCTTTAGCTGAAGCATCAGTCCTTCCAATTAATATTCAGTCCTGATTTCCTTTAGGATTGACTGGTTAATAACATCACTACTGCTCCTCACTTATCCCAATGTGTTATGCTTTCTGTATTCTTCCAGAACTCTGATAGGTGCTTATTCTCTCTGCCATAACTGCTACCCTCAACTATCCCCTGGGACTGTCCAGAGCACCCCCTGTCCAGCTCTCTCTCCCCTCTGCTCCCAGACTTCTTGTCTGTACACATCTGTCCTCTAGCCTGAAAGTATCCACATAGACCCCTGAACTCCTTCCTTCGCAAAATGTTTGTTAAGTCATTCTGGTTCTGGTTAATCTCTTCAGAAATCTTAGAATCATCTGTCTTTTCTACCTCACGTGTTCATCAGCAAGCCCTGATGAGCCAACCTTCAGGGTAGATCTCTAATCTGAGCACTTCTCGCCCAAATGAGCACAGCAATCTCATAACTGTCTTCCTCCTGTCTTTGTCCTGTTACTGCCCATTCTCAACAGGCCACTGATGGATCCTTAAAACCGGTCAGATGTGTCCTTCTCTAAAAATGCTTCACGGGTTCCCATCTGACTCAAAGGCCGAGGCCCAGTGGAGCTGATCTCCCTGGTCTTTCTCTGACCTCTTGACCGACTGTGCTCCCCTCCTTTCACTCTGCTCTGAGGGAGCACACTGGCCACCTTGTCATGCCAAGCATGCTGCTGCCCCAGGGCCTTTGAACATGCTGTTCCTTCTGCCAAGAACCCTTCTTCCCTATGAAACCTCATAGCTCCCTTCCTACCCTCCTTTAAGTTTTCACTCTAGTGTGTGTGCTAAGTTGCTTCAGTCATGTACGACTCTGCGACCCTATGGACTGTAGCCTGCCAGGTCCTCTGCAGGCAAGAATACTGGGGTGGGTTGCCATGCCCTCCTCCAGGGGATCTTCCCTACGTAGGAATCAAACCCACATCTCTTAGGTCTCCTGCATTGGCAGACGAGTGCCACCTGTTAGTTTGGCTCTAAATCCATTGATTAAGTTGGCTCAGATGTTACCTTTTCAATGAGACATTCCCTGACTGCCCTACAAAAAAAAAAAAAGTAAAACCTACCCTCTGCATGTCCATTTCTCTTTCTTTCCTCCCTGCATTCTTTTTTTTGACCTTCTAACCTACTGTGAAATTTGCTCATGTCTTTTGTTTATTGCCTGTCTCTTCTCAGTCTGAGGGCAGGCAGAGATATAGGCCGTCTTGCCCTCTGAAATCTCTCTAGAGCTACAACAAAGGCTAACACACGGTAAGCACACAATAAATAGCTGTTGGATGTTTAATGAAAAATTCCTGGAGCAGACAGTTCCTAAAATATGAGATAGTTATGCTCTCAGCACTCACTCATAAAGCTTCTGGATGGTGTGGTAGTTAGACCTGGCAACAGCCCACAGCAACCTGTTAGCCCTTAACAGACCTGGAGACCTGCCCTGCCCCCGCCTGGCCACAGTGCCGCCACAAAGACAAGGCCAGCAGAAGTCAAGCCTGGAAGGCTGGGTGTGCCCTGTCCCTCTCCAGAACTACCCCCCACAGTGAGCCCACAGGAGAAGGACCTCCTGGCTTCTCTCAAAGGCAGGAGGGAAGCCTTTTTGAGAGACAAAGGTGAGTGGAAAGAACATTTTTGAGAGCAGGAATGGAGGCTGCTTTAGGGAGAGGATCAGAGCGCTCCATGGGTGGAAGTTCTGTCCTGCCTTTCTCATGGGCGTGGTGTGGCCTCAACCTCCTCCCTGGCCACACAGTGCGCTGTACCCACCGTACCCGCCGGAGACCAGCTGGCTTCACCCTAACTGGTCCACAGCCTCTGGCCTGAGCCCTAACAGCAGAAAGCCTACCCACTGGACGCTCCCCAGCCCCTCCCCCAAGCAGGCACCGCCTTCTGGGGTTTCCTCCAGGTTTCACTCAGCAAAGATGAGGAGAGAAAGGAAACTGGCCTCAGGCCCTGCCCAAGATGTGAGCCACCAGAGCTGCCCTGAAGGAGGGGAGGGAGGGGAAGCCCAGCAGGCTCAAGAGGAAGTTTGTACAGAGGAAAGGACAAAGGGTGGAGTCTAGGGAAGAAGGGAGAGCTCCAAGGTCCCTGGGTCACCTGGCTGGGGAACCCTCCCCTCCCAACTAGGGTTGTTGGTGGTGGCTTGTTGTTCAGTCGCTAAGTCAAGTCGACTCTCTTCGACCTCATGGACTGCAGCCCACCAAGGCTCCCCTGTCCTCCACTAGCTCCTGTTTTGTGTTAGTCGCTCAGCAGTGTCCAACTCTCTGTGACCCCATCGACTGCAGCCCAGCAGGCTGCATGGGATTCTCCAGGCAAGAATACTGGAGTGGATTGCCATGCCCTCCTCCAGGGGATCTTCCTGACCCAGGGATTGAACCCCTGCTATCTCCTGGAGTTTGCTCAAATTCATGTCCTTTGAGTCGGTGATGCCATCTAACAATCTCATCTTCATCTGCCCGCTTCTCCTTTTGCCTTCAGTCTTTCCCAGCGTCAGTCTTTTCCCAAGAGTTGGCTCTTTGCATTCAATGAAAAAAGTATTAGAACTAAAGCTTCAACAGGAGTCCTTCCAATGAATTGACTGGTTTGATCTCCTTGCAGGCAATGGCATGTGTAAGCTAGGTGCCCCAGGCAAGACTGCATATTTTCTGTGATGATGTTTGACACCTAATTGCAGTGATAACATCCCTGTTTACAACCTGAAGAAAGTTTCCTGGTCCCCCCTTTTCACTTATGAGTAAATCTGGCCTAGAGAAGGGTCCAGAAGCCCAGAGTCTAACACAAAATAATCTTAATTTTTAAAAATTACCTGGAGAGGGAAATGGCAACCTACTCCAGTATTCTTGCCTGGAGAATTCCATGGACAGAGGAGCCTGGGAGGTGGGCTACAGTTCATGGGATTGCAAACAGTCGGACTCGACTGAGCACACATGCAGAGAATGCACATATGTAATTAATAAGAACTGCTGTATAACACAGGGAACTCTACTCAATAGTCTGTAATGGCCGATGTGGGAAAAGAATCTTTAAAAAAGTGGATATGTGTACATGCATAACTGATTCACTTTGCCATACACCTGAAACTAACACATTTTAAATCAACTACACTCCAATAAAAATTTTAAAAAGAAAATAATAAAGCCACCAAAGGTTTAAGTTATGAATGTTGGTAGTGAGATGAGGAAATGGCAACCCATTCCAGTACTCTCGCCTAGAAAATCCCATGGATGGAGGAGCCTGGTGCAGGCTACTGTCCATGGGGTCCCAAAGAGTCGGACATGACTGAGCGACTTCACCTCGCCTCCCAGGTGGAGCTAGTGGTAAAGAACCCGTCTACCAATGCAGGAGACCCAAGAGACGCAGGTTTGATCCCTAGGTCGGGAAGATCCCCTGAAGGAGGTCATGGCGACCCACCCCAGTATTCTTGTCTAGAGAATCCCATGGACAGAGGAGCCTGGTGGGCTGCACTCCATAGGGTCACAAAGAGTCAGACAAAACTGAAGTGACTTAGCACACATGCAGTGAGATAAGGTGAAGATAATGTTAAGAATCCAGAATCTCAAATCTTGTCCTTCAGCCACTTTCTTTCTCAAAGTCTCCAGAGTAAGTCCGTGCATGGTGGACACTNGAATACAATTGTGTGGTAGCTTGAACATTCTTTGGCATTGCCTTTCTTTGGGATTGTAATGAAAACTGACCTTTTCCAGTTCTGTGGCCACTGCTGAGTTTCCCAAATTTGTTGGCATATTGAGTGCAGCACTTTAACAGCATCATCTTTTAGGATTTGAAGTAGCTCAACTGGAATTCCATCACCTCCACTAGCTTTGTTTGTAGTGATGCTTTCTAAGGCTCGCTTAACTTTGCATTCCAGGATGTCTGGCTCTAGGTGAATGGTCACACCATTATGGTTATCTGGGTCATGAATATCTTTTTTGTATAGTTCTTCTGTGTATTCTTGCCATCTCTTCTTAGTATCTTCTGCTTCTATTAGGTCCATACGATTTTTGTCCTTTATTTTGCCATCTTTGCATGAAATATTCCCTTATATTGGTATCTCTAATTTTCTTGAAGAGATCTCTAGTCTTTCCCGTTCTATTGTTTTCCTCTATTTCTTTGCATTGTTTACTGAGGAAGGCTTTCTCATCTCTCCTTTCTATTCTTTGGAACTCTGCATTCAAATGAGTGTATCTTTCCTTTTCTCCTTTGCCTTTAGCTTCTCTTCTTTTCTCAGCTATTTATAAGGCTTCCTTAGACAACCATTTTGCCTTTTTGCATTTCTTTTTCTTGGGGATGGTCTCGATCCCTGCCTCCTGTAGAATGTCACAAACCTTCGTCCATAGCCCTTCAGGCGCTCCATCAGATCTAATCCCTTGAAGCTATTTGTCACTTCCACTGTATAATCATAAGGGATTTGATTTAGGTCATACCTGAATGGTCTAGTGGTTTTTCCTATTTTCTTCAAGTTAAGTCTGAATTTGGCAATAAGGAGTTCATGATCTGAGCCACAGTCAGCTCCCGGTCTTGTTTTTGTTGATTGTATAGAGCTTCTCCATCTTTGGCTGCAAAGAATATAATCAATCTGATTTCGATGTTGACCATCTGGTGGTGTCCATGTGTAGAGTCATCTCTAGTGTTGTTGGAAGAGGGTGTTTGCTATGACCAGTGTGTTCTCTCGGGCAAAACTCAGTTAGCCTTTGCCCTGCTTCCCTCTGTACTCCAAGGCCCGATTTGCCTGTTACTCTAGGTGTCTCTTGACTTCCTATTTTTGCATTCCAGTCCCCTATAATGAAAAGGACATCTTTTTTGGGTATTAGTTCTAGAAGGTCTTGTAGGTCTTCATAGTACCATTCTATTTCAGCTTCTTCAGCGTTACTGGTTGGGGCATAGACTTGGATTACTGTGCTAGTGAGTGGTTTGCCTTGGAAACGAACAGAGATCATTCTCAGAAGCCAGATGGAGTCCAGAGACCTTCGGGGGAGATGTTTGGATTTCTAAGTCCCTGTAAATCTCTTTGAACTGACCTATTTTTCTTCCATTCTGCTCTTGTATTTTTTATGAATGGATGATAGCAAATGTGGCAGGGTCATTTGTTTTAATTTTCTTCTGACACCTGGTTCAGTGGCAGCTGTCTCTCCAGCAGCTGGAAGCCTGCCTCCAGGGTGTGGGGCCCTGGGACTGATCACACCTGCTCTGTTAGGAACATGGAGACAGCTGAGACAGGGCCCAGGCCCTCACCACACAGGGAGTCCCTTACATGGGACGGAGGCTCAGTGCCTGTAGGATGGAGCGGGACTGGATCCAGTGTCTGCTTGGCAGGACCTTGTGACAGTGACTGGCTTTGGAGGTGAGAACTTGAAGTCTCCACCTCATTTGAGACTGCAGCCCCACCCTTCTTAGGAAGGCTCTGCTTTTTTGATGCAAACCAGATCTTCAAAGGCAAACGGTGGCCTCATGTTTGATGGAGCGTGGTGATGGGTCAGAGGTGCAGGGGACTTCAGCCTCCAGTGCCCATGAGGCCAAAATTCACCTCTTTACTCAAGCGGCCATTTGTGATGGAGTCTGTCCTTCCTTTCTAGCCTGTCTCTCCACTGTCCACCTTGTCGTTGTCCTTGAAGTCCTGGTGTCCTCGCCCAGGCCATTCTCTGCCTGAAATACCAAACTCCAGTGTGCCTCCTTGGCAAAGCCAGACCCATCCATCCCGCCTCCCCGGAAGTCTTCCTTGACCTCTCAGCAGACATGGTCCGGCTGCTCCTCTGGGGCTCCCAGGAGCACTTGGCTTACTCCTTTGCTTTTAAAATACATTTTTCTTATTTCATGCTTGTGAGACAGATTTGTTGTAGTGCATCTATTAAATAAAGACAAGCCAAAAGAAGAGAGTCAAATTCACCTGTAATTCAGAGATCCAGTACAATGATACTGGCTTTCATCCTTCCTGATTTCTGTTCAGTCTGCTTCCTCCACCCCACTACAGACTGTAAACACTCGTGCTGCTAAGGATCGTCCCGAAGAACCCTTTAACCGGCTTGGTGGTGTCCCATTGTCTTGTTGTGCTCAGGTGTGCTATGGTCCCCTGTGGCTAAGCTGGACATACCCATCTGCCTTGGGAAGGGAAGGGAACCTGGCTTAAAAAAAAATTTCAGTGCATGTGGCCTCCCGGGCCTTCACCACTGCACGTGGGCAGTGCATTTGCAGCGAGTGGGCTTCTCACTTCGGTGGCTTCTCTTGTTGCAGACTCTGGGGTGCTCAGGCTTCAGTCGTTGGGGCTCATGGGCTCTAGAGCTCAGGGTTAGTAAGCGTGGCTCCGGGGCCTCCTTGCCCCACAGCACGTGGAGTCTTCCCGGAGCAGGGATTGAACTCATGTTTCCTGCATTGGCAGGTGGACCTCCAACCACTGGACCACCAGGGAAGTCCGACCTTGAAATTTCACCTTTGTTTGCCTAGGGCCTGACTTTGACTGGAGGGCTCATAGAAAGTGTTCCTGAAATGCATGTACTCTCATGCGTTTTCTCTTCTCTCCTGACAATGCCAGAGCTGAGCCTGTATCTGAGGCCACTTTCTTCTTACTCTGAATACCCTCTCAGCGCTCCCAGAAAGGAGACCCCACAACCTATCAGCTCTTGTTTGACCTTTAAAAGTCAAGTCCACAGGCGCAGGTGGAGAAGAGGCTAGAAAGGTGGGATGGGAGAGGGTAGATAGGAAGCCTACCTAGAAGTCAGGAGTAGCATGGGTGCCTGCTCATCTGAGGCTTGCAGGCCAGGAGGGAGCTGGAAAGTTCTAGGTGGTCAAGGGGCTGCTGCTGCTGGTGTGCAGGAGGGACTCCATGCAGGGGTGGAGGTTCCTGCAAGCTGGCTTCCAGCTCTGGCAGCCATGTTTAAAGGCCCCCAGTGCAGGCGAGGTGGCTGCCATCCTTGTGCCGGGTGTGTGTCTGAGGAGCGGTCGGCTGGGACTGGAGCTGTGCCGTGAGTGATGGGGCACACACCTTCATACTCCCTCAGACCTATTGGAACCCAGGAACAAAAGCCTTGATTCATTCATGCAGGGGTTAAGCAAATGTTTATTGCACACCTATTCTGTATCAGAGTCTACCCTCATGGAGCCCACAGTTTAGAGGCTGTGGTGTATACAGGGGTGACCAATCGCCCTGGCTTGCCAGGGACTGAGGGGCTTCCTGGAAGGTAGGATTTTCAGTGCTAAGGTTGGGAATGTCCCAGACAAACTGGGGCAAACTGGTTACCATATTTAGATGTAAACATAGATTCCTGTTATGCAGGGTCAGGACTAGTGGGTTGGTGGGTGGGGGGCTCCAGGAGGGATCTCGAATTACAGGCCTGGCACGCTTGGCGGGGGCTTTACACGGAGTTGCGGTGTCCAACAGCGTTTCTTCCCTGGTGGCTCAGAGGGTAAAGCGTCTGCCTGCAATACAGGAGACCCAGGTTCCATCCCTGGGTCGGGAAGATCCCCTGGAGAAGGCAATGGCAACCCACTCCAGTACTGTTGCCTGGAAGATGGCATGGATGGAGGAGCCTGGTCGGCTACACTCAGTGGGATTGCAAAGAGTCGTGCACTACTGAGCGACTTCTTTTCTCATGTGATGGCCAAAGGGTGAGGTCCTGGAAGGGTTTCTACTATAGGTTTCTCTCCCCTTCCTTAGCTCTTCAGGCCACTCCCCTACCCAGCGGTCTCCCTCTTG
The DNA here is from genome assembly GCA_006410875.1 of Neotragus pygmaeus. Classification (NCBI taxonomy): domain Eukaryota; kingdom Metazoa; phylum Chordata; class Mammalia; order Artiodactyla; family Bovidae; genus Neotragus; species Neotragus pygmaeus. Next base: position 453,833 of record SJYV01045352.1, read on the forward strand.
GCACATCATAGCCAGGTGCCAGGACAAAAGCAGCTCCCCAACTGATCCCTGGGGCCTGTGTCCAGCCGCTTCGATCAGGTCAGCTCTGTGGGGAAAACTTGTCCTTCGTGCCTTGGAACTGAACCAACGAGAGAGTGTACCTATGGGGTCGATTCGCACTCTGTGCTTATCATCCACCCATTTCTTCACTTGACATATGGTTCCTGATTATCCATTATGTCCTGCGTGATGCAGGGCTGGGCACACAGGAGCTGGTAGATAAACAACGTGTCCTCCCCACTCCCCCGCCCTCCACCACGTTCAGGCAGCTTCAGGGGGCCAGCNTTCCTCATCTTTGAAGTTGAAACAACAATAGTACTTATGCCTCACAGGGTTGTTATGAGAATCATAGGAGTTAACCCATAGAAGGCACTCAGAGCAACGCTTGGCACATGATAAGCCCTTAAATAAGTGTTAGCTGTTACTGTTTTCAGCTTCCCTGGTGGCTTAGCAGTAAAGAATCTGCCTGCCAATGCAGGAGGGGTAAGTTCGACCCCTGGGTCAGGAAGACCCCCTCAAGAAGGAAATGGCAACCTACTCCAGTATTTTTTTGCCTGGAGAATTCCATGAACAGAGGAACCCGGTGAGCTATAGTTCATGGGGTCTCGAGAGTTGGACAAGACTTAGCGACTAAACCACCACCACCACCATTACTGTTTTCATTCATTCATTCACTTATTCATTAAGTCTTCTGCACTCAGATAAGTGAATAAATCATAGTCTCTGTTCCATAAGGGAGCTCACTGAGATATTCTATGGTAATTTTTGGCTCATTTATTCAGGAGATGGTTACTAAGCACTTGCTATGTGCCAGGCACAGTGCTAGGCTATGGGCACAGGGGTGAGGTATCTTTAATAATTCTGCGTTTCCCATCTAAACAGCGTGGACGATAATATTTTCTACAGAGAGACTGCATAAAGAAAGCAGACGTGGAAATGTGCTAAACATCTGAAAGTGGCCCTTTATCTCGAAGGTTGCCAGTGGCTGGGCATCCACCCACCTGTCAGTGGTTGAACACCAGTGCTCAGCCCCCTCCTTGTCCCTTTCTGGAGCCTTCTTCCCTGTGAGGCTAATCCCTTCCATTTCTGGGCTTGCTGCCAGCAAGACGGATGGGGTGGGTTCAGGCCTTCTCTGCTCTGGCGGGAGTCTCCAGGTGCCAGTTCTTGGTGGGCACCACTGGGTCCAGTGGACCGGTTTGCTGGCCCTCTGGGACTTGCTTCCTTGTGAGGTCTTAGGCCTGGCTCCACTGTGGCCTCGCCGGATCGCTTCCCGCAGCTCTGTGCTCCAGAGGTGCCTGCCTGGGTTCTGAAGGAGAGAGGATGGGGAAGAAGAAAGCCTCTCATTTTCTCCCTTCCAGCTCATGGGTGGGGCTGCTCACACGTAAAGTGTTCTGCATAAGAAATGGGGCAGTGGGGCAGCAGGACCGTTTCTTTAGCATCAGGAGAAACGAAGCAATTATTCCGCGCCTGGCTTCAAGCTGAAAATCATCCCAAAGCCCTTTACCTTGTGCCAGCCACCTTGCCGACCCCTTCTCAGATGCGCCTCTGACCCCTTCTCAGATGTGCCTCTGACCCCTTCTCAGATGTGTCATCTTGTAATACCCTCAACCTCTCTGTTGGATATGTACTTTGGGGATCCTTTATTTTTACCCATCAAGAAACTGAGGCCCAGAGATGGTCAGTAACTGGCTCAAGCACACCCAACCAGGTGGGAAACCACGCGTGTCTGACCACAGAGTCAACTCCTGGCCGCCGAGTTGTACTCTCCTGTGGAGAGAACATTTGCAGAGACTCAAGTGTCTTCCCAACTCTTTGTACAGTTAGAAATTTCAGAATTCAGAAATTGCCGAGAAGGCGAGGGCCCTGGTAAGACTAGAGTACATCTTTGTAGTACAGACTCAATATATGCATGTATTGACCCAGAGAACATCTTTATGGGCCACATTCACACTTCTTTCTGAAGGACACCCCTGTCCTGGTCTGAGCAAACCCCTCCCCACTAAGGAGCCGCCCCTGCAGACCCCCTCCTGGTGATCAGAGGCCCAGAGTCAACAGCAGTAGGCCTGCTTCCGAGAAGGAAGTAATCAGTGACCCTGGTGAGATACCTGGGTCTCGGGCTGGAGCCGTTGGCTTCGAGGGGAGGTGGCCCCTCCTGTCTGCATGCACTCCCCAGTGGCTATGTCTGGCAAGACAGGAATTGGTCAGCAGGAGTTCATTAAGTGTGCCCTCAGACCTCCTGGCCCCTCTCTGCAGCCCCCTCTTCCCCCGCCCGCTGCCCTCTCCAGCCGAGGAGTGCTGGGGAGTCTGCCCCCACCCACCCCTCTGGCTGCTCTCCTGGGCCACAGCTGGTTGCAGTTCTGCTGGGTCTTCCCCAGGCCTGGGCCGGCACACAACTCAATCTTGGGCTGTGGGGAGTCGTGGGGGAGGAGGCTCCCTCGCTTTTCCATTTTCCTCATTGGAAAGCTGATGGCTGACATGTCCTGTGCTCTGGCAGGAAGGAAGAGGCCCTCTCTTTGGGCCCCCGTGTTTCCCAGCCTCCATCTCCCTCTCCGCAGAGCCTTGTTCTCGCTGGGAAGGGTGTTCAGTACCGCAGTCTGTGTGCACGTGCTGGGGGTGGCTGGGCACTGCCTAGAGTTCTGTCTGGGGGCATGAATAACTCATCTGCTTAATCCAACAGGGCCTCATTGCTGCCTCCTCCAGAACCTCTCTGGAATGCATTTTCACAAGAGCTATTTATTATTATCATTACAGCTCTTATTAATGGTGATGGGGTGGGAGCTCTGAGGAATCTTTGGGAGACGACATCACACTGTGGAAAGGAAAGCAGATCAATGGATCTCTTCAGTGCTGGGCTCAGGTTCTTTCTCTGCCCAATGTCTGTGATCTTTGGCAATGAACCTATTTGTGAGCCTTAGTGTACCCTTCTGTGAAATGGGGCCATTGAAGACTCACCTGTGTGGTGATGGGAGATTCAGGGGGGTCATGAGTGTGAAGGGCCAGCACACTGCTTAGCACTCTGGGGCTGCAGCCAGCGAATGGTGGTTCTGTTTTTTTCTTAGCCTGGAACAGGGCACCCCAGAGGGACCAGAGGGAGTGGGGCAGGGTGTGGAGAAAAGGGAGCCTTCCTGGTGGATGGTGGATGGATGGAGCTGCACGAAACAGTGCAGGCTGCAGTGCCTGGGTGGACCCCAGCGAGGTGCCACCCGTGGACCTCTAACTGTTGAGCTCCCTGTGTCAGAGCTGTGTCACTGCCCCAGGAGCCTGTGGGGCCTTGTGGGGTCCAGAGACGTGGCCACTGTAAGGGAGGACCCACCCCCGTTTTTCTGTCTAGGGAAGGACACCGCCCAGCTGCTCTGCACAGACCCATCTCCAGCTGGCCACCTCCTCCAGCAACACCCCAGCCTGTTGCTGCCCCCTGTCAAGTTATGTAAAGATGTCAGCCATGGTGCCACAAGCCTTTGGGACCCCTGCCGAGTGCCACATGCAGTTTGCTCTCTCTTAGGGTCTTCTGGCCTCCTCCAGGGCATTCTTGAGTGAAGGGAGAAGGACCAGGTCTTTTCTTATCTCCCTGATACGGTGGGCAGCTCCGAATCCCTGCAGGTCACAAGGAGAAGTCATCCTAGGGAAGGGGACATTGGGCATTTCTGAAAACACTGTAGGGAAATTCTCTAGGGAAGCAGCATGTCCTTGCCCAAATTCTTTGTTATATAGCACCAGCTGGGACCCATGTCCTGATGAACAGGAGCAAATGCCACTAGTCCCGCACCCAGGCCTCCAGGGCCTCCTCCTGTGTCTGTGTTCACAGCCAGGATCTCTTGAGGTCCCTGGGGTGCTGGCTGCAGGAGCCCAGTGAGGGCCAGCCTGTCCCAGCCCAGCTCAGGCTCATCCTGATGTCCGTAGTGCAGCCACGGTCAGGCTCCCGATCCTCTGGGAGCTACAGAGCTACCCTGAAGGTATTGAAAGAAAAAAAAAAATCCTACAACTTACACTTGTCTTCTGCTCCCATCTGTATCACCTGTGAATTTGTATTTTTTTTTCTATCTCAGTGAGTCATGCGTTGATCACGTGAAGAACACAATTACACCCCATTGTTTGAGTACAGGCTTTAAGAGCGTCACTGCTTTTGCCACCCCGTCCAGGCATTTCTTCATCTATGAAATATACCTAGATTCTCACACCTGGGGAAGACCCAAGCCTCATTCAGCCTCCAGGGGAGCCACCTGACTGGCCAGCAAGGTGTCTTTAGAATGGAGACCTGCTGTCGGCCTCCTGGGCCCCAAACCGATGGACTTGCCTCCACCAAGCAAAGAGGGCGGGCTCCCATGCGTCTTTTCTGTTGCAATTATATCCCTGACTCCTCCCCCGGATACAAAAGGCCCAAGTTTGGGTCCAGAGTAAGTTATTTGTAATGCATTTTCAGAGTCCATATTGCAATATTAGCCATGACTGTCTGCTGTGTAAAAAAAGGGGGAGTTTGCGTTTGAAGTTTAATCCAGCTTCTACTTAGGCTCAGTCCCTGGGCAATCCTTTTTTCTGCCGCTGAGCTCAAACAGCCGGTCGTCAGGTTTGATCTGCTGCCCCACGGAGNGCCATGACTGTCTGCTGTGTAAAAAAAGGGGGAGTTTGCGTTTGAAGTTTAATCCAGCTTCTACTTAGGCTCAGTCCCTGGGCAATCCTTTTTTCTGCCGCTGAGCTCAAACAGCCGGTCGTCAGGTTTGATCTGCTGCCCCACGGAGCCCTGCCCAATGTGAATTTGAAGAGTTTTTTTCCCCTCTCAACCAGGGAGACTTGCAAAAAAAAAAAAGTCGGTGTGGTCTGCAGTGACGGCCCACCGTGGGTCCCTCCATGAGCCTCTCTGCTGCTGGGGGCTGGGCCCACCTGGCTTCCAGCCTTCCGAGGTGGGGGCCGAATCCCCTCCTGGGGTCTCCGAGGAGCCCCTTTGAGCTCTCGCTGCTGGTGGACGGCAAGCACTGGGGAGTCTGGGAGTCCTGTCTGGCATGTGGGGGGCAGAGAAAAAGGAGGGAAAAAAGAGAGGAAAATGAAAGGCTCGAGTTTGTCGGGAACTGGTGCTGGCGGTGGAAACAGGAGCCGCGGCAGGACGGAACCTGGTGGCCTTCAAAACTTCTCTTCTCCCCTCTCGCCACACGACTCGGAGGATGCAGGCAGTAATTAAAGGCCCCCCTGGCTCCTCATTTTCTGTGCCCATGTCTTTGATCTGGCTCATGTTGGGCAGCTATTTTCATTGTTCCTGCCTTTCTTTCATTCTTTTTTGATGGCAGAAATGATGATCTTTGATTCCAGAGTCGGAGGTGGGCAGGAGAGTGTTACAGGTCTTACATAATGCATCTTTCACATCTTATTTTTAAACGTGGGCATAATCAGGGCTGGGCAGAGGCTGGGCTTGATTTTAACCCATGTTCGGGGAGAGGTGGTTGCCTGCCCCCGTGGCGCTGGCCTGCGGGTAGGTGGGGACAGGCAGTCGTGTGCAACTGAATGAAAATTACTAGAGGAAGCCTTTCTCCCTCCACCCCTTTCTAAATATAACCTGAAGGGAGTTTTTCCTAATTGTTCCCTTATGGCCAAAGATGTGCTGAGAATGAGCAGGACAAGGGAGGTTTAGCCCGCAGAGCCTGGCTTCTCTTGGTGGCTGTGTGGGAGGCCTGTACACTGTTTATTGGTGGATGTTAATAAACTATAAGAGACAAGCCACAGGAGGAGGTATATGAGCTGGTAGCTCAGGTAGCTGAGATAAAATGGAGATGTCTGGCCAGAGGACGGGAGGTGGGAGGCAGAGCCTGGGTGTCAGAGTCTGGCCTGTTTGCACATCCTTTACTGCTCATCTCCTGAGCACACTCGGAGGGCTTCCCAGCAAGGGCCCTGTGCCATGGACAGAGATGAGGAGATGAGGCCTTGGTCTTAAGAAGCCTGTGATCCAGGCCTGCGAGGGGGACGTGTGTGTCTCATGCTGGAACCACAAGCTCAGATGATAATGCTGGGGGTCAGGCAGGTGAGGAGGCTGGGTGGGGCTGGGTGATGGAGATCACATGCCTGTGAAGGGGAACGACTGCTCCCCAGTTCCTGTCACTGGCTGCCGTGCTGGAGGCTGTATCTGGTGTGGCCCATGCTTCCAGATTTCCACGAGAAGCCGGAAATTCAGGTCTTGATGGGAAGTCTCTCAGAAGAGGAGAGGAAGAAGGCTTTCTTGGTCAGAGGACAGTGCTAGCAAAGGCTGGGAGCTGAGGAAGGCCTGTGCCTGGAAGGAGTGAGAGGGTGACTGGTCCCCAGGCTGCCAGAGCAAGGTGGGGGCCAGCAGGACAGGCCGGAGGGGTCAGGGCAGACTAAGAAGGGCAGTGGCCCGAGAGCCTCCAGCTCCCAGGTGGATGTAGGGGCCTTCCTGGTGATGAGTTCTTTGGGGCTGGGAGAGTTCTGCGCGTGATGTCTGAGGCCAAGTGTCACCCCCACTGCATGCCTGGCACTCATGAGGGTGTGGGCCCACCCTGCTAGCAGGGGGACAGGTTCCTGTGAGAACTGCCTCATACTTTGGATGGTNGGTGATGAGTTCTTTGGGGCTGGGAGAGTTCTGCGCGTGATGTCTGAGGCCAAGTGTCACCCCCACTGCATGCCTGGCACTCATGAGGGTGTGGGCCCACCCTGCTAGCAGGGGGACAGGTTCCTGTGAGAACTGCCTCATACTTTGGATGGTGCTGACGGTTCCTTCCTGGGAGGGTCCGAGGCTGGCCTTCCTGCTCGTCTCCTCCAGGCTCCATTAGCAGGATTTGCACACACTGCATGCTTCGCTAGGTTTTCCCTGGGTGCCTCCTGTGTGCCAGGCTCTGTGCCGAGTGGTGGGTGTCCTTCGTGGGGAGCAGGACAACTGACAAGTCCCCACGTGACTACATATATCATCAGGGGCCCATATACATCCAGAAGGAAGAGTGGGAGGCATGAAAGAGAAAAATAATCGATGTTGAAAATGAGGAATAAGAATAACGGGAGATACAGTCCAGAGAGAAGGTTCAAAGTCCTGGGGGCAGGGGATGATTGGCGAGTTGGGGGACTGTCATCAGACGGTCTTGGGAGCGTGGTGAGCATGGGGGTGGACTGTGGGGATCAGGCCCTATGAGGCCTTGTGGGCCAAAGTGGAGCGGGGCCGGGGGTCTCTGCATCGTCAGCTTCACTCTCTGAATTGCTCTGAGGGGGGTGGGTGTGGGCCGGCTGGGGAAGCCGGGGTGATGGTGCAGGTGGTGGGAGTGGAGAGAAGGGGATGTCCTCGACGGCGAAATTGACAGGACCAGGAAATGGATTAAGCAATGGCAGCCAGGGAGTGTGGGGTCCAGGGTGGTCCATGGTTTCTGGCTTGAGCACCGGGGGGAGCAGAGAGTGGGGAGGCCTGGAGCAAGACCAGATCCTTCCCCCATTTTGACAGCACTGGGCGGGGCAGGGGCCTGGGCAAAGCTGGTGGGGACAGTGGGGCTCGAGTGTGAGGAACCCCATCCTGTCGGCCGCTCGACCCCAAAACCCCGCCCTGCGAGAGGACAGGGCGTCCCCTGAGCCATCCCCAGCTAGGCCCACCCGGTCCTGTCACACACGTCGCCTGTGGTGAGGGGCCATGTTCCGTGAGACTCCAGAGCAGTTAACATGTTGGGGTTGGGTGCTGCCTGGCCCTTGAAGATCTTGCCCTGGGCTCCCTCTTTGCTGCCGTCCGGAGCCCCCTGCCAGCCCTGGGGCTTGCGTCCTGCCCAGATGGAGGTGGCCTGTCCAGTGTGGTCGTTCCCTTGCAAAGCCTCCTGGCCCGCCTGGCCGGGCCTCTGAGACCGGGGACAGCCAGCAGCTGTGGGAATGGCGTGTGTGCCCCTGCCTTTATGGGCTGACGCGGGAGGGCTGACTGTTTCCTCTCGCCGTCCAGGCTGCACGCAGATCTGCTTTGCCTGGTGTGTGCACAGCCTGGCGCCAGCCCTCAGACTCCCCTGCCTGACAGGGCCCGCTCATTTATGACCCCAGTCTTCGGCAGCTCCCGCTTGCAGCTGGGCGGGGGTGGGAGTGCTTCCTGCCTAGCCTGCGTGGAGGGGCCTTGAGGAGGCTCAGGTTGGGAAGGACTTTCATATAGCTGGGAATTCTGGGAAGACAGAGCTCCCGGGGGGGCTCCATAGTCCTCATGAGCTGGATTTCTGCTGTCAATCCACAGCGACTCCCCTAGATTTGCTCTTTGGGGTCGAGGACCCTGATGTCATGGGACCACTCACCCCTTGACCAGCACTTTGGAAGACTCAGTTTCCCCTTTCTTCATCCTCATCCTGAAAGCAGGCATTCCAAGAGAGATGTGGCCAGGTCTGAGCTGGTGACGGGGAAGCGTATACACCACTATGTCAGATGGTTTTTCTTACAGCCTGGGGTCTTTTCATTTCTGCCCTGTTCTCTCATCATCCAACCTGTGGGCTAATTAATGGCATGAACTTCCTCATGATAGTTTATAAATGTCCCCTTGATCTTCCCCATGGTGATTTGAGAATCTAAATATCCCTGATAGGTCTGTCCCTGTTACTGTAGTTTGACAACCTGAGAACTCAATAGATGAGGCAGAGACGGCAGTTAGTAGAATTTGGGTAACAAGGATATTTTTTCCAAAGCACTCGATCTCCCTGTTTACATCCTTTCTCTGGGTCCTTATTCATGCACACGTGGGTTTGCAGGATTAGAACCAGAGGGACTCTAACACATTCTGCTTCTTTGAGCAGTGAGTTCATGGCCTGACCTGCCCCCAGAATCCGTGGTCCGTATAGCAGCTGCGCCTAAGGACCATGTGAGGGCCCAGCCTGAGGTGTGGAGAAGGTGCTGACGTCATGCCTGACACACTGGAGTTTCCCAGGAGGCCTCTCTTCTTTGTGGACTCTGGTCTGGTCTCCCTCTGCAGACCCTTGTCTTTGTGCCTGGGCGGAGAGGAAAGAATTCTGAATGTGGGGTCAGGAGAACTGAGTCCTAGCCCTGGGTTGCCACTGTGTGGCTGTGAGTGAGCATGGCCCTTCATCCCTTGGGTATCAGTGGTGAGGTCCATCTCATGCACCACTGACGTGTCAAAATTTGCGGTTCCAAAGAAGGAATGTCCTCATGTGAAGAATGAATGTTAAGTATAAGAATATACTACTTATGCAAAGTTCTTCCTTGTGGTTCTCATCCCATCTTTAAAATAAGTGTGAAATAAGTGAAATAGGTTTTACACTTACTTGGCGTAATTTTCCTACATTGTCTTATGTCCCGAATGACATGGTCCGCTCCAGGCAGGGCCTTCTTGGCCGCGGCCAGCACTCACTGAGCACAAGAGAGCTCAGTAGATGCTGCTGAGCAAGAGGTCAGAGGGCAAAGTGAGTGGCAGGCACCGGGCATGCCTCTGCTCCCGTCCACAGGGTTATAATTGGAGAAGAATACAGATGGATGGCCAGGGCGATTCTCTGGTCCTCTGGGGATTAAAGCTCTGTAGCCTGGAGTGTCAGAAACAGGTGGACAGGCTGTTGGGTACGATGCTTCTCAGCTATGACCCTCCCTTTCCTGGGTGAGAGGGTGGGGGTCCTGGGGGGATCATTTCCTAGATGGCCACTGTGCTGAAGTCCCAGCACCTTCTCAGAGGCACCAACACAGGGCTCAGCTGTAATCATCAGTGTTTACAACAGGCCACATCCCCTTTCATCATCACCACAGCCCTCTGAGGTGGGTATTGGGACCTTATGCCCATTTTCCAGATGAGGAAACTGAGGCCCAGAGAAGTTCTCATTTGCCCAAGATCACACAGCCAGAAGGAGGTGATGGAGTTAAGGTTTGAACCTTGCCACCCTCCCTCAGGTTCCCGGTTTCCAAGACCGACCCCTGCGGCTTTGGCCATCTCAGCTCCCCGACAAGCTTGGCTCTCTCCTCCCATCTCTCAGGCCCTCCTGCCGTGCTCGGCGACATCCATCTGTCAGAGGTTCTGTTCCGGCCAGATGCGAGGCCCCTCCTGGGACCCCAGGCCGGGGCAGTTCTCCAGAGGGAGGGGAGGGGGGTCCTCAGGCCTCGCGGTTGCTCCAGACCCTGGCTTGGCACGTATGGCTTGGGAGGCTCTGGCAGCCCACGGCTCTTCCCCATGGCTGGGCCTTCTGTGCACGGGTTCACCCTTCTTCCCCCGAGCAGGTGGGGTGGGATGTGCTCAGCCAGCCCCATGAGCTCCTGCAAGACCCGGCAGCTCCGCCCGTTCCCTGGCTTCTTTCTCCCTGGTGGAGAGAGGGGCCCGAGGAGTGGGATGGAAAGGGGGGATGGAGAGAAAGAGGCTCAGGAGGAGGGAATGAGGGGGGAGCAGGCAGGGGAGGCGGGACAGACCCTCAGGGTGAGGAAGAAAGGGTAGGATGAGAGCTAGCAGACAGGGAAGAGGAAGCGGAGATGGGGGCCAAGGGGGTCCCTACCTTGAGAAACAGGAGGGGATGCAGGGGGCTGGGGAGGAAGGGAGGAGACAGCCATGCGCAGAGCCTGCCGAGGGGGTGCTGGGTAGGGCGTGGAAAGAATTCTTTGTTTTAATGTTTGCTTATTTGACTGCCCTGGGGTCTTAGTTGTGGCATGTAGAGTCTTTAACTGAACGTGCAAACCCTTTAGTTTCTGTGAGTGGGATTTAGTTCCTTGACCAGGGAGCGAACCTGGGTCCCCTGCATTGGGAGTGTGGAGTCTTAACCGCTGGACCACCAGGGAAGTCCTGGAAAGAATTCCAGTATTGGAAGATTAGACTGTGTGGAGGCTGGAAAGCCCAGCTCACAACCCTCACAGCCTCCAGGAGCGGCGAGCAGGCGCTTGAGGGTGGTGGCAGAGGCTGCAGGGTTGGGCGTGCCCGAGGGTCTCTCACTGCACAACGGGCCGGGAGCCATCACTTTGAAGTCCCTGACATTTGTGGTGAAACAGTCTGGTCTGAGGTCTCATTAGCCTCTGCTTTGCTGCACACACTCTGCCATTTAGTCTCCCCGTCCGTCAGTCCTTCCAACGCCAGGGTTTGTAAATCTGCACCGTTTGCATTATGAAGCCTGTCGCTGACGTGATCTTGACAGCGTTAATACACACATGAGTTTTTCTCTCCTCTCCCCACCCTCAAAAGCATGCAGGAACCAAAGCTTGGCTGCCCAGGGGGAGAGAAGGTGCCGAAAGAGAACCCTGTCTCTTTTCCCACTCAAACTTGGAAGCGGCTTAGTCTGGATGCTGGTGGGTTTCATTTTCCCCACACCAGCGCAGCTGCTACCAATGCTTAAGACAAGAAAGGCCTTTTGTGCTTTGGCCGTTTCCCCAAACCCACCGTTCATCACTTGCTTCCCTTCCCTCTTGTACTGAGTCCCCCATGTGGTTTTTCTGTGTTGCTCTCCTGAGGACTGAACCCCTGACTCTCAAAATCTGGGAAGCCTTTTGGTCTTCTTACTGGATAGGCCTCTTGTCCCAACTCTGGGGTTCCTTGGAGCTGAGGGACATGAACATTTCTTAGAAAATTATTTCTCTCCACTAGCCTTGACAGGCACTGGCCCCTGTCTGGCTTAAAGTTTGTGCTTTTACAAATGAAGATGGCTCCAGACCTGTATACTGACGGCTCCTGATCTGTATACTGATAGCTCCTGACCTATATACTGATGGTTCTTTACCTGAATATTGCTGGGCAGACTTGAGACCCAGAGGGAGACCCAGTGGGCTCTGAAGCAGCTGGGGATGGCATCCTTCAACCGGTATTCACAGGTATCTGTGAACATTCGTATGGAGTGAGGATTGAATTTTGTGTCTCAGATTCTCCTAATGCTCCTCGTTCATTTATTCATCCATCCATCCATTCAGTAAATTGATCTCCCCAACTTGTGAGCCAAGGCAGAGCTAATCTGCCAGAGCTCTGTGGTATATTTTAAATTTTCAAGGGGAACACAGCAGTACTCAGCATCTCCTGCACATGATAGGAGTTACTCGCTTGAGGTTGTCCACCATTTCAACATTAGATTGCTCTGTATTCCTTTTGATGACTTCACGTCTTTGCAAAGCTGGGCTTTTGGTGGCTGCTGTGGAGAAATAGCAGGTTCTGCGTGAAAACCAATATAGGAGAATAAATGAGGATAGCAGATCCAATCTGACTCCAAGGCTGGAGAAGTTGTGAGTTGCTTGGTGCAGTGGGAAGGTCTCAAGAGGATGTTAAGCAGGGCAGCAGTGTGAGTGGACCTGTGCTCTGCAAAGATCTGTATCTGGACTGGACTAGACATGGGGAATCCTGTTAGGGGCCAATGAGGTGGTCCAAACCAACCAGCCAACAACCGAACAACCAGCCAGCCACAGTGGCTTGGACTCAAGTGATGGAAGCAAACTGGGGAGGCTGGTGGGTGGATTTGAGACCCGGCTGAATGCAGAATGGACAGGACTTGGTGACGAGCTGTGTAGGCATGAGAGGAGAGAGAGGAAAGGTGTCTGGCGTGGGGACATGATGACAGGGAGAGGACAGAGCTGGAGACCAGGGCTCATCCACGTTATTTTACTCTGCTTTACTTTTTTGTTCATTACTGATTCCTAACATCTTACAGGATGATTTGATTACCTACCCTCTACTGTCCATCTCTCCCACCAGACTGTCAATCCTAAAAGGGCAGGACTTTGCCTTCTTCCCTGTTGCATCCCTGTCACCCAGACCACACCCTATACAGAGTTCAGAGGTTCCCAGCTTTCTTGGATCATAATACCTTAGTGTCTGTGATTTTTTTTTTTCAGGGTACCTCTAAGCCAAAAGAATTACTTAATAGTTCCCTTTGTTCAAAGAGTCAGGTGCAAATAACAAGTACTTATGTCCTGAGAACTTAATAGCTGTTTGAACACATACATTTAAAGAAAGAAGTATATTTTCATTTCGCTTTCAGATAATCACAATTACTAATTATTGTTTTTGTTCAGTTGCTCAGTCCTGTCTAACCCTTTACGACCTCATAGACTGCAGCATGTCAGGCTTCTGTGTATTTCACTATCTCCTGGAGTTTGCTCAGACTCATGTCAATTGAGTTGATGATGCCATCCAACCATCTCATCCTCTGTTGGATGATGCCATCCAACCATCTCATCCCTTCTCCTCCTGCCTTCAATGTTTGCCAGCATCAGTGTCTTTTCCAATGAGTCAGCTCTTCACATCAGGTGGCCAAAGTCTTGGAGCTTCAGCTTCAGCATCAGTCCTTCCAATGAATAGTCAGGGTTAATTTCCTTTAGGATTGACTGGTTTTATCTTCTTGCAGTCCAAGGAACTCTCAAGAGTCTTCTCCAGCACCACAGTTCGAAACCATCAATTCTTTGGTGCTCAGCCTGCAGTGAGGCAGACCTGGGTTCGATCCCTGGGTTGAGAAGATCCCTGGGAAGGCATGGCAACCCGCTTCAGTATTCTTGCCTGGAGAATCCCCACGGACAGAGGAGCCTGGTGGGCTGCAGTCCATGAGGTCTCAAAGAGTCAGACACAACTGAGCGACTAAGCACACACACACAGCCTTCTTTATGGTCCAACTCTCACATCCCCACATGATGACTGGACAAACGAAAGCTTCGACTAGACGAACCTTTGTTGGCAGAGTGACGTCTCTGCTTTTTAATATGCTGTCTAGGTTTGTCATAGCTTTTCTTTCAAGGAGCAAGCGTCTTTTAATTTCATGGAATGTTGTAAAATGCAGGTTCGGATTCAGCAGGTCCAGATGGGGCCTGGAATGCTGCCCTGCTCGTAAACTCCCAGGCAGTGCTGAGCTGTTGGTCCAGGACCATAGTTTGAGTGGGTGGCTGAGATGTCTGCTGGGCCACTGTCTTCACTCCTTTCCAAACACCCTTACTAAAGCTATGTCTGTACTCTCCGCAGAGAGCTTTGCCAGGCCCATGGCATGAATTAGATGACCTGTTGTGCATGTGATGCAGTTTGAGGTACCCAACACAGCTGCCCCCTTCTCCGTGAACAGAAATCCTTGCCAGGCCTCATCCAGGGCTCTAAGTGACTGAATTCTTGCATGACTGTCAAACCCTCATCAAGAAGCTGATTGTTCCTGGTTCCTACCAGCAAGGTGATCTCGGTGGACTTGGGAGTATGCTGGAAATGCGTGCTGGGGCAGATAGCTAGCTGTTTCATCCTGGCTGCCACCAGCTAGAGTCACCTGCCTTCTAATGGCTGTGGACCCATCTTAGGCCCAGAATGCTAGGAAGTCCCATGGACCACCCACCAGACACTCTGCTGCCTTTCTTGGAGCTTAGTCCCATTGAAGGGAGCTACTTTCCATCTCTTGGCCTTGATGGTCAGATCTCTCTCCCCAGCTCCTGGTTGGTTTGGATGTCAAGATCTGGGAAGGTGAGTTTTCTGGTGACGTGGGCCGTACATGTCACAGGTGCACACTCATATGCATGTCAATGGATCCTGGTTAGTGCCTGGCAGAGCTCTGCAGCATAAGTGAAAGTGCAAGAGATTGTACCCTCCTGGATGCTCTTTCCCTGGGGAATTCAGTCTATTCTACTGATCCAGCGAGCACCCAAATGGGGCTCAGGGCCAGAGCTGTGCTGTTCCCGATTGCTGGAGGCATCGAGGATCAGTTGAGTCATCTATCAGATCATTCATCCCCTCCTGCTCTGAGTGTTTATGCATTCATTGTGGCTGATGTTATGAGTTGGAGGGTCAGTGTAGCTGGAGAAGACCTCCTGGAGGCGGGAGCCCTGTGGGTGTGTGCATGTATGTGCGAGCATGTGCACACACGTGTGCATAGGTATGTGTGTGTCACACCCTGCATACATGTGTGTATGGAGCAAGAATGAATGTGTGTGTGTGCATGGACACACGTGCGCCTGCACATGCCTTGTATATAAGCCTGTGTGCCCAGTAGGACTGTACAAGCGAAAGCTTGGTACCAATAACAGCAGCTTTGGAAACCTCCCTTGCCGGTGTGGATCCCNGGGACTTCTAGGGATCCACAAATTTGGGGCTTCTCAGAGTTGTCTCTAGGCAGTTCTAAGGCATATATACCTGTAGGGAGACCCTTACAGAATAACCCAAGAATAACATTCTTGGAAGAAGATGAACAAGGACAGCTGAAGTGCTGATTAAATGGAATGTGAATGAGGTGTAAGGAATACATAGCTCTTTCACAGCCCTGCACCCAGCGCTGACTAATGACCTGGCTGGAATATTCATTTGTCCCTTGTTCACTCATGGAAGATCCAACAAATGTCAGGGACCTACTGTGTGCCTGGCACTGAGATGAGATGGTAGCCACCCCTGCTGGGGACAGTGGCCCCCAGCCGGCCGTGGGCATAGCACCCTCACCCTTAGGGATGCTGAGCTGGGGGCAGTGTCTCCTCTTCCCAGACACCCTGTGGGTGGGATGTCAGGGGTGGCACAGGGTGCCAAGGCTCCTGGGTGATCCGTCACTTTCAGTGGGTGGACTTTCTCGGTTTACCCCTTTACATTACATTAGCTTTCTCAGTTTCCTCCAAGGTGTGTGTGTTGGCATGGGGGGTTTCCGGTGAGTCAGGCAGTCACATCCTCCAGGCTCTGCTGGATTCTGTCTTGGGGCAAGTCCCTCCTTCAGACCTCAGGGTTCTCAGTGTCCCTGTGTGCACAATGGGTGGTGGCTGGGTGCCCCGACAGGTCTGTTTCAGCCTGTGAGTCTCAGGTTTCCCATCTGTCAAATGTATTTCTGGTAACATTGCTGCTGCTGCTGCTAAGTCGCTTCAGTCGTGCCCGACTCTGTGCAACCCCATAGACGGCAGCCCACCAGGCTCCCCCGTCCCTGGGATTCTCCAGGCAAGAACACTGGAGTGGGTTGCCATTTCCTTCTCCAATGCGTGAAAGTGAAGTCGCTCAGTTGTGTCTGACTCTTAGCGACCCCCTGGACTGCAGCCTACCAGGCTTCTCCGTCCATGGGATTTTCCAGGCAAGAGTACTGGAGTGGGTTGCCAGTTTACGTGTGGCTTAAAAGGATTAAGACATGCAAAACATTTATGCCTAATAATATAATTAAATAAAAAAGAGCCTGGCATATAGTAAGTGCTCAGTAAATACAGTTAATGATGATTTTCAAGTCTTTTAGGACAGCAGTCACAAACAGTGCAGGATAAGATGAGGGCCTGGTTACAGCGTAAGGAGGTGGAGGCCATTCAGGCTGAGACAGCAAAGGTAGGGGCAGGGGGTAGGGGTGCCCAGGGAAGGGTCAGTGATGCCGAGAAGAGACCAGGGGATGACATTAGAGCCCCAGTAGTGATGCCTGGACATCAATTGCCTTGTCACTTGGAAGTCAAATCAGGGGACTGGCCCTGGCCACAGCTGCCCCAGGGGGATGCCAACTCAGCCACTTAGGGCTCCTCCACGTCACTGTGGTCTGGGCCAGGTGGCCCCCTCTCTTGCTGCTGCCTCTGCCTCTGCGCCTTCCTCAGGCCAGCTAAGCTGCTCTAATCTCTTCCCTCTCTAAGTGGGGCTAGGGAGGCCTCAGTGATCTAGGGCTGACAGCTAGGCAACAAAGCCCACAGTGGCAATTTTTCTGGAGGCTGAAACATGAAAATCCAGGGAAAATTGAAAATTTCTTTGCTGAGTCGCAGATTTGGATGAGTATAAAGGGTGAGTAGGGCCTGCAGAGTGGCTGTGTTGCTGGCCCTGGCACATCGGGAGGGATCCTTGGGCTCTTCCCCTGCCGTGGGGCCCAGCCCACCTCTTCTCCCCTGCCCGCTTTTGGCCAAGCACTCTGCTGGGCACACAGCTCCAGTGTTCCCAGCAAGCTCATAGCCTGGAGGGGAGCAAGGGACATGCCAAGCCCTGCAAGTCCTGCCCAAAGTGTAGGCCAGAGCAGGGGCTCACAGTGGATGCCTGAGACACTTTGAGGGGTTAGCAGCCCAATTCCAGATGGTTCAGGCAATTTCTCGGAGAAGGTGATGGCACCCTACTCCAGTACTCTTGCCTGGAAAGTCCCATGGATGGAGGAGCCTGGTGGGCTACAGTCCATGGGGTCGCTAAGAGTCGGACACGACTGAGCGACTTCACTTTCACTTTTCACTTTCACACATTGGAGAAGGAAATGGCAACCCACTCCAGTGTTCTTGCCTGGAGAATCCCAGGGATGGGGGAGCCTGGTGGGCTGCTGTATATGGGGTCGCACAGAGTCGGACACGACTGAAGCGACTTAGCAGCAGCAGCAGGCAATTTCTATTTTACTAAAAATTGTTTTAGGGCCATGCCATGCAGCATGCGGGATCTTAGTTCCCTGACCAGGGGTCAAATCTGCAACCCCTGCATCGGAAGTTTGGTGTCTTAACCACTGGGCCATCAGGGAAGTCAAATTTATTGATTTAGACTGTGTCGGGTCTCAGCCAAGGTATGTGGGATCTTTGCTGCGTCGTGTGAGATCTTTTCTGTGGCGCGGCACATGGGCTCAGTAGTTGCAGCACACAGGTTGTGTTGCTCTGCGGCATGTGGTATCTCAGGGGCCCGACTGGGGATCAAACCCATGTCTTCTGCATTGCAAGACAGATTTTCAACCACTGGACCACCAGGGGAGTCCCAGTTCATGCAATTTTGATAAAGGTAATTATGTATGTCTTTTAGTGGACTTTACAAAACATCATACCCATGATTTCATCAAGATAACTATTTGGGATTTAACTCAGGTAGGTAGCACTGTTAGTCCTGAGGAAGGTGAGAGGACAAAGTTGAATAATATAATAAAAGTAAGTAAATAAATAGGACAAAGGTCTGGAAGGTGATGTGAGCATAGCCAATCCTCTGTAGACTCGGCTTCCGAATCTGTGCCACAACCTCAGGTAAGCGTTGATGATAGCTTTCCTGAACGCAGAACTTGAGGCCAGGACTTGGGTCCAAGCTAGGCTTCACTCATGGCTCAGATGATAAAGAATCTGCCTGCAGTGCAGGAGACTTGGGTTTAATCCCTGGGCTGGGAAGATCCCCTGGAGAAGGGAATGGGTACCCACTCCAGTACTCTTGCCTGGCGAATCCCATGGACAGAGGAGCCTGGCAGTCTATACTCCATGGGGTCACAAAGACTCAGACACGACTGAGCGGCTACATTCTGGGGCTTCCCTGGTGGCTCAGATGGTAGACAGTCCGCCTGCAATGCGGGAGGCCCAGGTTCGATCTCTGAGTCGGGCAGATCTCCTGGAGAAGGGAGTGGTTACCTACTCCAGTATTCTTGCCTGGAGAATTCTGTGGACAGAGGAGCCTGGCGGGCTACAGTCCTTGGAATTGCAGAGGTGGACACAGCTGAGCGACTGCCATTTTCACTTTCTTTTCTGTGATGGGAAGGTAGGCGCTCCAGGAAGGAGTGAGGGGCAGGCCGGGTGAAGCAGGGAAGGGAAAGGCCAACACCGGGGAGGAGTGTCAAAGTCGCGGTAGTGGACCTTCGGGCTCGATTCTGCCGGGAACTTCATGTTTGTGCACGACGCTCCACAGGCTCCAGTCCTTCTGTGGTTGAGGGTGACTTTGGGGGGCGTTAGCTCCTGCCCACCCTTCTAAAGAGAGGCAGAACCTTGGAGGTGAGGTCTCAGGCCCTGGGGCTCAGCACATCCACTGCAGCTGCGGCTAAACCGAGCTACGGGCTGTGATGTCCTCACCTGGAGCGCCTGCCATGGAGGCCCCTTCGGCTCCCCATCCCCAGGGTCCTCTTCTGTAAGGTGGGACCACGCTGTGACTGTCTGGCAAAATTGCTGCGGCGCATGGGGCAGAGAGAGTGAGTGTTTTTGGGGGAGCCGCCATCCCCCCAGCTGTGGGAGGCTCCTCAGTTCTCCAGATGCTGGGGGCATCCTCAAGCTGGGCCTCGGAGGGATCTGACTAAGCTGAAAAGCAGCGGATGCAGGCTTCAAGGTCAGACAGCGTGCCTGCTTTGTCCGTGGAGATCTGACCCCCGAGCTGGAGGAATGCGTCCCTTGTCAAGAGGTGTCTGAACTGAAAGTGAGGACATGACCTTGACGTTCTCCCAGGGTTCTTGGGTGGGCATCAAGCCTGGGCTCTAAGTGACGCTGCCTCCATGGTGGGTGGGGGGGTTTGTCCACTCAGTTTCCTTACCCCGCATCTGGTGATTCACACACACAGCATCTCAGGGTGATGAACAGCACGGACTTCTAGGTCAGGTAACCCACATTCAAAGCCCAGCTTGGCCATTTCTAACCCACAAGATCTGGACGTGCTAATTAACCTCTGTAAGCCGCAGTTTTCTCATCTACAGAATGGGGACTGGCATTAACTGGTCAGACGGTTGTGAATATTAAATGGGACAACATGTGGCAATGGAGCAAACACTCAGGAAATGTCTAGTGCAAAATAAATGTCATTTATTATCCATGTATTGGAGGCACGTATAGAATGTATATATAATATGAAATATAGCTGTTTTTTTTCCGTGTCTCTAAACTCTGGGTTAGAGGCTTCAAGTTTGAGGTCAGGAGCTCCATGCAGTTTTCTCTGATACTGGGCTTTTTGGAAAATTGTAAAATGAATCTGGTCATTTTGTTCACATTCTTTACCCTCATGGAGCACTTCCTCCGTCCACACCTCCAGTGAGAAAGTCAGGGTACAAGCTGCGTTCTGTAGATGAGCTGAGGAGAGCCTGGGGGCCAAAGGTTTGCCTCAAGGTCACCCAGCTGCTTGGGGCTACAACCAGCCCCAGAACCTAGGTGCTGGTCAAGCCCACGGGAGAGGCCTAGGGCTGGTTTAGTTGCCTTCTGCCTGGACCCAGGCTGACCTGTGGGGAGGCAGCGGCTCCTGTGTGGATGAACTCTGATTCTCCCCGGGGGGCCTCCCTCCTTGGGGAGCCCCAAGACCTGCTCAGCCTGGCCAAGGCCCCACCCAGATGCCCTGCCCGTGACCTCCCCCAGCACCTGCCCTGAGTGCTGTGAGCCTGGAGCTGAGCCCTGTCTCTGGGGCTTAGGGGCGGGGCCTGAGGCGGGAGGCTGCCGAATGGGGCAGGTGTGGCCGTGGGCCCCTAGGACTGCTGTTTCTGAATCTCGGCTCCCAGGTCCTACCTGGCACTGTCTCTCATGTCTACTTCCTGGAGCAGCTGGGCGGAAAATCATTTTGGGGGCAGAGCCCAGGAGTGACCATACAGACTTCAGCCTGCTGTTTCTGAGTTTTCCAGCTTCCACCCTCCCTTTTTTTTTTTTTTTTTTTTTTTTTGAGGTGGAGCATTTTAAAGGTCTGTTGAATCTGTCACACTACTCCTTGTGTTTTATGTTTTGTGTTTTTGGCCACGAGCCATGAGGAATCTTAGCTTCCCAACCAGGGATCGAACTCGCACCCCCTGCATTGGAAGGTCAAGTCTTAACACTGGACCGCCGGGGAGTCCCTCTAGGCTCACTCCTACGCTGGGTGTCCTGGGCTGTATTCTACTGAATCCCTCTGCCATGACTTTTGCAACACTTGAGTATCACTGGTGCTATGATTTACCTAGTAGTTTTAAGTCCTCTTTTCACACTTTAATTCATTTACTTAATTCTGCAAATGGAAAGTCAGTGTCATTTGCTGTAAGTAGGCAGTAACCTTAAAAGTAAATTGAAAACAGACCCCAAGAAAAGCCTACATTCAAGTTATTCCTGCCAGAAGCTGTGGCATTCTGAAAACCCTGAGCCTTGGGGTCTGTTCTTTCTTTGTTGGAACGTTAGAGAGAAATTAAAGACACAGTGCCAAGTGGAGGCCTTCTCCTCGGCCTGATGGTTGAAAAGGAATTGAAGGGGCACGGACTTTCTCACTTTGGGGGTCAGTGTTAGGCTGCCCCTGAAATCATCATAGGTTCTGACCATGGTGCACAGCCCGTGTTTGAGGGAACATGGGTCAGTGGAGGGCCTCCTCCATCCTCGAAGCCCAATTTGAGTGCCCTCGCCTCCCAGCATCTCTAGATGAGGAAATGGCACCCCAGTCTAGTACTGTTGACGGGATAATCCCATGGACAGAGGAGCCTGGTGGGCTATAGTCCTTGGGGTCGCAGAGACAGACATGACTGAGCACACACATGCGTGCACACCTCCCAGCATGGCACCCCCTGCTGCTCACACGTCCGTGATTCTGCCCAGGAGTGAGCTGTCTGGTATCCGCTGGCTTCCCCCAGGGCAGAGCTCCCTAGAGCCTGACAGATGAGCGGGAGCTGCTCCAGGCAGACACACCCACCCCCTCGCCTGGACACATCGACCTACTGTCCCCTTACGCCCAAATGAACCTCGAAATGAGTGCCTGACCATACCCAGGAGGGAGACCACTACCCCTGCCCCCTGGGATATGCTAGGAGGTGAGGGAGCTGGGTGCTGAGTGACAAGTTGGTTTAGGTGGCCGATAGAGGGACATCTTTGGTGAGCACCATGGCCTGAACAAGGGCTTGAAGGCTGGGCTGGGTGAGGCCTGCTCTCTGATGACAGGAGGTGGTTTTGATGGCTTTCTGGAGAAATAGGGAATCATTCTAGGCTCCTTCCACTAACTGCTGTGAAACTCAGGGCCCTTCCCGTCTTGAGTCTCAGATGTCTGCTCTGGAAAATGAGGAAGATGATGGTGGGCACCATGTAGGATGGAGGTGGGCATTTAAGGAGGTAAAGCTTATGAGGAGCTTGGCACTGTGCCTGGCACTCACGGAGGGCTCTGCAATTGGTGGCTGCAGAGTGGGACTAGGCTGTGCGGAGTGGAAGGTGATACTAGCCTGAGGTTCAAAAACTGGCTCAGTGTGACTGTGTCTCAGACCTGAAAGGACACAGGAGTCACAGGCTCCGCAAAGCCTCAAAATAACAGTGATGTCAGATGTCACAGTTCAGGGTGAAAAGTGGCCTCACGGGAGTATCCCTAGGGTCAGGGAGGGGCACTGATGGTGGCAGAGGGAGTCAGGGAAGGCTTCCTGGAGGCAGTGTCTTGGAGGAGCACCTGCTGAGTGAGCTGGGCATGCCGTGGTAGCAGTGCGGGGCTTCTGAAGGTGTTGCTCACTTTCCTCCCCACAATGCGGAAAGAACATCCTCTCCCTTTCAGAGCCTCCACTCCAGACGCCACATGCTCTCTTCACTGAAGTTGGCAGAGGAGATGCCCAAATACTTCTCAGGAGCTTCGAGGACTTGCAGACTATAGCTCCGACATCTGCAGCTAAAACGTAGGAACGGGAAGAAGGCTATCCAAATAAACTTAATCCTAATCAAAGGATTATTTTCTTACAGAAAAGCCTCACCTATACTTAATAGTTTTAAATTGTTCCGGGTACCAATTAGACTTTTAATTTTGCTGTTCCCTCCGGCGGCTGGAGGATGTGTGTGGTTTGCGTTTAATCAGAGTTGATTTTTTTTTTTTT
>SJYV01045352.1:476748-501071 GCA_006410875.1 Neotragus pygmaeus
TTTTTTTTTTTTTTTTTTTTTGAGGTGGAGCATTTTAAAGGTCTGTTGAATCTGTCACACTACTCCTTCTGTTTTATGTTTTGTGTTTTTGGCCACGAGCCATGAGGAATCTTAGCTTCCCAACCAGGGATCGAACTCGCACCCCCTGCATTGGAAGGTCAAGTCTTAACACTGGACCGCCGGGGAGTCCCTCTAGGCTCACTCCTACGCTGGGTGTCCTGGGCTGTATTCTACTGAATCCCTCTGCCATGACTTTTGCAACACTTGAGTATCACTGGTGCTATGATTTACCTAGTAGTTTTAAGTCCTCTTTTCACACTTTAATTCATTTACTTAATTCTGCAAATGGAAAGTCAGTGTCATTTGCTGTAAGTAGGCAGTAACCTTAAAAGTAAATTGAAAACAGACCCCAAGAAAAGCCTACATTCAAGTTATTCCTGCCAGAAGCTGTGGCATTCTGAAAACCCTGAGCCTTGGGGTCTGTTCTTTCTTTGTTGGAACGTTAGAGAGAAATTAAAGACACAGTGCCAAGTGGAGGCCTTCTCCTCGGCCTGATGGTTGAAAAGGAATTGAAGGGGCACGGACTTTCTCACTTTGGGGGTCAGTGTTAGGCTGCCCCTGAAATCATCATAGGTTCTGACCATGGTGCACAGCCCGTGTTTGAGGGAACATGGGTCAGTGGAGGGCCTCCTCCATCCTCGAAGCCCAATTTGAGTGCCCTCGCCTCCCAGCATCTCTAGATGAGGAAATGGCACCCCAGTCTAGTACTGTTGACGGGATAATCCCATGGACAGAGGAGCCTGGTGGGCTATAGTCCTTGGGGTCGCAGAGACAGACATGACTGAGCACACACATGCGTGCACACCTCCCAGCATGGCACCCCCTGCTGCTCACACGTCCGTGATTCTGCCCAGGAGTGAGCTGTCTGGTATCCGCTGGCTTCCCCCAGGGCAGAGCTCCCTAGAGCCTGACAGATGAGCGGGAGCTGCTCCAGGCAGACACACCCACCCCCTCGCCTGGACACATCGACCTACTGTCCCCTTACGCCCAAATGAACCTCGAAATGAGTGCCTGACCATACCCAGGAGGGAGACCACTACCCCTGCCCCCTGGGATATGCTAGGAGGTGAGGGAGCTGGGTGCTGAGTGACAAGTTGGTTTAGGTGGCCCATAGAGGGACATCTTTGGTGAGCACCATGGCCTGAACAAGGGCTTGAAGGCTGGGCTGGGTGAGGCCTGCTCTCTGATGACAGGAGGTGGTTTTGATGGCTTTCTGGAGAAATAGGGAATCATTCTAGGCTCCTTCCACTAACTGCTGTGAAACTCAGGGCCCTTCCCGTCTTGAGTCTCAGATGTCTGCTCTGGAAAATGAGGAAGATGATGGTGGGCACCATGTAGGATGGAGGTGGGCATTTAAGGAGGTAAAGCTTATGAGGAGCTTGGCACTGTGCCTGGCACTCACGGAGGGCTCTGCAATTGGTGGCTGCAGAGTGGGACTAGGCTGTGCGGAGTGGAAGGTGATACTAGCCTGAGGTTCAAAAACTGGCTCAGTGTGACTGTGTCTCAGACCTGAAAGGACACAGGAGTCACAGGCTCCGCAAAGCCTCAAAATAACAGTGATGTCAGATGTCACAGTTCAGGGTGAAAAGTGGCCTCACGGGAGTATCCCTAGGGTCAGGGAGGGGCACTGATGGTGGCAGAGGGAGTCAGGGAAGGCTTCCTGGAGGCAGTGTCTTGGAGGAGCACCTGCTGAGTGAGCTGGGCATGCCGTGGTAGCAGTGCGGGGCTTCTGAAGGTGTTGCTCACTTTCCTCCCCACAATGCGGAAAGAACATCCTCTCCCTTTCAGAGCCTCCACTCCAGACGCCACATGCTCTCTTCACTGAAGTTGGCAGAGGAGATGCCCAAATACTTCTCAGGAGCTTCGAGGACTTGCAGACTATAGCTCCGACATCTGCAGCTAAAACGTAGGAACGGGAAGAAGGCTATCCAAATAAACTTAATCCTAATCAAAGGATTATTTTCTTACAGAAAAGCCTCACCTATACTTAATAGTTTTAAATTGTTCCGGGTACCAATTAGACTTTTAATTTTGCTGTTCCCTCCGGCGGCTGGAGGATGTGTGTGGTTTGCGTTTAATCAGAGTTGATTTTTTTTTTTTTGCTGGTTCTGGGAGAGGGGAGGAGATGAGAAGACTGTTTCGGGGTTTCCTTCTGGTCCTACCAGGGCCCGGTCTGGGGGAGAGTTGCTGGGACCCTCAAGTTTGGGGCTGTCTGCTGGGGCAGTGTGGATACCTCCAGGGAGCAAACCAGAGTCCTCTCGTGCCCGGTTAGAGGCAGCTGGGAGTTTCTGCCTCCACATTTCTGCCTGGAGAACACAACGCTGAGTTAAATGTATGGATTATCCAAAAATTTCTGCAGCAATGGGGTGAGTTATTATTGATTCACAGAGCACGACAAAACATCGCTGCATGAATTAGCAAACAGCTGTTTCTAATTTGAGTTTAGAACAGTACACAGAGGAACTTGTTTCTCTGTTCACTCCTTTCATTTATAATGAATTTTAATCACCGCTACAGGTGAGAAAAATGTAGAAACAAGCTTGTATCTTGTGGAAGAAACAAAGGAGAGACAGATGCTAACAGATTTCCAGTCTGTGATAAAAGGGATGTTTTGGTACACTTTACATGTAATTAGAGCGCAGCTGTTTCCAGTCCCAGGTCCACGAACACGGCCGATTGTGGGCTCCACCGATCTCCAAAGGGAGTAAAGAAAAACAGTGATTCAACCCCGAAAGCATTTCGCTTTCTCTTGAGTTGAACAGAGAACCCTTCGCTCCCGCCTTTGGCAGTGTCGTTCCGTAAAGGCGGATGGAGGTGACTTCAGAGGTGCTGCCTCTGCGTCTGTGACAGTGAGAGGCCGATGGGCTGAGGGTTGGGTGTGCAGGGAGCTAAAGCCAGGGGGCTGATGGGAAAGCTCTCCAGAGCTCCTCTGCTAGCTGCAAGCGCCCCATCTTTGGGGAGCCCCTGGTGGGGGAATATCGAGCCCTCCTTTCCTGGCAGGAGTTGATGGTGACACTCCACATTAGCTAGTTTGATCATCGCCAGCTCTCGGGTGAGTTAATGAGCACTGGCTTTCCCCCCATCCCTGGTCTGTTTAATTTCTGCAATAAAACTCAAGCTCAATTGCATTTTCAATATCAGTGCTAAGTAAATTTATCTAAGGGATGGAGCAGCCAGGCAGGCTGTGTGTTCTGTGAGGTCAGAGGCTTCAAGGGGAAAGGCGATGTCTCCTTTCTGCCCTGCGTGTCCAGCAGTCCTTTGGGGATGGCGGCCCTAGTGGGTGAAGGGGGCAGGGTTGTCCTGGGAGTCAGACCTCATTCCCCATCCCCTCCATCATGCGCCTGGAGACCCAGGTCCAAGTTCCAGCAAGGCTGCTGATGCTCGAGCTTCTGTGTTTATATGACGAGACGATTGGCTGGGTGCTCTTGAAGGCTTCTCTGCTCTCGGATGTCCTAGGATTGTAAATGCAAGGACCCAGTGGGCCTCCATGCAGGCTGGGCGTCTTTTGCTTTGAAAACCACCTTCCTACTGTAGGTGGTAACTGCTGGTCCTTAACTGAGACCTTCCTGGTTGTTAATCAGAACTCAGGAAGATGGGACCTCTCACTGTCTTGTAGTATCCGAACCCTCATGGCCATTGCGTGTCTCTCTTGCCTGCCTCTCTCTCCCTTTCTCTGCTCTGTGACCTCATGTTGAGCTGGGAGGGAGCCAATAGCCAGTGACTATTTTTATTTTATAGAACATTTCTCATATATCGGTGCATGTGTACGTGCTAAGTCGCTTTAGTCCTGTCCACCTCTTTGCGACCTTATGGACTGTAGCCCGCCAGGCTCCCCTGTGCATGGGATTTTCCAAGCAAGAACACTGGAGTGGATTGCCATGCCCTCCTCCAGGGGATCTTCCCGACCCAGGGATGGAACCTCCATCTCTTATGTCTCCTGCATTGGCAGGTGGGTTCTTTACCACTAGCGTTACCTGGGGAGCCCTTCTTTTATATAATGTGTTACAAATATTCACTTATTTCCTCTGCATAGTAACTCTATAATTGGGACTGTTATTGTTCCCATTTTACAGATGAGAACACTGAGGGTGGTTTCTTCTTCTGTGAAACTGAGATTTGTTAACGTGATGGAGCTGGGAATGTGAGGCTCTGAAGTCCAGCTGCTGGACTCAGCCACCAAGCAAACACAGGTGCCTTCAGGGCCAGGCCAGGACATCTTGAGATGGGGAAGGGAACCCCGTGGGTCTGGACAGACAACAGAGGAAGCACATCTGGTTCTAAGTGGGGGCCACATTTCTGATCCATCTTGGATGCGCCAGACCAGGTCCCGTGCTTCCAGGTCTTTGCCCCCTCCTTTTAGAAAACGTGGGCGTGGTTTGAAACACTGGAGTTCTTGATTTCTAGCTGTTGGCACTTTTACATAATAACTGATGGCCAGGTGGTACCCAGGCTGTCTGGCAGGAGGACAGCCACGGTGGTCTCTGCCCTTCTGCTCAGGTGGTCATTCCTCTCAGTCCAGCTGACTGAGAGTCCCGTCCCAGCCTTTTCACTTACCATCTGCTCTGTGACATCGGGATGTGATCTAACCTCTCTGTTCTATTTTTTCATCCTTGGAGCTGACCACACAACTTACAGTGTAAACGCAGATACTTTGTGAAAGAGGGATACAGGCTGGGTGGGAAGCTGGGTTCCCTCCGGGGTATCTGGGAGTGTGGCCCCCTGCTTACTTGTAATATGGGAATAACCACCGCCACCACCACCTCAGCCATGAAAAGCTGCTCCAGTGTCAGAGGGATAACAGGTGTGAAAATGCTGTGTAAAATTTTAAATGCCAGACAGTTGATGGGATTTAGTTAATGAAATTAGTACAAGTTACACTGGTAATCTTCTTGTTCTGTAGCCAACATTTACTGAATACTTAGCAGCATATGCACATTTTTTAAGGCAGACACTTAAATAAGGTAAATTAAAAAAATATTTATGTATTTTTACTTTGCTGCGCTGGGTCTTAGCTGTGACACACATGGTCGTCAGTCTTAATTGCTGCATGCGGAATCTTTTAGTTGTGGGGGCTTCAGGTGCGACATTCAAACTCTTAGTTGCTACATATGGGAGTTAGTCTCTGAGCAGGAATCGAACCTGGGTCGCCTGCATTGGAGACGTGGAGTCTTAGCTGCTGCAATACCAGGGAAGTCCCAAGGTAGACAGTATTATTGCCTCCATCCTATGGATAAAGAAATAGGGGCTCAGAAGGGTGCAGTGATTTGTCTGTGATCACACAGCTAACGAGCGGCAGCTCAGTCTACGTGAGCCTGAACTCTCAAACCATGGCTCTGCTGTCTCCCAATGGCTGGTGTGTCCCTGATATTGACTGAGGCTCTTTAAAATGACGCTGGTGGTTTTGACTCCCCAGAAGATTTATTAAGGGCCTGGATGGCAGTCATTTGCTGTCAGGTGGCATTTCAGCAGCTCCCAGAGACAACTAGAAAAAGGCAGGCAGAGGCATGGCTTTCAGTCTGTTGGGTGGCCTGCAGGCTTTCAAGGCCACGTGCCCAGTGTCCCTGAGAGGCAGGTCAGAGAATAGGACCCGAGCCTTCAGCCACCAGGGCCAGCTGGGGCAGCAGCCCCTAAGAGCGAGAATGCCTTGGTTCTCCTCAGTTTGGTGTTGCTGACCTCTGCATCCCAGCCTCCACCCCAGTGCTGTCTGTTGACCCCTGAAACCTCCACCCTCCCGCCCCACCTGCTTATTTTTTATATCCAAACTGAAAGAATGATCCCCAATTTCCCTGTCTGTGGCCTCACTGGGCATGATGAGATCGTATCCACAAAGGCACTCTGTGCTCCCTGGAGCGGAGAAGGGTGACTGTGAGTTGCTGTTATTTTTATTAAAAGCATAATTCTAATTCACGATTTCAGTTGGAGCCATGTCAGTTCCTGGTAACCTCCATGGGGCTCCTTCACCTACCTCAGAGCAGAGACCCTCCAGCTGCCTCATCCCTCTTCTTCCCAGGGTGGACTCCTGATTTCTAAGGGGTTGGGGCTCCATCCTTTACACCACACCTTCACATGTCCCTTTAGGAAAATCAAATACCTAGATGCAAGACTGACTGCTTACATGAAAGACTTTTTTTTTCCTCTTTCAAAGTGCTTCAAAGTAGCAAAGNTATTGCAGCCTTCTTCCCAGTCCGGTATCTAGCACCACTTTGTAAAGCCCCTACTGTGTGAGCACCCACTCATATTATTTTCCTGGCAACACCCTGGACCTTTGCTGTGAACTTTGCTTTGGCAAACAGGGGGCCCAGGCTTAGAAAGGTGGAGCCACACACCCAGGGTGAGCGGCTATGCAAGGCAGTGCAAGACCTCAGACCTGAAGGGGCTTGTTTACAGGGAGCCTGGCCGGGCTTCCTGTTCCTGTCCCTGGCTTTTGAGAGAGGAGGGAGCTGACATTCACATCCAGAGGCCTGGGCAGATGGGCCATTTGCAGAAAGGAGCTAGACAAAGCCTGGGCACCTCCCCAGCAGAGGCACAGCCTCTGGGGCCTTGCCCCCTGCCTGGGCACGCCTTGGGGCAGGGGCCCAGCTGTCTGCTCACCCACCCCTCTCTCCCCCAGGACTCACGCATATGAGAGCAGACTCTGGGGGCTGCACAGGGGCTTGGGGGCTGGCAGGCTGGGACCCTCGGGAGTGTATCCATAGCAACCGGCTCTCTGAGGACTGGGCTCCCGTGGGGCCGAGGCTGCTGTCGGCTGGAGCGTGAAGCACTGAGGTTTCCGCCTCCCCTCTATTTATGGGTAATAACAACATCGCCCCAGCTCTAGCCCCTTGTGGGCAGACCCCGGCCCTCATCGACTCACCAGACCGCCACGGTGCCTCCTGCTGCTCGGGTGGGGGCTAGACTGGGGGCTCACTGGCTACACCTTGCTGCAGGGCAGACAGACAGCTGGGTTCAGGGGCTCGTCCAGCTGACAGCTTTCTGTCACCTGGATCAAGACTGTCTGGGGCGGTCTGGGGTGTGGAGCTGAGAAGGCAGCCCAGACAGTGGCTCCGGAGGGTGCCTGCACGGGGTTGGATCCCTGTGCCGCTGCTTATCAGCACTTGAAATTCTGCTTTCTCCATCTCTGAAGGGGAGCTTGCAGAGTCATTGTGAGTATTCAGAATAAACAGTGCCTACACACAGTAGGTGCTCAGTAAGCATGGGCTGCAGTCATGATCAGGGAATTCAGCATCAGTGGCTGTCTCTGCCTTCTTCCTGCTCCTCTCCTGTCTCCACATCTGCAGGTGTGTTCTCTTTCTGCCCTGGGCCCCTCTGAGGTTGCTCGGGGCCACGCTAGGGGAGGCAGCTCTGGCCGAGGTCCCAGGGCTCAGCTCCTGTTCTCCTGGGCTGGGCCCTGCGGAACAGGCTTATGTCAGAGGAGGCGCTTTGAATGCCAAGTTCTACCTTTCTGTGCTTACGTCTCCTGGTGGGAGCTGAGGCTCCAGAGGAAGATGGGGTCTTTGAGGGATAGAGATAAGGGAGACAGGCCAGGAGAAGGTGTTGAGGTGAGGACGGAGGGCCAGCCAGGGTTGCAGCAGGAGGGAGAGTCCTGATCTGTTCTCTCCAGCCCAGAGGACTGCACGGCCCTGCCAGCTGCATGATGGACCCTGGGCATCCCTGACCTCATGTGCTTGGCCGGAAGGGCCATCTGTGTGGACAGCTGAGTATGCAGCGAGCCTTACTGGGTGTGGATGCTGGTGAGCCCTTTTGTGGACAGGTGTGTGTGTTCCTGTGAGTTGTGTCTACATGCGTGTCTATGAGGGCTGGTGCACACCCTTGTGCCATGAGCTGCTTGTGCATCTGTGGGTGCATTTGGGAGTGGTGGGTGTGACTGTTAGGGTCCAGGGAGAGAACTGCAAGCCAGTGTATCCCTGGGGATGCTGTGTGAAGTTGGGGTCCATGACGGTGTTTCCACTTCTTATGTGTCCGTGTTATAGGGAATGAGTTGGTATGTGTAACCAGTGGGTGTATCCATGAAGTTCTTGTGTGTTGGTGGTGAGTTGGAGTGAGGTGTGTAGGATACTGGCAAGTATGTGTGTATGTCCTCACATGCGTGTCTGTGCCTGTGCATACAGGGTGTGTGTGTGTGTGTGTGTGTGTTTGTGTGAATGCCCAGGCCCTTTGGTCAGCAGTTCCTGTGACCCCTCCCTTGGGCATCCCCTGGAGTCTGCTTCCCCACAAGGCAGGGTCCATTCCTTTTCCTGACACCAAGGGGTGGCCATATGGTTGGGGGACATGTGGGGGGTACCCTCTTGTCCTGTCAGTCTCCTGGTGACTTATCTTTCAAGCCCAGTGAACCCTCTTCACTCACTTCCTTAAAGAGGAACAGCACTTTTGGACCAGCCGTGGCTGTGGCCTGCAGAAACTTCCAGCCAGGAGGTGGGGGCACCATGTTTCCTGTCCAGCAGTCTCCTCTGAGCTTCTTTGGTGTGGAGCCTCCTGGGCTGTGCTTCATTCTTGCATTTACTTGTTCACTCACTCATTCATTCATTCAATCATTCATTAAGCGTCAAGGACTCTTACACAGGCTGGACAGAGTGGTGGGGGACACGTGTGAGGGGATGAATGATTCTGATGGTGGAGAAACTCGGGGTCCTTTTCTGTGAGCACAGACCAGGAGTTGAGCCACGGCAGGGTGGGCCCCTCAGAAGTCCTCAGTCCCTGCTGTCTCTTCTGGCTTGAAATCTCCTCTGCCCATTGTGAGACTGACTCGCAAGTTCCACCCCGTCCACCTCCAGACTCACCCATTCTTCCCGGGGTGTGTCTGTGCTAAATGCCTGCTTTTGGGACCAGCACTGTGGCTGCTCCGAGGACATGCTGAACGCCTAGTTCTCTGGAAACACCTAGGGCAAGGCCCTCTGGTCCCATCAGCGGGGGTCCTGGAGCCTGAGCAGGGACCCTGCCCAGAGCCTGAAGCTCCCAGCACCAGCTCTTCCAGTTGTTTCTCCGTTCAACAGCCTCTCTGCAGTCGAGAGTCATGATGAAAGTTCAGTGCTTAATAGACGCCCACTGGGCAGGGCCCTGTGCAGGGTGGTGGGGGTCCAGGATCCCTAGTCACCGAGGGATGGCTTTTCTTTATCCCTTCTGCCCTAATAGAGGGCTTGGCACATATTATTTTGCAACTTTGCCCATCTGCTCAAAAATTCTTCCCAAAGCGCTTGGTCTTTGCTGGGACCTCACAAGTGAACAGAACATATTCTGGCCCTTGGGTTCTCATGGTGCAGTGGGAAGCAGACAAGTCAATTGGCCACGGCAAACTCTTTGGGGCCCAACTAGGTGATTTCAGCATGAACTCAGGGGCCTGGGCAGACCCTAAACTCACCCTGGGTTGGGAGGAGAGGGCTTCTCAGAAGAGGTGACATTGGAACAGAGACCTTGAGGATGGAGAGGGTATTCTGATGGAGGAAACAGCATAGACAAAGTCCCAGAGCTGGGACCAGGCAAATTCAGGTGGGGCTGAGACAACTGAGCCCCCTGGTGATTCATCCTGGCCCTGTTGTTGAGGGCTGGGCCTCAGTGCTCAGCTGAAAAATCCAGTCTTGCCTTCTTTTCCAGAGGTCAAGGGAGTCCCCATTATTCCAGGACACAAAGTGGTCTTCGGAAAGCTTGAATACTGTGAATTCCTCTCCCTTCATAGAAACCCACAGTCACAGCCCTTCCCCCCAGTTAGGAACAACACCACCTGTGTCCATAGTGGGCTGGTTTCACACTGCAGAGCTCCACTTTTTGGAACCAGTCTTCAAGAAGCTTTGAAACTTTTTATGTTCTCCATTTTTCTGCCCCTCCTGACAAAAGTTCTTGGTCATAGCTCCCCGTGTGTGGAAGCCAGCTCTAGGATGACGTGGGGCCTTATGTGTCTAGGGCAGGTGAGGAATTCTTCAGTGAGCCTTAAGCGTCAGAACTGATGGGAGCAGTCTCCCCTGCTTGTCCACTTGGTTCTTAGGGCAGGTACATACTTAGATGCAAAAAGAGATGGATGCATAGATGGGTGGATGCATGGATGCGTGTGTGTGTTTGTGTATGAGAGAGAATGTGTGTGTAGATGGATAAATTGGATAGGTAGGTAAATGAATAGGTAGATTGACAGATAAATGGATGGATGGATGGATGGATAGATAAATGAATGGGTGTATGGGTATATGTATGTGTGTTTAGATGGATGGATGGGTAGGCAGGTTAGGTAGATGGATGGATGGGTAGGTGGACAGCTAGATGAATGTATGGGTGTGTGTAGATGGATCCTTGGGTAGACTGCGGGTAGGTTGATGGACAGGTAATGGGTAGACAGATGAACAGATCTGTGGATCTGTTGAGTGGATGCAGCAGGCATAGGTGGGTGGAAGATGAGTAGGTGAATCTGATCATGCTTCAGGCAGATCAGCCTGCCTCAGCTTCAATTCCATGGTTCTTCCTGTGTGCCCTCACTTTGGGATGGTTCAGTTTTCCCAGGGCCAGCAGAGAAGCAGCTTCCTTCAAATGGAGCTTGTCACCCCTTTCCCTCTGCGAGGTTGACTCTCAGAGATGCAATCAGAGGCAGGTGGGAAGAGAATGGCCTGGAGAGACCTGGGAGCAGGTCCGAGCCATTCTAGGAAGTCCTGAGCCATGACCTCCAGGAACTTTTGCTTTCTGCCCTGTTTTGCATGCTGACTGTCTAACTCCTTTCCTTTCGGTTTCCATGCAGAAAAAGACATACCAGTGCATCAAGTGCCAGATGACCTTCGAGAATGAGAGAGAGATCCAAATCCACGTTGCCAACCACATGATTGGTAAGAGCACACTTCCTCCCACCCGGGCTGCGGCCACTCCTCGGGGCTGAAATGTGCGGGTCTGGTCATCGTTTTGCTGGCTTTTAGCTCAAAGGATGGCGTCCCTGCTGCTGCTGCTGAGACATTTCAAATGAGACTAAAAATGTCAGAGCTGGAGCACTTTCTCCATCCGGACCCTCTTTTCACGGCTCCATTCACATTAGAGTCAAACTTTTGACAATCTCTCCCATTTCCCAGCACAAATTTCCCTCCATTTCTGAACCAAAGTGCTTTCCAGTTGTCAGGCACTCAGGGGCAATTGTGTTTCAGTTTTGTATGTCATGACATCGAATAGATTTAACTGCTCACACTTCCCCACCAAACGCGGGCAGTTCCTCAGGCACATGGTCAAAACAAGATGCTTACAAAGTTATTTCGCTACTTTTTCTATTCCTCTTCAAGCAGTCTTGGACTTTGGAAAATTCAGCCTTTTTTACAAGGGAGCATCCAAGGTCCCATTGTGTTCCCACTTGTCCCAAGGGATGGAGGGAAGCTTTGAGGTCTTCCTTGTCTTCTGTGGGTGGGTGTGGTCTCTCTGGCAGCTGGGAGGGCACAGCTTTAAGAGGGCATAGCAATTTCTGGTGGCCCAGGGCTGGCCCAGGGCATGGGTTTGGCAGTGATTTGGTGCTCTGGGTCTTTGGTGGAAGTGTGATCACCTTCTCCAAGACCTCCACAGTATGAGTGGTGAGAGGTCTGTCCTGGGTTGAGCATCCTGACCCTTACTTCCTTTCCACTTTTCTGCCTCTGATATCTTTTCATTAAAGTTTTAACAACAGCCATGCCAACTGAGTACTTTTTTCCAAAACCCTTGATCCCATAGTTTAAAAAAAGTCCCCTTCACGCTGTTCACCTATAACTATCACAACATTGTTAATCTGTTATACCCCAGTACAAAAATGTTTTTGGTGTTTTTTTTAAAAAAAAAAGTCCATTTAAATGTCTAGCTCAGGGGATCCTCACAAACAGAGCACACCTGGGTAACTAACACCCAGGTAAAGAAACAGGCCATTCCCCGGTCTCAGAAACCCCCCGGCTCGACCCTCTCCAGGTCCTGCCCCCAACAAAAGGGTGTCACCATCCTGTTGTCTAACAGCAGAGGTCACTTGGGGTGGTTTTGCATTTTATATAAATGAGATCACACAGTGTCTGCTTATTTGTGTCTGGTAACTTTTATTTGTTTATATTATTGACTGTGATTAGATCTTCTCACTACTAGATGCTATTCTATTGTGCNCTCTCCCATTTCCCAGCACAAATTTCCCTCCATTTCTGAACCAAAGTGCTTTCCAGTTGTCAGGCACTCAGGGGCAATTGTGTTTCAGTTTTGTATGTCATGACATCGAATAGATTTAACTGCTCACACTTCCCCACCAAACGCGGGCAGTTCCTCAGGCACATGGTCAAAACAAGATGCTTACAAAGTTATTTCGCTACTTTTTCTATTCCTCTTCAAGCAGTCTTGGACTTTGGAAAATTCAGCCTTTTTTACAAGGGAGCATCCAAGGTCCCATTGTGTTCCCACTTGTCCCAAGGGATGGAGGGAAGCTTTGAGGTCTTCCTTGTCTTCTGTGGGTGGGTGTGGTCTCTCTGGCAGCTGGGAGGGCACAGCTTTAAGAGGGCATAGCAATTTCTGGTGGCCCAGGGCTGGCCCAGGGCATGGGTTTGGCAGTGATTTGGTGCTCTGGGTCTTTGGTGGAAGTGTGATCACCTTCTCCAAGACCTCCACAGTATGAGTGGTGAGAGGTCTGTCCTGGGTTGAGCATCCTGACCCTTACTTCCTTTCCACTTTTCTGCCTCTGATATCTTTTCATTAAAGTTTTAACAACAGCCATGCCAACTGAGTACTTTTTTCCAAAACCCTTGATCCCATAGTTTAAAAAAAGTCCCCTTCACGCTGTTCACCTATAACTATCACAACATTGTTAATCTGTTATACCCCAGTACAAAAATGTTTTTGGTGTTTTTTTTAAAAAAAAGTCCATTTAAATGTCTAGCTCAGGGGATCCTCACAAACAGAGCACACCTGGGTAACCAACACCCAGGTAAAGAAACAGGCCATTCCCCGGTCTCAGAAACCCCCCCGCTCGACCCTCTCCAGGTCCTGCCCCCAACAAAAGGGTGTCACCATCCTGTTGTCTAACAGCAGAGGTCACTTGGGGTGGTTTTGCATTTTATATAAATGAGATCACACAGTGTCTGCTTATTTGTGTCTGGTAACTTTTATTTGTTTATATTATTGACTGTGATTAGATCTTCTCACTACTAGATGCTATTCTATTGTGCAAACGCATCACCATTTATCTATTCTTGATACACATCCTAATGGGCATCTGGGTAGTTTTCCTTGTGGAATTGCTTCACATAGTGTGCTGCTGTGAACATTCTTGTGCACATCATTGGTGAACATGTACATGCAGTTTTAATGAGAATATTCTTGGACTCAGACCGGGGAGTCATAGGATGTGAGCGGGTACCCTTTCAGTAGATGCAGACAAATACATTTCCAGGGTGGTTGGATGAAGTCTTGCTCTCACCCCAGCCTGTGAGAGCTGCATGTCTGTGCCATCATCTGCATTGTACATACCAAGAGAGCTGTGCTCAGGGCGGCTACGGTGTCTGGTCCCCGCCAGGCTCAGTGAGTTTGGATGCCTAGCATCCCAGTGACTGACTCGGGGCAGGTGTCTTGAAGGTGCTGACCCTAACCAGGTGCCTGGTGGGGCTCCCTCAGTGATGAGGGGACATGAGGAGCACAGGGGTGGCAGGTAGGGCCCTGGGAGTTCGGCCTGACGGGGAGACTGCTGACTTTTTAATTTCTTCTGTTCGAATGTCCTCCCACCCCACCCCACCGCTGAAGCAGAGGAAGGAAACCGCCCTGTCAGTCACAGGCTGCTGAGGGCGCTTTCACCGCGGTGTCGGGGAGGTGAAGATGAAGATATCTCAAAATGTTTGCTTTTGTAGCAGGTGTTAATGTGTGCTCCTGTTTGTAAGCACGAAGGGCGAGAGGCTGGCTAATTGGACCACAGTGGTTTCAAAGGTGTTTCTCCCTGCTCCTCTCTCCTTTCCACCTATCCTTTTCGCGCAGCGCCGGGAAGCTGTGGGGTCCTCAGGTGGAAGGCGAGGGCCGGCGCCTCACTGGAGTCGGGGGAGATGCGAGGGGAGGGCTTGATTGGCACTCATGGGAGAGGGGGGCTTGATTGGCACCTGGGTCTTTGTGTGAGCGGGGAGCGGGGTTCCGGCGGAGGAAGTGGGGGCAGGGCCCCTCCCCTGAGCCTGCGCAGTGCCGTGAGCGGGCCTGTTCTCAGGCCACGTGGAGGATGGGGGCCTGGAAGCCGGCAGCAAGGGGCTATTGGTCTCAGAGCCAAAGCGTCCGGGCAAGACGTTTATGCAACTGCACGGAGTCTCACAGGCCGGGCCTTAGCGCATGGCCATGAGGAACGGGCTAGGGCCCCGCTGGCGCCACACCTGTGGTCCCGGGTGGTACCTCTTCCTACTCTGTCCCGCCCTCCCCACCTGTCCACCCTTCACTGGCGTCCTCACCTCCATCCATCAAGGAACAGCAAGCACCCGCTGCACGCGGAGACCTGGGGTGGCCCCTGTGGGTGACAGAGGGTGAAGGGGACTCGGGCTGTGCCCTCAGAGACCTCCCAGCGCCCCGCCGAAGCCCTCACAGTCCACACGCTGCAGGGGGGAGGGATGTCACCTGGGTGAGGGCCACTCAAAGCTGCTGTGTACTGAGCCCACAACAGGCCAGCTACTTTACGTAGCTGCTAGTTCTGCACCTCACAGAGGAGGGTTAATGGCTTTCCCAAGTTCTTCCAGCCAGGAAATAGCAGAGCCAGGGTCTCCATAAAACCCAGGCTCTCTCCACTGTGCGTGGCTCCCCTGCCAGGGCCCGTGGTGGGAGAGACACAGTCCTACCCTTAGGGGTTCTCTGCCCACGGGAGAGGCTGATGGGTGTCCAGGTAAGCACTGTGCAGTGAGGTTGATGCTCCCAGAACAGGGACTGCTGGTCCAAATAGGTCCATCAGGAAGGCCTGGGTTTTGAAGGATGAAGAGGAGTTTTCTCTGTGGTTAAGGGCCATCTCTGGCAGGGGCAGCAGCCTTGGCAGGGAAGGACAGTCATAGCGGCCCTCGGAAAGCTGATTGTAACGAGGAAGCAGGTCCTTGAAGGATGGGTGTTGTTAGGCTGAGAAGGTGGGGAGCAACATCTGGGGGAGGACCCTGGGTGAGTGGAGCTCAGAGACAGGAGCAGAGGAAGTGACTGGGGATCAGGGGACCCCGACCTGGCCAGGATGGAGGCATTGCACGTGGTAGCCTTGTGGGCAGTGAAGGTGGAGAGGTGGTGTGGGGCTGGACCATGGAGGACCTTGAAGGCCAGATTAAGGGATTTGGGTTGGGGGCCCCAAATCTGGGCGCCCCTTGGCAGGTGCTTTATTTGATTTCTATTGAAAAACCCAAAGAGTTGTCAGACAGGGCCCACATTCCCACACGAGCTGGGCAGTACTGGGACTGTGTGTTCTCAGGCTGCACTGGGCCTCCCAGTCCCTGTTGTGATTTGAGGAGACACTTTGCTCATCTGTGTCCCTGCCTGGTTCCTGTAGACACATGAATGTGTGACCTTGGGCTTACCCACTAGGGAGCCACTGAAGGTTTTGGAGCAGAGGGTGGCCCAGAGCAGCTGGGTGCTCTATGCAGGCTCAGAGGGGAGAACCTGGATTGAGGCAGCACAGTATAGACAACCACGTGGAAAGGTATCTGAACAAGGTTTAGTGAAATCCTTGAAAAAGCAAGCCACTGAACGGAAAACAACAGTAAAATTCAGCAGAAGAAAAGTAATAGACTCTGATGAAGATGACGAATATTGACTTTAAGATGTCTGGAGACTGGAACTTAATGGAATGATTCTAGCACAGATGATACTTGAGAGAAGTTAAGATCTGATGGAGTGTTTACTTTGTTTATTATTGTCTCTATACCTTAAAAAAAATAAACTTGTTATGCAAAAACAGAGTCCTGCCCCGTCTGGTCCAGGGGTCAGGGAATGAGGCAGGGAGAGAAGGCAGGCCATAGGACATCCATTTGGCCTGTGCTGTGGGCCTTTGGGCCCTGGTGGCTTGGAAAAGGTGGTGGGGGTGACAGTGGGAGGTGTGAATGGAAGAGAAGCAGGCCCAGGAGCCCTGGATGGGGGCTAGCACGGGAGAGCTGGTAAAAACTGCCCAGTGTCCCTGTGGACAGCTTCCCCCTGCTAAATGACCCGAGCCCAGAGTGGCTGCCTGGAGCCAGCAGGGGTAAAAGCCCCCTTAGTGGCACCAAGGGGACTCGGCAGATAGACGTGATGCTGTTCAGCTCAGTGGCCTTCTCATCAACTCGGGGCATGGGGGTTCTGAGGCAGGCCTCCCCGGGGATCTGGACTGCGGGAGCCCTCCCCTGGGGGACGCCAAACTGGCCTTTTTATAGCGGGGGGCCGCATCATGACTTTGCAGCCTCCAGACCCTGGGAGTTATGATGACCCAGGGACACGTCTCCTTGGAAACATTTTCCCAGCACCCCTTTCCTGGCGGCTGTGGGCGAGGGAGTGATTTGGAGCTGATAGAAAGGCAAGAGTCTTTTGAAACCTTTGAGTGTCAGGGTCTCCTTTGAAATCTCCCCTCCCCACAGAGAATGAAGCCCCCTTCTCCTGGCTTCCTCCAGCTTTTGAAATGGTTTTAGACGCCCCCTCCCCAAGTACATCAAAACCTTGGAGCAGCATACTACTCTGATCTGTGGCCCCCTGGAGGGTCCGTCCCTCCCCCACATCCCCCTGCACCTGACCCCCNTTGTATCTTATCAATCAGATGTTCAAAAAGTTTATTCAAAATAAAAACTCCCAACCTGAACTATTCAAAGGTAAGCTGTTTGCATGACAATGAGAAAAGTGTGATTAGATGCCTAACTGACAGAAAGCAGAATATGCTACATGCTTATTCCTGATTTTAATATGATGACAAGAAAAATGAGTTTGTAAAATAACATTCTGACATGAACTGATAGGAAAATATGGATGAAAGGAGTGAACAGGAGAGAGCAAGGTTTAAAGAAATGCAGACATGTAGGCATGCTTGATGCTACTCCCATTCACTCATTCTAAGTTGAGAATGAGTTTGATCCTAGTTTTGTTTCCCCATCTATTTAGAAAGTCCCTGTTATTACTAGCAGGTTCATATCAGAAGTCCGGAGAAAGCAGATCTTCACTGCATTCATACAAGACCACCAAAGGCTGGTTGCATTTGCCTCTCCAAGTCTCCATTTCCCAGTGGGTAGTGTTTATCCTTCCTTTAAGGTAATGAAGATTTATTGAGAATGTGTTAGGGTCTAGGCACTAAGCTTGCTTCATATGATACATGGACAATATAGAAAAAAATCAAAATGACATGCACCAGGTCCTTGTAAAATGTTAATATTATCTTTTTGAGAGACGTCTCTGGTGGTTAAGAATCCATCTTTCAGTGCAGGGGAAATGGGTTACATGGCTGGTCAGAGAACTAAGACCCCACTCTCCAGGGTGTCCCCTCCCAGCCCAGACTGAGCCTCCAGTCCCCTAGGTGGCAGTGATATGCAATTCAGGCTGAGAACCACTGAGCAACCAAAGACTTCCTGTCAACAGTTGCAAAGGTGTGGCCAGGAAGGGACTCAACAGTAGTATACGCAACCGAGAGAAACCTGCATACAAGTTGCTTCAGTTGTGTCCGACTCTTTGCAACTCCATGGACCATGGCCCTCTAGGCTCCTCTGTCCATGGGATTCTCCAGGCAAGAACACTGGAGTGGGTTGCCATGCCCTCTTCCAGGGGATCTTCCCGACCCAGGGATCAAACTCGTGTCTCTTAGTCTCCTGCATTGGCAGGTGGGTTCTTTACCACTAGTGCCACCTGGGAAGCCCTGGACAGACCTGAGCATCACCCTACAAAAACTCAAACCCTTGTAAAGTAACTGCGTCTCTGTTGGAGACCTGTCCAGTTTAGCAAGGAAGACCCTGTGCTGCTAACCTTCCTAAAGCCCTCTTTTACCACCTCTTCACCTCCAGTGGTCCTGTTCCTAACAGCGGGTATTAGCATATTTTCTTTGTTCTTGAAACACCTTGGGGTCATGTATCACCTTCCTTATACAGACTGACCTATATACTCGGTTTACCCATTGTGGTGGTGGTGTTTAGTCGCTAAGTTGTATCTGACTCTTTTGTGACCCCATGGACTCTAGCCCATCAGGCTCCTCTGTCCATGAGACTTCCCAGGCAAGACTTGCAGGAGTGGGTTGTCATTTCCTTCTCCAGGGCATCTTCCTGACCCAGGGATCAAACCCACATCTCCTGCATTGTCAGGCAAATTCTTTACTACTGAGCCACCAGCGAAGCCCTGGTTACACTTCAGTAACCCTTAAAACGTTTCCAAAGACCCATTGTCCTGGAAAGCAGAGAGATATGAATCTAAAATACTCATAATTAAAGAGTTTAACCTAGTACTTGTTGACAGCACAGAGTTTAGCTTTGAAACACCACTGCTCATAGTGTGCGAGTGGCCATTCTCAGAAGCAGTGGAGTGTGAGAGAGTGAAGAGAAGTCTCAGCTCAAATGAGAGACCAAACGCTTCCAGGCTTGGTGGCCCTCACCAGCTCCATCTCTCTTTCTCTCTCTGAGTTGTTGTGAAACCCACATATAAAGAAATGGTAGTACCTGAAAAGGCTCAACGCTTTACAGATATTGTCATTAAATGCCTCCGTTGTATTTCTGTCAGCAATGTGTTCCCAGGCTTTGAGAACTGGGGCCCTATCTAGGTAAGAAATGAGTTAACGAAAGGAAACTCCTCTCCTTGCTAGAAAAAGACAATATTTTTTCAGCTGCGCTAGGTCTTCGTTGCAGTACGTGAGTTTCTCTGGCTGTGATGAGTGGTCTCCAGAGCACATGGATGCCAAAGCGTGTAGGCGCAGTCGTTGTGGCCCTATGACAGTTCCTATGCAGGGTGGTCTGGAGGTTCATACACCTCCTCAGGGTGCTCAGATGCCTGAGTCCATGTCTTTTCACTCATCTGAACTTGATGGAAAGTCCATGAAGACAGGGAATTTATATTGTTAAGTTCACCAATGAAAGCTCTTAGAAATTAATAAATAATCAGTTAACGTATGTCGGATAAATAAAGGTATCAAACACATCTTGACTGTAAGTCAGGTGCTGTGCTTGGCACAGGGGCTTCAGTCCTTATTACAATGTCTTCCTGTCGGTCATGGGAAGTGATCAGTCTTCATTAACCTGGTGTAGCCTCTACCAAGGGCTTCCCTGGTAGCTCAGCTGGTAAAGAATCTGCCTGTAGTGCAGGAAACCCCGGTTTGATTCCTGGGTCGGGAAGATCCCCTGGAGAAGGGACAGGCTGCCCACTCCATTATTCTTGGGCTTCACTGGTGGCTCAGATGTTAAAGAATCCACCTGCAGTGTGGGAGACCTGGGTTCTATACCTGGATTGGGAAGATCGTCTGGAGGAAGGCATGGCCACCCAGTCCAGTATTCTTGCCTGGAGAATCCCCAAGGACAGAAGAGCCTGGTGCAGGTCAGTCCAGGGGATTGCAGAGAGTCGGATACAACGGAGCCACTAAACACAACACACATACTTCCTACAAAGCACATTTTGAGTAGGATTAGGGACTCTCTCTTCTACTCTTTTTTTTTTTTCCACACCATGCAGCATGCAGGACCTTGGTTCTCCGACCAAGATGGACCCGTGCCCTCTGCACTGGGAGATGGAAATCTCAACCCCTGGACCACCAGGGAAGTCCTCCCTTCTGCTCTTGAGTCAAAATGTTGTCCGGGGACTGCCACGGTGGTCCACTGGTTAAGATTTCGCCTTGTAATGAAGAGGGAGAGGGTTCAATCTTTGTTCAGGGAGCTAGGATCCCACATGCCTTTGCCCCCAAAGCCAAAATATGAAACAGTAGCAATATTGTAGCAAATTCAGTTAAGACTTTAAAAATCGTCCACATCAAAAAAAATTGTCGGTGGACTTGAATCTTTGGTGTTGGGGTGTCCAGGTCATGACTCCCACTCCTCTTCCACTAGGAAGCCTCTCTATTTCCTGGAATCCCTTTAGTTTTACCTTTCCCCTGACTGGATTTTTGATTTCTTAAAAATGTTAACTTTTAAAATG
This sequence comes from Neotragus pygmaeus, assembly GCA_006410875.1. Classification (NCBI taxonomy): domain Eukaryota; kingdom Metazoa; phylum Chordata; class Mammalia; order Artiodactyla; family Bovidae; genus Neotragus; species Neotragus pygmaeus. Next base: position 496,816 of record SJYV01045352.1, read on the forward strand.
TGTTAATACTAACTCTTGGTTAAGAAAGTAGCCATGCAAGGACAAAATGAAATGATGTCCATTAATTCAGGTCCCCATTTATCCAGTTCTTAACATGTCCCTTTAATGGATAACTCCTCTAAATGATTTCTGTGTAACTTCCCAGGATCTCTATCTCTACACACACATGCACACACACACACACACACACTTCCTTCTGGGAGTATGAAGGAGAATCTGTCCATGCCTCTCTCTTAGCTTCTGGTTGTTTGCTGGCAACCTCTGGCATTCCTTGGCTTGTGGAAGCATCACCTTGATCTCTGCCTTCATCTTCATGTGGCCTTCTCCTTTGGGGGAATGTCTGTGTCCATATTCTATCTTTTTATAAGATAGTCAGTCACGAGGTCATAAGGACCCCCTCCCCCAATGACCTTAGTTTAACTTGATGACCTTAGTAAAGACCCAGTGACAGATTTTATTTTCTTGGGCTCCATAATAACTGTGGACTGTGACTGCAGCCACAAAATTAAAAGACATTTGCTCCTTGGAAGAAAAGTTGTGACAAACTTAGATAGTATATTAAAAAGCAGACATCACTTTGCCAACAAAGGTCTGTATAGTCAAACTATGGTTTTCCCAGGAGTGATGTACAGATGTGAAGGTTGGACTGTAAAGAAGGCTGAGTGTTAAAGAATTGATGCTGTCAAATTGTGGTGCAGGAGAAGACTCTTGAGAGTCCCTTGGACAGCAAGGAGATCAAACTCATCAATCCTAAAGGAAATCAAGCCTTTGGAAGGAATATTCTTTGGAAGGGCCATTGCTCAAGCTGAAACTCCAACACTTTGGCCACCTGATGTGAAGACCCAGCTCACAGGAACAGACTCTGATGCTGGGAAAGACTGAAGGCAGGAGGAAAAGGGAACAACAGAGGATGAGATGGTTGGATGGATGGCATGACCAACACAATGGACATGAATCTGAACAAACTCTGGGAGATAGAGAAGGACAGGCAAGCCTGGTGTGCTGCACTCCCTGGGGTCATAAAGAGTCAAATACGATTTAATGACTGAACAACACCAATGAGAAAGAAGTACTGCGTATGAAGTACCCATATGATTTTGACATATGTTTTTTGTTGTACACAATTCGCCCCCTAATACTAAATCTCTCTATATCCCAGGCTGCCCATCTGCTTGTTGCTGATAGCACCTGTAGCACCAGGGTCCAGTCAGCCTGCTGAATCACAATCACCATGTTCCAAATGCCATCATCTTCTATGTCTCAATCTGGGGGACATGGGAGGCCTGTTGATGATAATGGTCCTCCTGCAAAGTCAAACCACTAGACTCTATGTAAGACTGAGAATTGTGGCTGCTGAATCCAATAGCAAATCAGCTCATCTCAAAGTCCTTCCCCAAGTCATTAGAAAGCATGATGATGTAATACACCTGGCTAATACACATTGTCTTTATCAGTGTTAAAATTAAGCACAGCTAATCTTTCCTTCAAAAAGGAGAAATCCTATAAGCTCAATATCTCAGAGAGTTTAAGGCTACTTCAAAGTTTCCTCTGCTCTGATCTTAAGGGGAAAGAGATTGTGGGGAAAATACACATCTTTCCCTTCCTGTAGCATTTCATTCTTCTCTGTTGACACAATCACCATGTTGCTCTGTGATGATTTATTGGCATGTCTCTATCAGCCACCAGGCTGAAAGTTTTGAGGGCAGAAACAACGTATATCCTTGTGTCCGAGGCACTGAACAGTGGTTCTGGAACATGGTAGATGCTGAACAACTTTTCTGTCCTAGGAATGAGAGATAGCTGCTTTGATGAATAATTTTCTCAGAGCTGCCTTCATGTTCTTATTCCTTAGGCCGTAGATAAAGGGGTTCAGCATGGGGATGACCACCCCACACATTAAGGCAGCCGCCTTGTCCTTCTGCGAGGAGGTGGGAGATGCTGGCTGCAGGTACACGGCAAAGATGGTGCTATAGAATAGAGTCACCACGGTGAGGTGTGAGCCACAAGTGGAGAAGGCTTTCCATTTGCCCTGAGCAGAAGGGATCTTGAAGACTGCCCAGAAAATGCAGATATAAGAGAGGAGGATGCACGTGAGAGGGCTGACGCCCATGATGATGCCGAAAGCAAAGATCACCAGCTCGTTGGTGTGTGTGTCTGAGCAGGAGAGCTTCAGCAGGGGCATGAGGTCACAGAAGAAGTGGGGGATTTCAGAGCCAGCGCAGAAGGTCAACTGAGCCATGAGGCTGGTGTGGACAATGGACTGGAGGTTGGTGATCAGCCACGACCCCACCACCAGCAGCCCACACACACGGGGACTCATGATGGCCAAGTAGCGCAGAGGGTGGACAATGGCCATGAACCGATCAATGGCCATCACAGCCAGGAGGAAGCTGTCCATGGTCCCAAACAGGTGGAAGGCATACATCTGGGCAAGGCAGCCTGCAAAGGGGATGGCTTTTTTCTGAGTCCAGAGGTTCACCAGCATCTTGGGGACAGTGGTGGAAGAGAGTAAGATGTCCACCAGCGACAGGTTACAGAGGAAGAAGAACATGGGCGTGTGGAGGTATGAGTCTGTGATGATGGCCAGGATGATGAGCAGGTTTCCAAAGATGGTGACCAGGTACATGGGCAGGAACAGCCCGAAGAGGAAGATCTGATGCTCTGGCTTTTCTGAGAGTCCCAGGAGGAGGAATTCTGAGACTGCTGTTTGGTTTTCTGGTTCCATGGACAGCTTTTGTCTACCGCGAAGGAGAAAAGGAGGAAGATGAGAGACATAAAACTTGGAGTCAGAGATGGAGTTCCGTCTCAGCTCCCTGCAGACCTGTGTGCTTTGTGAAAACCCGTGGGATTCTTACAGCTCCCTTCCATGGATTTCTGTTTCCCCAAGGAAAACCATCCATGTCTGAGAATCAGTTCAGTTCAGGTCAGTTCAGTCACTCAGTCGTGTCCGGCTCTTTGCGACCCCATGAATCGCAGCACGCCAGGCCTCCCTGTCCATCACCAACTCCTGGAGTTCACTCAGACTCACGTCCACTGAGTCAGTGATGCCATCCAGCCATCTCATCCTCGGTCGTCCCCTTCTCCTCCTGCCCCCAATCCCTCCCAGCATCACAGTCTTTTCCAATGAGTCAACTCTTCNCATCCCTCACCCTGAGCTGCCCACCTCCTTCTTCTGCTCCATGGCATGGTGCATAATCTTGGCCTCCTTCTTCTTCTCCAGTAGCCGGACGGATGGAGAGTCCGACTGGTCCTCAATACTGGGGAACTTCCTACCCAAGACACAGGCAAGAAGGACGGTGGATGCTGAGCCCCAGGGACAGGCAGGGGCTGGGAGGAACCCGTGGAGACAGGCGCCCGTGGGGAGGGAAAGCACTCTGAGCAAAATCTGAGCAAAAGGGCTGGTGTGCTGAGAGGGCGAGAGGGCTGTGCTGGGGCCAGGGAATGGGTGTGATCAGTGCCTGGGTGGATTGGGGTGCTGGGGGACGGGCAGGCCCCCCAACACTCACTGCAGCAGCTGCAGCAGCCGCTCCCCATACTGCAGCCGGAAGTACTCGGCCAGGTCCTCCTCCTCCATGATGCCCAGACTCATGGCAGTGGTGAGCTAGTGGCCCAGTGGCCGAGTCTTCGCAGTGAAATGGGCGTAGTGCAGCTCAGGGGTGGTGACTGGGCTTGCTTCTCCCCTCCTCCTGCTCTTGAGGATCCCACAGAGGGCGGGTGTCTGAGAGACTCAGGGAAGATGGCTGGAGGCTGCCGATGTGCAGTTCAGGATGTGCTGAGAAGGGGCTGGGAGACCTGGTTACCTAGCAACAGGTCTCCGGGTTCTGTGAACCACAGGCAGAACTCAGGCTTTGCCCTCTGACCTCTGTCCCCACTGACCCCACTTGCTGGGGTCTGACTCTTTGCCCCTGCATTTACTCCCCCAGGAGCTCTGGGAAGAAGTTAGGCCTGATTTGATGCTGGTGTTCAGGGCCGGGACGCAAGGGCTAGGCATCCATGGCTGATGAGGGTGGGGTTTTGGTAGAGGTGACTTTATGCAGGGCAGCCTTGTCCCTGGGGCCTCTGTGTGTGTGTGTGTAAGAGGAGAGAGAGAGAGAAAGAGAGAGAGAGAGAGAGGCGGGGCTGGGGCTGAGACAGATGGTTAAGAACTGAAGGGAGGTACTGAGTTTAGGCAGGGATGGGGGTGGACAGAGAAGCATAGGGCATGGAGGAGGCCTGAAAGATGAGGGAAGAAGGTGCAGGGGTGTGTGTGTTGAGGG
>SJYV01045352.1:503008-568463 GCA_006410875.1 Neotragus pygmaeus
CTAAAAAATGATACAAATGTACTTATTTACAGAACAGAAACAGACTCACAGATTTAGAGAATTAATTTAAAATTACCAGGAGGGAAAGGATTGGGGGAGGATATATTGGGAGTTTGGAACTGACACATATGCACACTGCTATATTTAAAACAGATAACCAGTAAAGACTTACTGTATATCAGAGGGAACATTATTCAATATTCTGTAATAACATAAACAGGGAAAGAATTTGTCCCATTTGATTCCAGTATTAGACTAAGGTGATTTATGAAGTTACATATACTATAGCAAAACAAAATAATTGAAAAGTCAATAAAAAGGTAAAGGAAAAATAATTCTAATTGTATCACATTAAATAATAAATTGTGTATTTATAACTACAATTCATGTTGTGAATTTTGATACACTTTTTAAAAATATCACTCTGGTTATAAGTTTCTCAGAAGTAAGTCAGAAGCTTGAACATGGTCATCCATGGAATTTCTGTAAAAATATCATTATTTTCATGTCTATAATTTTCATATGGACTAGACATAACTAATTAGAAGATATGATGACTGGTTTTAATGGTAACCACTATTATGTTAGTAACAAAAATGATCAAGTTAGAAATGTCATTTTTCCTAAAGAACCATCATTTTCAAATATCATGCAATGGATACTTCAACAAATTGATATCAAGTCATCAAGTGGTACACATAAATTCCAGAACATCTTTTGGCAGCACGTAAGAACTTTAAAGAAGTTCACATGCTGCCCCAGAACTCAAAATCCAAGAAACTATCAAAGGTAATAATTGTAGATGCAAACAAAGATTTATGTTCCAGGTAAATTATAGTACTATTTATACTAGTATGAAAATTGGAGACAGATTACAAGTTCAACAAAGGAAGAACTGTTATATTGCACCCATTTAATAGACTGTTTTGTAGGCATAAAAATAATGGTAAAACTTTTGAATGATATAATGTTATACTTAAAAGCCATTGCATACAGTTTGATTTCAACAAAAATAAATGACATAGACAAAATAAAAGGTATTTGGATATGAGTTTTGAGATTATTTTTTCTTCTTTAAATTTTCTCCATTTTATTTTCTGTAGATATATAGGTCTTTCCAGAGAGCAGGAATATTTTATTCTGTTTGGAAGACATTTTCTACACATGGGAGAGGAGGCATGGATGGATTTTGTTTGGGGTGCACATGTGTTTTAGATATGGAGACTGAGGTTTGTTCGTAGAGAGCCAAACATTCTAAACAAAGAATGGGATTAATCAGAAAATAAACTCAAGAATCCTAGCAAATGGAAGGGGATGGAATTAGGCTCAATGCTACAAGGATTAACACTGAAGAAGGAAATTCAGTGAGGGCCCACAATAGCACGGAAACATTTAAGGAACAAAATGGTTAGAGTGCACATGTTTAATACCTCAGAAACCCTCAGAAAAGCAGAAGCAGGCATCAGAAGTACCCAGGGTGATGGGAAAATGAGCAGAAAGACCTGAGTGGCAGTTATTTTGAAAAAGGCCATTTCTAGAATGGCAGATGGAGATGGTCAGAGAGATGGAGAGGTGCAGATGGACAGGCTGGGGGAGATCTTAAACTTGTCACGGCACTGCTCTAGGGTGCACACTCAGAGCAATAGTAGTAGATGGTTTGCTGGGGGACAATACGCCCAGGTAGTCAGGTTCATGGTGCCGGCCACGTCAAGACCATGTAAGGCCACATCTTACAGGCTGGAACCAGATGAAAAGGAAATGGAATCATGATAGAGATGATGGGAGAGGATAAGGGGAAAACCAGAAGACTGGGTACCCCCAGGGATTCCTGTTAACATGAAGATCGCTGGATCCCTATCCTCAGGTTAATCTGTTGGTGATTTCCAGTTAACTGTGCTGTTAGCTGGAATGAGTCTGGGGTGATTATTAATGAGATCATAGGCGGTCTATGCCCCAGGCTTTGAGAAATCTGGGAATAGATGTTATAGGGTCCAGAAGCCTTGTATGATATATAACACTTGTAAGACTTGAAAAGCAAGAGTATCCAGAAAAAAGAGGTGAGAAATATGAGCCTCTGCTCAGAAATTTAGGAATTGACTTTATTTTTTGGTGAGAAGTTCAGAAGCAGGAGGCGCTTGATGACAGCAAGATCCAGACAGAGTGTGGAATACCTTGCAGAGAAGGGAGAGGCACGTGGGGATGTGGCAGATCAGGAAGCTAAGGAACTCTGTATTTTGGTTTTGGGGAGTCTTCCAAGTAGTTGGTCAACAAAAACTTTCTTTGTACTAAAACAGTGTTTCTCCAACTCGTGCTCCATGGAAGAAGATATGCAGTTGTAAGCAATACTAAGGAACAGCAATGACAAGAAAGTGTTTTATGGTCAAGCCATTTAGGCAAATACTGGTTTATAGAAAAGACAAGAAGATTTGTTTATTGTGTATTTCCCAGAGGCTTTCCTATATTACTGTGTTTTATGAATGACTAATGAGACTTCAGCATGGTGCTCAAATGCATTTAACCAGAGGAAACTTTTTCCTAAAAATGTATTTTAACAGGAACTGAAGTTACTAAAGGAACTGAAGTTACTGAAGGAACTGAAGGAACTCTTGGAGCTGAAGTTCTGTAAAAAAAGGAAGGGAGACATGGAAAAGGAAGAGACAAGAAAAGAAGGGAAATGCAAGATCTAGGTGCCTGAACTCACACCAGACAAAGTAATAATGCTGCCAGGGTCTGTCCCCACCTGGCCTCTCTCCGTTTTCTCTCTCCTCCTGCCCCCCACAGGCACGATCCATTTCTGCACAGTAGACAGCAGACCTCTCAGACACCCTGCACATCTTCTCAACATCTGGAAATTCTTATCAACCAAGCTTTTCTAAGAAGTGTGTTCATCATAAACTGTTCTCAAACAATTTAATGGAATAATCCAAAGTTCTCTATTTGCTAGTGGTTTTAGTACATCCCTTCTTGAAAGTTGTTGGTTTTTTGGTTTTGTTTTCCTTCTTAAACATATCTTTAACTTCAATTAATGCTTTTGGGCATTACTAAGGTAACCATTTTCTCTTTAGTCTGTGAATGACAATAATAGATTTCTACAATTGGATCTTCTTTGCATTCCTCAGTAAACTCTAGCTGGTAATGATGTATTATTCATTATTTTAAAAAATACACCAAAGGTGAGACTTTCCTGATGGTCCAGTGGTTAAGACTCTATACTGCCAATGCAGGGGTTGCAGCTCTAATCCCTGGTTGGGGAACTAAGATCCCACATGCTGTACAGTATGGCCAAAAGATAATATACACATACACAGATCTGTATCAATGGGTAGATGGATAGGTATGACTAATTTTTCATTGAAAAGTTTTTCATTTGTTTTCATAAAACTCAACTATAGATTTACTTTCTTATTTTGTTTTTGTCCAATTTGTTGTTAGAGTCAATCTTAGTCATAAGAAGTCAAATAGAGTGGCTTCCTGTCACTGTCTGTGCTCTGGAATTTTTAAAAAATGCATCATATGGGAATTATGAGTCCCTGATGAATGGCGTAACTTGTGCAAAATCATCTGGGCCTGGTGGGTTTGGACAACACTTTACCTTATTCTAGGTTGGTATATTTAGACTGTCTATCTCATCTTCAGACAAATTTGTAAATTTGATTTTCCCAGAAAACTACTCATTTCCAGCATATTTCCAAATTCTTGAAATGAACCTGGACATGATTCTAAAATTCAAAAATTTGTCAAGTATAATATGCACTTGGTAAAATCAAATTATTATAAAAGAGGGTGTATGGTAAATAATTAGCTTTCCTCTGACCCCTAATTATAGTCCCCACTTTTCTCTGCCACTTATACACTCACAGGCTGTGAGTTCTCAGCTTTCTTTTTCAGTCCCCAGGCAGAGATATTTCGTGCATATTTGTGTGTGTGTATGTGTTCATGTACAGACACACTTGCAGACATATTCCTTTTAAAAATACAAACATTAGTATATTATATACACTGTTTGGCACCCTTATTGTTATTCTTTGAAGAGAGTTACATATCAGTACTTGTAGAAGGGGCTCCTTAGTGGAAACAGAATATAGCTGCTGATGTACCATGATTTACTCAATCTGTCCTCTTATTTCCAGTCTTTGGTTCTACAATTAATAGTTGTTTCTTATTCTCCACTTATAACAACTAATGGGTTTTGTCACAAAATAATAATCAATAAAAGTAACAGGTTATTATAAGGTTGCAAGAGTCAGACAGGACAGGGACAAAACTACCACCATCACGTTTCACATGCTAATGAGGAAACACAGGCCTCCAAAGATGTAACCCAGGACAACGGAGTAACATGGGCATGAGGCAGAAATGGACAATGGAGGCTCCCTGGTACATTCTACGGAGAGGAGCGACTGAACTACTATACTTGTAGAGTGAATGGATCAGCTACCGAGACAATCTGCTGATGTGGAATTAGCTGGACAGAGAGAATTTTTAAATTATAAGGCACCACCTTCTGACCTATATTCAAGGAAATCACCAGTCTTGCTGCTTTCCGGGTGCATCCACTCATCCCCGAGTGCCAGGCACGCAGCGGGGGCTGTGGATATCATAGAAAAGAACAAATACTCTACCCCGCCATATTTTGTTTGGGTTTCACAGTCCTACCATTATTTTGCATCAGTCTATATTCCCTACAGTAGGTCTGAGGAATAAGGAAGAGGAAAAATAAAGAAAGGGTGTTGAGAGTAAAGATATCTGAGATGCAGTTTTATAATAGTAAGGGTTAGGGGCCTGTGGAGACAGATATTTTTCTCTCTGATTTGACTCTTCCGTGATTGAATGCTCTAACTAAAATGGGGTTCATATAATTGTCATTCAACATCATTTATAGTTTTATTGGAGGAGTAATGTAAATTTTGATTTTTTTGGTGTGTGCACACATGTGTACTGGAATCCCACATGTGTAGTGGATTGCAGCAGAGTAAACCTTCCTAGGTATGCTAGTAAAGATAGAAGTGGAGGCAAGTCACTCAGCCACTACTGAGGTCCTTGAAGGTGTGTAATCACACCAAAGATGATGGTTATGTTCACTAGGTCTCACCTTGTCAGTAAAAATGAAACTTTTTTTACTATTCATTTTACTAAAAATGAAACTCTATTTACTATTCTTACATGTATCTTGATCACCGAACTTGATACTTTGGAGAAGAGTTCACATTCTGAATCATCCCATAAATTATTTAATGTTACATAGCCTGAATTACACCAACTTTTGGATTTTTGAACATTATAAATTATTAGGCATGTTGACCAGTTAAATAGCATATGTGATTCTTGAACAATCTCTACCTTCATTTAAAAATCCACTATTTCTCATATGTTTCTGACTCATCTCCGTATCAGTCATCAAAATAGAATCATTTAATAGCCATTTGATCTGAGGTTCATTTTTAAAGTTTCAAGCCTTTCCTTTTAAAAGCAGTAAGCAGCATTTTGTCAGCGGCAGGGAATCGAAAACACCAAAGAAGGTTCAGACTTGATTCTGAAACTTGAAATGCAACTAAAATTGGTCCAACAAGTTCTTTCATCCTTTCTTGCAACATACTGACTGCTCTTCTAAGTGAGGCTTTCCATTATTTTTAATAGACCATTGCCCTGGTACTGTTTCCAAGCCCACAAAGGGTAAACAAAAAGAATGAGAGCACTCCACCCTTTCAGAGACTGGTTTTGCCTCATACCACGAATGCTGCAAGCCTGAAGACCTCAGAACAGCATCTGTTTAGGAACCCCAGGTTGCTAACAAATAAATAGTTAGGAGTCAACTACTTTGGTATCTGCACGGAAACAGTAATATGGGCAGTTCTCTCCCTCCACTGGACTTCAGTCTAGACTGCCAAGAAAATCCCATTGCCCTAGAGATGAAAGGAACACAGAAATGTCAAATAACAATGTCGCTAAATATATAACATTCCATTCCAAGCACAATAGGCAACTGGAACATTTCTTGTACTCTGAAATAATTCAATGGCCCCAAAACACAAAGGAAACTTTCAGTCTCTAAATACCATTATTTTGCATTACCTCTAAGTACAAGTGGAGACTCTGAAGAGAAAGGTAGAGAGAGAGAGGAAGATTGAGACGAAGAAGAGAAAGAGACTAAGAACGAAAAATATGGAGTTACATGGGCTTCCCAGGTGGCAGAGTGGTAAAGAATCTGCCTGACAATGCAAGAGATGCAGGTTTGAGCCATGGGTCGGGAAGGTCCCCTGGAGCAGGAAATGGCAACCCACTTCAGTATTCTTGCTTGAAAGATTTCATGGATAGAGGAGCCTGGTGGGCTTCATCAGGTCACAAAGAGTCACACAAGACTGGGCAACTGAACACACATGCACACACGAAATTACTAAGTTGCACTTCCCGTTAAGAATCCAGATGATGTGACTGTAACACAACATCAAATTATGTTTTTTTATCCAGAAACCAATGTCACCGAGACTCTTTGATTACAGTTCCCAGAATCCGGCCCTTCCTGGTGGCTCAGTGGTAAAGAATCCTCCTGCCAGTGCATCAATCCCTGATCCAGGAGGATTCCCATTTGCCTTGGAGCAACTGAGCCTGTGTGCCACAGCTACTGAGCCTGTGCTCTAGAGCTTTGGAGTTGCAACTACTGAGCCCATATGGCACAACTGCTGAAGCCCTTGTGCCCTAGAACCCATGCTCTGCAACAAGATAAGCCACTACGATGTCACCGCATAGCAGCTAGAGAGTAGCTCCTGCTCTCCACAACTAGAGAAAAGCCCGTACAAAAACAAAGACNTGCATCAATCCCTGATCCAGGAGGATTCCCATTTGCCTTGGAGCAACTGAGCCTGTGTGCCACAGCTACTGAGCCTGTGCTCTAGAGCTTTGGAGTTGCAACTACTGAGCCCATATGGCACAACTGCTGAAGCCCTTGTGCCCTAGAACCCATGCTCTGCAACAAGATAAGCCACTACGATGTCACCGCATAGCAGCTAGAGAGTAGCTCCTGCTCTCCACAACTAGAGAAAAGCCCGTACAAAAACAAAGACCTAGCAAAATAGATGAAATTAAAAAAAAATTCTGGAATCCAATACAAAGTGCTCACTTGTATTGAAGCAAACATCAACTGGCCTCCCCTGAAGGAGGCCAATTATAGCAAGTCCCCTGGAAGCAAAAGAGGATTGGGTTCTCCTGCGCTATACCAAGCATCTCTGATGTTACATAGACCCCACTTTATCTTTAAGAAGTGTAAGAGGTGACTGTTAGCAGAGAAATATTTCCCAAGTTCTCACAATAGATGTGGCTCTCTAGAGATGTTTGACAGCTACTGTTCTCTGTGAGCATATCTGTTCTCCAATTTAATTTGGAAGTAATATGCATGCATGCATTTAATTAATTCTATGAATAACCTTTAAAGACAGAGATAGTTATTGAAGAGCACGGAAGAGGCAAGGTGAACCTTTCTATGAGGATTTTCCTTAAATCAGTCAATCATACGAGGAATCAGTTGTCTCACTCAATTCTCCTTCTTGCTCTCTCTAAACAATTTCTCTCTTTGGTTCATGGTTCTATGATTTAAGAATGCTTTTAGCACATAAAGTAGATTTATTTCTTGGCCTGTGGATACTGGTTTCCACTTAGATGCAAGTTGGACTTGCCAACTCTGTTCTTTAAGGTAAGGAAGGGCTGGAATTTTCCAAGACATCTAGGAGAATCTCTGGGTCCATCAGACAATATTTTAAAGGTACAAGAGAGCTCCATGGTATGTCCATGATCCTATTTGATTTATTTCCCAGGAAAGCAATCACCAGCCTTATAAACAGTTTCTATACTCCTCCAAATGTTGGTAGTGCAAATCCACAATTTTAGGATAAGATTACAAACAGCTCTTTAACATCACCAAATAAAAAGTGCATTTGTATTAACAATATGTATGCTATTTTCAGTCTTGGACCCTATTATTAATTTTATTTGTGCTATTTTTCATTGTTTTAATTATTATGAGTTAAAGGTTTTTATTTTCCATTCTCTCCTATACCTTTCTCTACTCTTGACCTTTCTGGCTACCTTTAAAATGTAATTGATTTATGGCATCTTTTTAAAAAAGATTGCTTGTGTAGTTTGGTTGAGGTGTAGATAGTTGTCCTCTTTTATTGGTTTATTTAATTGGTTGTTCCCATGGTAACATTTTTAGTACGTATTTTCAGAAGGTTGAAGGATGCTTTGGGGCTTTTGTGCGGTGGTCTGTTAATCTTCAACAGACCCTAACAGGATTCCTTTGTGCATTTTGTCCCCTGTTTTTGAGTGATTTGACTTCTTTAACCCTTCAGAGGTTAAGTAAGAACCATTGCTTCTAAGCATCNGGCATTCCTCGATGACGTCGCGCTGCGCCTTGGTGAGCGAGCGGCCGCGGGACAGGCGGTACACCGTGTGAAGCATGGAGTCCACCATGATGGCGCGATGCTCCGTTCCCGCAAACAGGGGCGCACACTTGGTGATGAGCGGCAGCACTGCCAGGCACAGGTAGCGGTTCAGCGCCAGCGCCATCTCGGTCGTGCTGAAAGTGGCCTGGGGCGCAGGGTGGGAACATCAGGTCCCCGTACACGCTCCTGGGGTTGCCCTGGCAACTCAACCACTCGGGCCTCTGAGGGCCTCTGATCTTCGCCCCAAACCTGCTCCTCCCAGTCTCTATTACCCTTATTACTTTGGACTAAGAAAATTTCAAACATATACAAAAGTCCAGGAGTCAATTAATGAACACTCATTATCCAGATTAGACTGTTCTGCAGGCGTTCCCATGACCCGTCTCAACCGTGGAGGCTGGGAGGGTGGCAGGCTACTCACTGTGTCCAGTGAGGCAGCCGCCCGCATGTCGGGCAGGAAGCCCACGTCCAGCACATGCAGCAGGAAGTCCTGGTTCTCAATGCCATATACCCGGTCCAGGAAGAGCACCATCGACGCCTTGTGGTCGGGCACAAAAGATGCTGACATCTTTGGTTGCACCAGAGCCCCGTCTGTGGGCAAGGAGCCTGGGATCAGGGCTGCCCTTGGGGCCCCTCTGCTTCCTCCCCAGCGTCAGTCCCTTGCTGAGTCCCGCCCCTCCGCACCTTTGCCCAGGGTGGGGATCTGCAGCGGGAGGCTGATGATGCCCACGAGGTCGTCCAGGGGCACAAGGGAGCGCAGGATGGCGCGGATCCGCAGGGCCTCACCCTTGCCGGCTTGAATTAGCTGGAGAGGGGAGAGGGGCATGTCATCAGGCACCCCACGCCCTATTTGGTCATTCCATCCCTTCCTGATCTGCTGGCACATAAGTAGGACCCTGTCCCCTGGAATGAATGCTAGAATCTCCAGCCCTGAGCCCTCTGCCTGCGCTGTTCGCCTGCAGCCCTGACAACCCCGGGTCTCATTGCCTGGTCTCTCCCACTGGACTGGGAGGTCCGTGAGAGTGGGGCCACAGGCTCTCCTGGTTACTGGTGTGTCCCCAGCGTTGCCTGGCCCAGGACCATCCACACAGCAAGAGCTGAATCAATGTCGCTGAATGTCTGAAAGAAGAGGTTCAAGGCTGGCCATGCCCCGCGCCCCGGGCTTCAGGTCTCACATGCATCTCTGGCGCGCAGCGTCCCAGCAGGTCAATCAAGGCAGCATAGAAGGACATGATGGCGTGTCCCAGGTGCACCCGGTTTTCTTCGGGGGGCTCCTCCCCGAAGCTGCAAGGGAAGGAGGTGATGTGAGGAAGGGGCGGCATCAAGGGGCTTGGGGAGGGTGGTTTGTTCTGTGGAGGAGAGGTCGGGAGACTCACTGCTCGCGCCGCCGGTCCCTACGGACGCCTGGGCCGTCCCGCGCAGGGTCCTCGGAGATGCGGATGGCCTCTTCGATGGTGGCCAGCAGCCCCGAGCCGCCCTCACCCCGCAGGGCAGGCCCAAAGCACTCGGGCTTGCGGATCAGCAGCCGCACCACCACATTGGCGTTCTCCTCCACGCTCTCGCCTGGCGGCACAGAGTCAGGAGGCCTCTTGAGCCACTGCCCAGGGTTCCTCCCTGGGCAGCCCTCAACCTGGCACCTCGGGGGTGAACTCCAGGCCCCTGTTGACCTCTGGACCCTGCCCTATGCCCACTAGGAGGCACCTCTGCCCAGGCCAGGCCTGTGGCCTAGAATATGGACCACACCTGAGGGAGGTTTGACCCGTGACGCCCCCCAGCCTCCCGCCCTGTTACCGCCACCTCCCGCCTCACCATTGACGAAGACAGCGAAGCGCAGGAAGTCCAGGTAGCGCTCGCCGCCACAGGGGTTCCAGCCGATGTCTGGGTACCCTTTGGCCAGGAGCATGGGGCAGCTTTGGAGGCCACAGCCAGCCAGGTAGGACACCACCTGAGTGTAGAGGGAGGCTCAGCCAGGGGCTCAACCCACACCGCCATCCACCCCAAGGCGCAAGTCCCTGCCTGCCCCGGGACCTCTGCAATCCGACTGTCTCTGGTTCCCTCAGCCAATAAGCCTCATCTTCCACCATCATCTCTCCGCTGGACCATCGCAGCCACCTTCTCCTGAGCTCACTGTTCCCTTCAACCCCCAGCCTGTTCCCTACACAGTCAGAGGGACTCCACAAATACTGTGATGCCATCTCTCTTAGGGCTATGCCCAAAGACCCTCCAAAGGCCCTTGCACTGGCTCTTTCCCAGCTTGGAATGCTCTCCTTCCCCCTTCATGTCCGTATGGCCTCTGTCTCCTTCAGAACTTTACCTGACTATCACTTTCTCACCGAGGCTTTCTGTGACCACTCTTGTCTAAATTTGGGCACACCCTTCTGACACTTGATATTTCTCTCTTGTTTTTTCCTCCTTAAACTTGTCACTAGTTAATACACCACGCATGTGTGTGCGAGCTCAGTCACTTCAGTTGTGTCGGACTCTTCGCGACTTCATGGACTGTAGCCCACCAGGCTTCTCTGTCCATGGAATTATCCTAACAAGATTACTAGAAGTGAGTTGCCATTTCCTCCTCCAGGGTATCTTCCCAACCCAGGGATCGAACACGCATTTCTCGCAGCTCCTACTTGGCAGGCAGATTCTTTACCACTGAGCCACCTGGGAAACCCTAATATACCATATATTTTACTTATTCATCATGTTTATTTTCCATCTTCCCAACTAGAATGTCACCTTCACAAGGACAAGGATTTTTGACCGTCTCAATCACTGTCATACCCCTACTGCCTTGGACAGGTCCTGACACATAATAGGTGCTCAATAAACATTTGTTAAATAAATTATTTAACTGTCAGAGAGTGTGTACTGTTTTGTAAATGCTTTTGTGGGTTAACTCATTTAATCCTCAGAACAACTACATGAAATTGTTTGTATTATATTCATTCTACAGATGAGGAGATGGAAGCCTGGAGAATTAAGTCACTAGCCCAAAGCCACACAGCAAAGCGGGGCAGCGTGGAGAGTTGAACCCAAGTTGCTGAACTCCATAGCCCTTGCTCTTCACTGCTATACACAGAAGCAGGGAGCACAGACGGCCAAGAAACGTGCCAAGGCCACATGGCTGGGGAGGTGGGGCGTGGATTTTCACTCAGCCCTGGGGTCACAAAGAATCAGACACAACCGAACGACTAAGCCATGACTGAGTGACTAGGTCCTGTTCCTTCCCTGAGATTATTCCCCTTGTGATTCAGTTCTGGACCCTGCACAATAGCACCCCTAGAGTGTATCCCAAATCAGCAGGCGCCTCAAGAGGTCAGGTACGGGCCAGGCCTCTTCCCTCCATACCTTCTCCAGATCCTGCTCCTGCAACGCCAAGGCCAGTTCGTTGTTGTCGATGACAGAGGCAGCTGCCACGTCCAGGGGAGTGGAGCCCTGCATGCCTGTGGGGGTGAGAGGCAGTGAGAATGCTCATAGAGGTGCCTGGCTGATTGTCTTACTTTGTTTATCTCATCTCCTCCAGGAAGGCTTCCTTGACCACCTCTTTCCCAGCCTGGGTCAGGTGCCTCCTCTGACCCGTGCTTCCCCATCCCAGGCTTGAGCAGTCCAAGCTGTCTTGGTCCAGGATGGGTTTGCCTTCCCCAATCCACTGTGAGCCCCATGAGGGCCAGGCCCAGGGCTGTCTGGGTGTCCCCAGCGCTACTCATTACAGAGCCAGATTTGGGGTGAGTTGAGTTCCCCAGGTGGCGTTAGTGGTGAAGAACCTGCCTATCAATGCAGGAGACATAAGAAATATGGGTTTGATCCCTGGGTTAGGAAGATCCCCTGGAGGAGGGCATAGCAACCCAATCTAGTATTCTTGCCTGGAGAATTCCATGGACAGAGGGGCCTGACGGGCTACCATCCATGGGGTCACAAAGAGTCAGACACGACTGAAGTGACTTGGCATGCACACACACACATTTGTTGAATGACTGAGTGAGCCAGTGGGGGGTGGGGCCCGGCCTGGATGGACTGCCAGGAGTGGGCTCAGGGCTTCTCACCCAGGCCGATGCCGCTGTTCTCCAGCAGGTAGCTCAGGTGGTCGAACATGGAGCGCTGGTTCTGCCGGCTGATGCGGCAGAAGTAGCAGAGGAAGCGGCAGCAGCTCGTCACCATCTTGGGGAAGCGGATCTCCTGGGTGGGCAAGGTGGGCCAGTGGTCAGTGCCTGCCCCGCTTTGGCCCCCTCTCCTGAGCTCCCTGGCCCACACAGCCCCCTTACCTTGGATTCACCGCCCCCAAGGACGTTCACCATGACCTCCATGACTGTCTCGTGCATGCCCAGTGCCCTCATCAGGTTCGGGTGTTGGTAGAAGACTTTGTTGTTCATGATGTTCCTGTGGACAGGCCGAGTGCATGGGGTCAAGTCCATGGAGAGCCCCCAGACCCTTGGGAAAGCCATCACCACGACTGTGGTAAGAGTTCACATTTACTGAACTCCTAGTTTGTGCTCAGCACCGCCCCCTTTACTGATCTGAACTCGTCCACGCCTCATGTCCACTCTGGAAGGTAGGAACTATAATTATCCCTGTTTCACAGACAAGAAAACCAGGCAAAGATCCAGGGTGGGCTCCCCTGGGGCAGACATCTTTAGCATGTCACATGTCGTATTGCCAAGTGCCTAGAAAGGGCCTGGCATATAGTAGGTGCTCAACAGATGTTTGCTGAGTGAATGAACGAGGCACACTTGACACTGAGTGAGTGCTCAAACCTATTATTATTGCTATTGGGCTTCCCAGGTGGCTCAGTGGTACAGAATCCACCCGCCAAGCAGGAGATGTGGGTTTGATCCCTTGGTTGGGAAGATCCCTTAGAGAAGGAAATGGCAACCCACTCCAAGATTCTTGCCTGGAACCACGAGGCATTCCCATGGACAGATGGGATTGGGCTACAGTCCATGGGGTTGCAAAAGAGTCAGATACAACTTAGCGACTACACAAAAACACACCAGCTCACTGAAGCCACACCACGACTCGGAGAGGTAGGTGTGGCTCTTTCTCAGTTTACAGATGAAGAAATGGAAGCTCAAAGGGTGCAATTCTTGTGCCAAGAGTCACAGGCAAGTAGGAGAGGCTCCCCAGGAGTGAGTGGAGAGGTAAGGGGAGACAGTCTAGCAGCTGGGAGGAGCACACCACCCCTAGGATTGGGCAGAAGTGGGGAGGGGCACGTTACTGCATCCTTTCCCGCGAAGACAAGCTGAGTCAGGGGAGGGGCGGGGCCTNAGAGTAAGAGAGAAGGAATTGCACATGAGGAGCTTAGCAGTGTTTTTATTGGCAAAGTGTGTGTCATCACGCTCTTGCTGCTTGGCACTGGGATGCCCAGATGGAAGATAAAAGGATGTGAAAGCCTGGAGGTCATGTAACCCAGCTTACCATCTCAGGAAGTACTTTTCTTCCATGTCATCCTTCTCCATTAAATGCTCCGCTTGTGTTGAAATTTCTTATGATGGCACATTCATCATCTAATATGGCAATCTCTTGAATAATTTTAATGTTTTTGTTCAGCTCTTCCTTGTGTTGAACAGAAAAAAGCAACTTCCTTGTGATTTCCACCCATCTAGAGCAATTTGAAATTAAACACACAATCAGGGAGTTGGGTACCAGGATAGACTATTTAAAGATTGGGCTATCCAAGAAAATCCAGTACCTCGGGTCTCCATACCCCCAAAATTCAAGTTAGATAAGAATCTCTCGTTTTGAAAGGTTTCAGGAAACAGTGTGTCTTCCCTTGTTTTGCTTTCCACTCTTTATATTTTAAAATGACTGTTAAATAGCAGCAGACAGCAGGGGCGCTCTCTCAGTGTCTGCNCAGAGAATCTCAGTTCACCAGAGCTCCATCGCCCAGCACCTCGGGGGCCTCCCATGCTGGGCTCTGCCTCCCCTCTCTCTTAAGGCAGAGTCCGGGGCATCTTACTGGTCCCCCAGCTAGCATCCCCCTTTGCGTGTGCTCCGGCCGCCCTCCTCAAGTCTTCTTTACTTCTCCCTGGGTCCACCCTACTTCTTTCAGTCTATAGCCCTTAGCTGGTTCCAGATGCCTCTGTCCTGTTCTTCCCTCTTAGGTTTTACAGAATTAGCAAATAAACATACAGGATGGCTAGGTAAATGTGGGGCTTCCCAGGTAGCACTAGTGGTAAAGAACCGGCCTGCCAGTGCAGGAGACATAAGAGACAACGGTTCGATCCCTGCGTTAAGAAGATTCCCCTGGAGGAGGGATGGCAACCCACTCCAGTATTCTTGCCTGGAGAATCTCACGGACAGAGGAGCTTTGGAGGCTACCGTCCCTAGGGTCGCAAAGAGTCAGACATGACTGAAGTGACTTAGCATGCGCTCAGGTAAATTTAAATGCCAAATAGACAACAAGTAACTTTTCTGGTCTAAGTGTGTCCCCAGTATCGCCTGGGTTATCCTCATACTAAAAGGTTATTTGTTATGTGAAATTTAAATTTAACCCACTATCCTGTATTCTACCTGGCAGCCCATCCCATTTCCCCCAGCCTCTGAGCCTGGGGAAGAACGGTGGTGACCCACCCCCTTCTTTTAAAGCTGATGGTCCTTTTTTCATCCTTAAAAAATGTTTAACTAGCAAAATTAAGCTTTTAAGGTTGAAATAATTGTAAATTCACATAAAGATTCGGTTTCCTCCAATGGTGAGTTTGTAAAATGAGAGGACGGTATTACATGTAGGATATTGACACCAGTACATTCAAGCAGCAGAACCGTCCCAGCACCACAAGAACCCTTCCTGCTTTCCCTTTAAGGCCACAGCCATTTCCATCCTGCCTCTGCTCCTTCCTTAACCTCTAGAAATCACTAATCTGTTCTCCATTTCCATAATTCTGTCATTTCAAGAATGTTATAAAAATGGAATCAGGCGTAAGTTTACATTGTCTTTGCGATAAATTCCAGGAGTACAGTTGCTGGGCCTATGTTTTTCTTACGCTGTATATTTTACTTTTAAAGAAACTGCCGAATGTTCCTAGAATAGCTGTTCCATTTTATATTCCCACCAGCAAGTTTCTCCACATGTTTGCCAGCATTTAGTTTGTCACTGTTTTTTATTTTTATATCTTTTGCCTCTTTTCTAATTGGATTGTTTGCATTTTTGTAGTTGAGTTTTAGAGTTCTTTATCTAGTCTAAATACTAGTCCTTTGTCAGATAGGTAAGGTTTGCAAAGGTTTCCTCTAGGTCTGTAGCTTGTCTTTTCACCCTCTTCACTGGATCTTTGTGAAGTAAAAGCTTTAAATCTTGATGAAGTCCACATTATCAGTTTTTCCTTCATGGCTCTGTGTCTTTGGTACCCAGTTTGAGCTCTATGCGTGCATGCTAAGTCACTTTAGTCATGTCCAACTCTTTGCAACCCTGTGGACCCTAGCTCGCCAGGCTCCTCTGTCCTTGGGATTCTCCAGGCAAGAATACTGGAGTGGATTCCCATGCCCTCCTCCAGGGGATCTTCCTGACCCAGGGATGGAACCCTCTTCTCTTACATCTCCTGGATTGGCAGGCGGGTTCTTTACCAGTAGAGTCAACCGCGAAGCCTCTAAGAGCTCTATGCCTAACCCTGAACCGCCAAGGTTTTCTTCCTACTTTTTTCAAAATGTTTTATAGGTTTACATTTTGCATTTAGGTCCATGATCCATTTTGAGTTAACTTTTATATAAATTTGAATTGAGTACCCCACACCTCCCCACGTCCAGCTGTGCCTGGATCATCTTTTGAAAGGAGCTTCCTAGGTGGTGGTAGTGCTTAGAAAAGACCATAATTCTTTCATTGAATTGTTACTTATCAGTTGGACATGTTTGTGAAGATCTGTTTCGAGGTTCCATTGAGCTATGGTCTATCCTTCTGTCAGGGTGACACAGTCTTAATTACGATAGCTGTTTGACTCTTGAAATCAGGTAGACTGAATTCACCTTTCTTTTTCAAAATTGTTTCAGCTATCTTAGGTCCTTTGCCTTTTCACAGAACTTTTAAAATAATCTTGTCTACATATACAAATGTTCTTGCTGTAATTTTAATAAGAATTGTGTAAACTTGTATCTTGATTTGGGGTAAGATGATATCTTCACCATGTTGAGCTTTCTAATCCATGAACATGGTGAATCAATTTATTTAGATCTTCCTTTATTTCTTTCATTACAGTTTTATAGTTCTGTTTTGTAGTCTTGTACATATTTTGATAGATTTACATCTAAATATTTCAATTTTTGAGTGATTATAAACGATTTTGTGTTTTTAACTTCAATCTTGTTCATTGTTGATATATAGAAATACAGTTGGTTTTTGAATGTTGATTTTGTACGCCTTGATTTTGCTGAACTCAGTTGACAGAAGTTTTTGGTAGATTTCATGGGCTTTTCTATACAGACAATCATGTCATCTGTAAACAGGAACAGTTTTATTTATTCTTTCCCTATCTGTGTGCCTTTTTGTTTCCTTCTTCTTGCTCTGATTAGAATTTCCAGCATTTGTTGAATAAGAGTGTGACAGTGGACATCCTTGACTTGTTTATGAGCTTAGGAGCAAAGAATCAGACTTTTACCATCAGATATAATAACAGGGTTACTTTTTTTTTTTTTATAGATACTCCATTGAGTGAAGGAACTTTTCCTCTATTTCTATTTTCCTATGAGTTTTTAATTATGAGTGGGTATTGAATTTTATCAATTTATTAAAAGTAATTTATATGACCATGTGATTTTTTTTTTCCTTTGGTTTGTTAATATCATGCATTATATTGCTTGGTTTTTGAACCAAGAAAATAGCATTGCATCCTTGGTATACACCCCCCTTAACCATGGTATATAATTTTTTAACATATGTTGTTGAATTATCGTTGATAATGTTTTGTTAAAGTTTTTTCTCTGTATGTATGAGGGATGGATATTGGTCTGTAGTTTTATTTTGTTCTGTCTGCCTGATTCTGATATTGGGCAATATTAGACTTATAAAGTAAATTGAGAAAGTTCTCCTTTTGTTCTGAAAGAAATTATGTGATAATGTAGACTTGGTATTGATCTTTCTTTAAATATTCATTAGAATTCTCCAGTACAATAATCTGGGCCTGAAGACTTCTTTTTAGGATGTTTTAAATTATGATTTCAAGTATTTGGTAGTTAAAGGACTATTCAAATTATTGATATATCATGTTGGCTGAGTTGTGGTAGTTTGTGCTTTTCAAAAAATTGGTTTGTTTTATCTAATTAGTCAAGTTTATGTGCATGTAGTTTTCGTAGTATTATTCTCTTATTTTCCTTTTGATGTCTGTGGCGTCTATAGTGATAGCATCAGATTCATTCCTGATATTGGTAATTTGTGTTTTTTGTCTTTATTTCTTTGTCAGTCTTGTTAGAGATTTGTCGATTTTATTGATCTTTTCAAAGAACCAACTTTAGAAATGTGATTTTCAGTAATGGTTTTCTGCTCTAAATTACATGACTTCTGCCTTTATCTTTATTATTTCATTTCTTCTTGTTTTGGGTTTATCTTGCTCTTATTTTTCTAGGTCTTTGTGGTGGAAGCTTAGTTATTGATTTGAGACTGTTTCTGTTTTCTAATATATGCATTTGGTGATATGAATTTCCCTCTTAGCATTGATTTAGCCAGGTCCCACAAATTTTAATATACTGTAGTTTAATTTTATTTCAATTTTTAAAGTATTTCCCTTGAGCTTCATCTTTGACTTGTGATTGTTTAGAAGTGTCTTGTTTGGTTACCAAGTGTTTGGAACTTTTCTTGTTATCTTTATTTAATGTATGGTTTGATTCCATTGTGATTGGAGAAAACACTATATATGTCTTCCATTCTTTAAATGTGTTAAGATTTGTTTTGTGCCTTATGATATAGTGAATATTGATATATTGTCTCTGGGCACTTGAAAAAAAATGCATGTTCTGTTTTTGGGTGACATGTTCCATCAATGTCAGTTAGATCTTGTTGATTGATGGCATTGTTGATTTCTTCTGTATCCTTGCTGATTTTACACCTAGTTGATTTGTGAATCACTGAGTGAGAGGTGTTGAAATGATCTACTGTAACTGTGAATATGTCTGTTTCTCCTTTCAGTTTTATTAACTTTTGTTTCACATATTTTGCAGCTATATTATTTGGCGCATACACATTTAAGTTTGCTACGTTTTTTTGATAGATGGAACTTCTTTATCAGTGTATAGTGCCCTTCTCTATCTCTGGTATTTTATTTTTTTGCTCTGAAGGCTAATATTAATATAGCTCTTCTGCTCTCATTTGATTGCTTGCAGCATACTTTTATTCCTTTTACTTTCAACGTGACTATATTTTTATATGTTAAGTGAGTTTCTTGTAGATAGAATATAGGTGGGCCATTCCCTGTCCTTATTCTGCCAAACTCTGTCTTTTTA
This sequence comes from Neotragus pygmaeus, assembly GCA_006410875.1. Lineage (NCBI taxonomy): Eukaryota > Metazoa > Chordata > Mammalia > Artiodactyla > Bovidae > Neotragus > Neotragus pygmaeus. Next base: position 521,857 of record SJYV01045352.1, read on the forward strand.
AAGTTTGTATTTTGACCATTTGTATTTAATGTGATTAATTACAGGTTAGAGCTTAAGCCTGCCATTTTATATTTCATTTTCCGTTGGTTTTCTCTGCTTTTCTTTTCTGTTTTCTTCTTCCTGCTTTCCGGTGTGTTACTTGAATATTTTCAGGAATTTAATTTTGGTTAATTTGTAGTGTTTCTTTTTGTACAACTTTTAAAATGGTTACTTAGATATTACATTATATAAGCATAGCTTAGCAAAGTCTTCCGATGCCATCATTTTAGAAGTTCAAGTGAAGTGTAGAAACTTAACTTTCATTATCCTCCCCCATTTATAGTCTAGTTGTTTAGAATATTTCTCCTGTATATATTTAGAACCATACTCAGATGGTTTAAAAGTTTTGCTTCAAACATCAAACATAATTTAGAAACCTCAAAAGAAGTAGAGAAATTATTATATTTACCATAATTTTGCTTGCTGTGTTTTTCTTCCTACTTGCAAGAATTCCTTTATCATTTCCTTTCTATTTAGAGTTCCTTTAGTCTTTTTTTTACAGTAGGTCTTCTGGTGATCAATTTTCTAAGTTTTTCTTCATCTGAAGATGTCTTGATTTCCGCTTCATCCCTGAATGGTATTTTTTGCTGGATATAGATTTTGGGTTGCCGGTTCTTTTCTTTTAGCACTTGAAAAGTATTGTACCACTTTCTTCTGGCTTCTATTGTTTTTGATAAGACATCTGTCACTTGAATTATTTTTGCACTATAGTAAGGTGGCATTTTTCTTTCTCTGCTCTCAAATTTTTTCCTTTTTCTTTTTTTGACTACTTTTATAGTTTAACCTCTTACTCCTCTCTTTTTAGGACTCTGATCACATGCATGTTAAAATCTCATCAATTTTTAAGGCTCTTTTCATTAAAACAAATCTGTTTGCTCTCTTTTGTTCAGATTGTTATTGTTTGCTCAGATTGGGTGATTTTTATTGTTCTGTCTTCCAGGTCACCAGTTCTTTCCTCTGTTTCCTCCCTTCTGATGTTGAACCCATTGTTGATTTTTTTAAAAGTTTTGTTTTTTACATTTTTCATTAGTAATATTTCCATTTATTGCTTCTTTTTGTGTTCTGTTTCTTTGCCAAAACTATTTCATTGCTGAGACTTTCTTTTTCCATTAGTTTCACGCATGTTTATAATTGTTGTTGTATTCTGTGACAGCTCCTTCAAATTCCTTGAGAGAGAACTGTAACATCTCAGTTTTACTATGTATGGATTGTCTTTTTCCACTCAGTTTGAGATCATCCTGGTTCTTGGTGGGGCAAATGACTTTCAGTTGAAATGGGAAGAGTTGCAGGTTAGTCTCCCTACTAGGTCTCCAATGATACCTCTTTGAATAGAGGGAAGAGGGCCTTATTCCTGCTCCCCGCCTGGCTTCCACTGACCCTGGGAGGATGGGTATAGCAGCTTGCTANGAAGCAGAGCAAAGGCTAACAGAGTTCTGCCAAGAGAACACACTGATCATAGCAAACACCCTCTTCCAACAACACAGAAGACTCTACACATGGACATCACCAGATGGTCAACACTGAAATCAGATTGACTATATCCTTTGCAGCCAAAGATGGAGAAGCTCTATACTATCAGCAAAAACAAGACCAGGAGCTGTCTGTGGCTCAGATCATGAAGTCCTTATTGCCAAATTCAGACTTAAACTGAAGAAAGTGGGGAAAACCACTAGGCCATTCAGGTATGACCTAAATCAAATCCCTTACGATTATACAGTGGAAGTGAGAAAAAGATTTAACGGACTAGATCTGATAGACAAAGTGCCTGATGAACTATGGAATGAGGTTTGTGACACTGTACAGGAGACAAGGAGCAAGATCATCCCCAAGAAAAACAANCAAATCCCTTACGATTATACAGTGGAAGTGAGAAAAAGATTTAACGGACTAGATCTGATAGACAAAGTGCCTGATGAACTATGGAATGAGGTTTGTGACACTGTACAGGAGACAAGGAGCAAGATCATCCCCAAGAAAAACAAATGCAAAACAGCAAAATGGCTGTCTGAGGAGGCCTTACAAATAGTTGTGGAAAGAAGAGACGTGAAAAGCAAAGGAGAAAAGAAAAAATATAAGCATCTGAATGCAGAGTTCCAAAGAATAGCAAGGAGAGATAAGAAAGCCTTCCTTNCAGGTTAGTCTCCCTACTAGGTCTCCAATGATACCTCTTTGAATAGAGGGAAGAGGGCCTTATTCCTGCTCTCCGCCTGGCTTCCACTGACCCTGGGAGGATGGGTATAGCAGCTTGCTACTGCTGGAGGTGAATGTCTGGGTTCTCCAGATGGTCTCTAGTGACACCATGGGGAGGGGCCATGTTACTGCCCAGGAAGCATGAAAGTCTGTCTGCTAGGCTTTTTCCATGTTCCATGGAGAGGGGTGTTAGGTGCACTGTTTTAGCCTGAGAAGCCTGGAAACCNATGTCTGGGTTCTCCAGATGGTCTCTAGTGACACCATGGGGAGGGGCCATGTTACTGCCCAGGAAGCATGAAAGTCTGTCTGCTAGGCTTTTTCCACGTTCCATGGAGAGGGGTGTTAGGTGCCCTGTTTTAGCCTGAAAAGCCTGGAAACCTAGATGCCCTGCTCAGCCTTTGCTTGAACGTGTAGGGTGAAGGTACAGTTTTTTCTGTGGGTTTGGCTGGAGCAAGCTGTAACTGTGTACAAGTTTTCTGTCTTGCCAGGCCGTACCCTTTCTGGTCCTTTGGCTAAAGAGCTCAGACTTTCCCTGGGGATTTAAATTTTTTCTGAGATACATGAAGCCAAAAGAAAACCCAGGGAACTTACCACCTTGTCATTTCCTGGATCCCAAGGTCCCTGGCGGTACTGCCTTCTTTTCTCTAACATACAGAATATTCTTGTGTTTCTTTCATATATAATGTCCAGGGTTTATATTTGTATTTACTGGAGGAATAGAGAAAATTGTGTCCAGGGGAGAAATCTGGAAACTGAATAGGCAACTATGAGTCTCAGGAACATTTAGAAAACATCGCTTTATTCCACAGTGACTTTTATGCAAGGTTGCTGGGTCCAAGGTCTTGTGGGGAAACTGGAGCTTAGACTGAAGGTTTGTAGCTCAGACCTGGACCAAGGTCATTTCAAGGACTCCTTTTCTTCTCTCCCCTTCTCTTCCTCTGCAAGGGGAGAGAAGAGGGGCTGTGCGAGACCCTTGACTCACCTATTGGTGGCAGTCATAAATCAAGCCTAGGAGCACCCATTGTAAAAGTTGACACTGATGACACCTTGTTCCCGTGTCTGGCCTTGTCTTTTGTTTTCTTCCCCCTAATGATCCTTCTTCAATGGGATTTTATTTCCTAGGAGCTGATGAGGCAAGCTGGGGTGGGGTCCTACCTAACATATCACCTAAGTGCAGTGATGTAGTGTTGCAGATGTGGGGTGGTAGAATGATCTTAAATCCATGCAGCCGAGGGCTGGAAGCTGTCGTGGGAATCGGGAGGGAGTCAGACCAAGATCTGACTGGTCATCTGGTTGTCTTGTCCCCTCAAAGGAGTACAGCTCTTGCACAAGCCCCACTTTTCTCACCTGGAGGCATTCTGAGTCCCCTCCCTTGTCGCCCCAGGCAGGGTCTCAGGAAGCTGTAGTGGAATTGTAGTGCTTGGGCGGATATTGGAAAGTGGTGATGTTTCTGGGGTGGGGAGGCAAATAAAACCATGACATTGTTTTTGGAGGATTGAATGCAGATTGTCAACACAAATATATTTCTGGACCTAACAGTTGAATGTGTGAATTAATTATAGACCTATTAAGAAGCAAGCTTATTCTTCCTTTCAGTGACTAAAACATCTCCTTTGCCCAACCCCTTCACTCTGGAAAAAGGATTTTTCCATGGCGTGGACTGTCCCTTTAAAGTTTTAGGGGCTGGAGTAAATACAAGAAACTAGCAGAAATTGCAAATTTCTGCTTGGCTTCTAGCAGCCACTTCAGTTTTGATGATCTGTCCCCGGAATCTTGGTTAGGGCTGAATTCTCATCAAATGTTAATAAGCACTGTAAAGGACCCATGGCTTTAGGAGGAATAATTGTTTCTACTGGTAAAGTGAGTCTTTAGAAGATGCTGAAGGTGAGGTCACCTGTCCACTCTGGGCCCAGTTACCTTCTTGTGTCCATGTGCTCTGAATTCTGTGGGCTGCTGTCCACATACAGGGCTATGGTGAGCCACAAAAGGCATTTTCATGTATGCAGGACCTGCAAAAACATTTCACTGAGTGACTTATCACAAAGGATTTCTAATAAGGGGTAGTCTCCTAAAAAATACCCACACAGACACACACAACCTCCTCACCTATCGCCTGCATGAAGAGCTTCGACTATCTCAGCATGTGCCCGCAAGATCAGTTTTACATAAAACAAAAACAATCAAAAAAAGATTTAGCATCTCACTGTCAGATATTTTGGAGCTTCTATCTGTGGGATCAGGTATCTCACTTTCTTTCTCTCTCCTGGGGCAGTCCAGCTTTTTCCTGGTGACCTGTTGGCAGTCTTCACCTGCTGCAGAACCCCTCCATGTGAGCCCTGCTCGGGTTTGAATGGCCTTTGCAGAGTTTGCACCATTTCTGCATGTGGACATCTCTGCAAGGCAGGAACATCGCTCCTCAAAGCTAATGAATGGATAAATAAAACGATAGTGAGAACACATCCCTCACCCTGTTCTTTTTTTTTTTTTTAATAGATCTTTTAAAAAGCATTTGTTTGACTGCACTGATCTTAGTTGTGGCACACGGGGTTTTAATTTAATCTAGTTCCCTGACCGGTGACTGAACCTAGAGCCCCTGCATTGGGAGCTCAGAGTCTTAGTCTCTGGACCACCAGGTAGGGCCCCTTCCCCTGGTCCTAACCCAACTCAGGGCACCTGTGTCCAGGGACCTGGTGGAGGGATGCTTGATGTTTACATGGTATGCACCAGTACCACTGTCCTGTAGCTAAAAATACTGAAGTAGTTCTTGAGCTGCTGGCAAAGAGTTTTTGCCCTGAACCTCTGCTCACAGATCCTCCCCTGTGCCTGGAGCCTTGGCCCTTCCCTAGATCCAGAGCACAGGAGGAAAACGCCTGGTCTATTAAGGCCACCAGGCTACAGCCCAGGATGATTCAGTCGGTGGGGATCCCAGTGCACCAGTTGTTAATGCATTGGCTTCCCAGCCCTGCTTGTTGACGCATTTTGTACCCATTCTCTTCCTCTGCACTCAACAGCAAGTGTTTCCTGGATCCGAGCCGTGTGCTACTTCTTTGCTCTGCAGCCAGCTTCTCTTGGCCAGTCTCGTTTCCTCCTGAGCACATCCCCCACTTCTGAGCCTGTGTCCCCACCGTCTTTCCCTTTTGTACAGCGGCAGTGAGTATTGCCGGTGTGTTCTCACTGTGCAGGAGTTGATCCAAGTGAGGCCTTTCCTATTGCTGTCCTTCTGCCCCCCCACATGATGGGGCTTTCCTGTAGAAAGGTTACTCACATGTATGCTTTTGCAGTTTCTGTTCTGTTACAACTTGTAAAGTAGCTGCCTGGTTTTCTGTGACACGTGTGTCGCTGCTGTGACAATAGCAGGGGCGTGTCAGCTGTAAGAACAGCCCTCTGCCTCTCCTCCAACGCAGAGTGGTGCTCGGACCCCGCTTAGCGCCCTCACGCATTTCCAGGGAGCAGTTGTGATGACCCCGTTCAGCCTTCGGCTGGTGTTTCCCTTCTCCCTCCCCGTTACCGGATTGAGGTTGAGGAAACACCTTTCGGAGGCTCTGTTCCTCACTCGGCCGGTTTTCCTTGAGACCAGCTCTGAAAGTTTTATCATCAGGACATCTCTCCTTGTTTCACAGCTGGCAGTTTGTGTTAAGCTGTGAGCTGAAAGCTGACACTTGTCAGTCAGCCTTGAGTTAACTTCCACTACTATCAAGGGTGACTTCCTCCAATAATCGCGTTGGGCTTGACAATGACTCCATTTTCAGAATGGCAGCTTAGTCACAAGTGCGTGTCTGTAGGAAGGCACCCCCCCAGCTCGCAGGAGGCTTCATTTATTTAAACATCCCTTAGTGCACCCTCCCTTGGGCCCCACTCCTTCCAGAGAGAGCCCCGAGGGTCTACTCTGGGGAGTGGAAGGAGGCGGGACAGGCTGCATTCTGTTTGGGAGGGCAAGCTGGAGTCCTCTCTTTGTTAGGAAACAGCGTCTGGGAGGGCCTCCCTGTTCTGAAGAAGCCACGAAGGGGTCAGAGCTGGAAGCTTCCAAACCACCTGACCATTTGACTCATCAGGAAGCTGGGGCTTAGAGGCGGGTAGACACTGGCCCAAGGTCACAGATGCCCAGAAACTGGAGTGACTGCCAACCAGGCCTGTGTATGACCGCGGGCCGTCTCTCCTCTCATCTGTTAAGTACTCGCTGAGTCTGCATTCCACCCACGTTGCCCCAACTCATTCATTCAACAGGTGGAGCCCCCAAACTGGCCTCTTGAGTAAGAATTTCCAGGGGAGGAGCCTGGCAGGCTGCATAGTTGACAAGCGCCCCCAGCCCCATCCCCCAGATTTGTGTCATCAGAAGTTTGGGAAATTCTGGTCTATACCGTACCTGCTGGTGGTGGGTTCAACCTGATGGGAATTCTGAAGCTGGGATTCTGAGGGACTGTGGCTTATGCCTGGAAAGAGGACTGTGTCTGGAACCATCCAGACTCTTGGCCAGGTGAGAGAAGAGTCGGCTGTTGTGGACACTGGGGCCCATGGATCAAGGCAGGCAGCATCCGAGGTAAAACTAATAATTTGGGGGGAAACTAATAATGCCTTATTCCCTAGGAATCTGGGAAGCTGGGGGCCAGTAGTAGGGGGAGGGTCCTGCTTTGCTCAAACCAGTTAGTGCAGGGTTCCTGGGACTTCCCTGGTGGCTCAGACAGTGAAGAATCCACCTGCAATGCAGGAGACCCAGGTTCGATCCCTGGGTCAGGGAGGTCCCCTAGAGAAGTGGATGGCTACCCACTCCAGTATTCTTGCCTGGAATCCCGTGGATAGAGGAGTCCGGTGGGCTACAGCCCATGGGGTCAGAAAGAGGCAGACACAACTGAGTGCCTAACACTTTCACTTTCCTGGGCACCCAGAGAGGAGGTGGATACACAAGGCTTCTTGGTGCCGGTGGTCAGATTTAGGGGAATAGCTGCTTGTTGTTCTACGGCTTGGGGATGGGAAAATAATCTCAAATTGCAGGACCAGGAGGCTTCTGACCGTGATCAAAGGAACTGAGTGCTCCAGTATGCCTTAATGTGGATGCAGAAACGGAGTGAGACACAGGTATTTAGTGTTGACGGAAGGTAGACACGAGGCCACTAGATGACTGGGTGTCAGACTGCAACCTGAGCAGCCCTGGCTTTGCATGCAGGTGTGTCCTGGGTGGAAGAGGCCAGAGGGTGGGGCATGGGCGTTGAGAGCAACTCTGCTCTGTTCCTCCGTGTAAGCTGGTGTTTCGGGTTAGGTTTCACTGGGAAAGTCAGAGGCTCTATCCCTCTGTGGGTCACTGTGCGTCCGCAGACCTTGCTCCAGGACTGGAATTAGGAGAGCTGTAGGCCAGGCCTGGCCTGGTGGGTGATTCTGGGTGGTTCTGCAGACCTCTGTGAACCTCAGGCTCATCTTCTAGATGGGGTGGATGCTCTGTCCAGATTGTCAGCAGGTCTGATGTCAGTGGCAATTGATGTTTCAAGTCTGGGTTGAGGGTCAGCGATGGGGGACCTGGGTGCCCAGTCAGTGGGTTGCTGAAGCGGCGCTGACTCCTGCCTTCATTCTCTGACCTGCTTTTTGTTAGTTACCCTCTGCCGAAAACCAGATTTTCTTGCAGCTCAGATGTCAGTATAATATGAAAAAACCCAAGGGCCTTCAGTCTCAGATGGGTTCCTTGCTATCAAAAGCTTCTTCCTGCATTAGGGCACAAGCCTTTAAGGTTTTCAGCACCCGTGTGCCCTTGCCCCTCACCAGGGCACTTCCGGCTCTGGCCTTGTTCATGGCAGGCCTCAGAGGCAGGGCCCACATTTGGACGACTTGTGGAATGAGGAAGGACGGAGGCTGGATATTTCCTTACTTTTTTGCATCAGTTACTCAGGAGTGAATCTGCCGGATAATTGCTCGTCCTTTCTCTCTAAGTCCACACTGTTGGTGTGGCCCTGGTGCTCTCCAACATGAAGGGAGAACCAGCTCTGTAACTTGTGCAAAATGAAAATTCAGAGCCCCAAATTTTCTAAAAAAATTTTTTTAATTCATTTTCTAAAACTGAAGAGTCTCAAGATGACAACCTCAGGATATCAAACCTCCACATTATACCGGTCACATGCCCACGAAACCAGCACTATATAGGAGCAAGATGCTTTGAATGGCAGGAACCCCATAGGACTCAGGCTGGAAGGGTATGGTTGTGCAGGTTGTATACTGCACAACTCTGGGGAATACCCTTCACACTGTGGCCCACATGGCGGCCTTACCAGAGGTCACCCCAACCAGCCCTGGACAGTGGCCATGAGCCACAGCTCTGGGACAGAGAGGCCACCTGAAGATGGGCTGGGATCCTCACGCCCAGATTCTCCCCTCCAGCCAGGGTTCTGGAAGCTCCTTCTTCGCTCCTCCCATTCTCCTTGGCATTTCAGAGACACGTTTCTCCGCGAAGCTAAGTTGCCCGGGCTCCACGCAGGTGCTGCTGGGGAAGCTTCCGCTCCTCCGTGCGGATCGCCCGCCGGCGGCTCTGCTGTTAACCTTTGGGGTTTGCTCATAAAATAGAAACTCTCTTTGTAGGTCAGTTTGTCAGTAATTTTGGCAGCCGCGGGGCCACCGAGGGAATGAGTCTTGGTTCCCACTTGTCTCCCGAGCTCGGTTTGGAGACTTTTGCGGAGCCCTTCCCCGGGAGGAACGCTCACCCCTGCCGGAAACGAGAGACGGTTTTCTCTGACCTGGTTTTGAATCGGCACTAACGATTCCTGTATGCTGGAAATGTACGGCCGCTGAGAAGGAATTTGGTCCAACCCCAGCCTGCGGAGCCTCCTCCTTGGGGCCCTGTCTTCCTGGGCAGGGGGCACTTGGGTGGGGCTGCCGGGTTCTGCTTCTGCCCCCATATTAGATGAAGTGGAAGGGCCTGCTGAGACTGGCACCCACCCGAGCCTCACTGCGCTCGCCGTGGTCTGCAGGATGGCATGGTGGCCTGCCAGCTGGCCCACCTGCTTCTGCACAACTGCTCTGACACCCCCACCCCTAACCTCTGCCTGGGTTGCTGAGGCTCTTCTGGGCATCTTCCATTGTGATAACCTCCCAGTGCCCAGCTCAGTACTCCCTGATGGAGGAGAGGGAAAAGATGAACAAGTCTTCGTCAGACCCTGCCTTCAAGGGCCCAGTGGTGGGACGGGGATGAGGGTGGTTAGGGAATGTGCAGGCTGGCAGGACTGGCTGTCAGAGAGAATGGTGTTCAAGGTAAATTGAAACAGGCAGCCTGGAGAAGTCAGGGAGGGCTTCCTGGGAGAGGCAGTGATGAACTGGACTATGACCTCTCTCCCTATTACTTGAGGCCTCTAGGGAGTGAGATTGAGCATCTCTACTCCAGTGCAGGAAGCTTGGAGCACCTAGGTTGGGAGAGTATTATGGCCTGGAAATTCAGAGCCACTCAAATAATAAATAACGGAGCACTGGCAGAATCAGAGTTGGTTGAGAGGTAGAACAGGACTCGATGACCAAAGCTAAGGTTTGCAGAGTGAGATCTTCGGATCAACCAGAAAAATCGGTTGAGTGCCGTGGGAGGGGATGTGGAGGAAGGAGAAGAGGGCAGGTTGGGTTTGGAGAAGAGGGCAGCTTAGGGTCTGGGAAGAGCCCCCAGGAGTCTCAAGGAAAGAGACCCTGGGTCCAACCTGCTCCAAGAGGGCAGGCAGGCTGAAAGGATGCTTTCCAGTCCCTTATGTGTTCCAGCACCTTAAAATCCCAAGGTCTGAGCATGGACTCATGGGGCAGCAAGGTCCAGAGGGAAGCCTGGAGCTCTCCCTGGGACTCAGGTCTGCTCACAGCTCCCTGGACGGAGAGCCCTGTTTTACTGATGTTCATAGAGAGTGCTGCCTTTGGAGGCTGTGGGGTCAGAGCCTCCATGGGGATGAGTGGCAGCTGGGGAGATAGGACACCTGGATTCCAGTCATTGCTCCCCTCACGAGCCTTGTGACTTTGAGCAAGTAGTGTCCCAGGAGCCGTACTCTGACACCGCATGACTAAAATGAGCGTGGAGTAAATGAGCATGCCACTCCATTAACCAGACTTCCCTCCTGTTAAAACTTTCAGAGTTCTAACATGATGATGGTTGCGGTGATGATAGTGATCACAGACAGTTCTATAGCACTTACTTAAGTGCCAGGGCCCGTCTTAAGCACTTTATATCAACTGTTCCACTTCATTCTCACGTCAGCCCCCAGAAGGATTCGCCGAGTGCAGGAACCCCAGAGCACTCAGGTCTGCAGGGCGTGGTTGGGCAGGGTGCACGAAGTTTTAACAGGAACACCATCCACATGTCTGCCAGTCCCTGTCAGTGACAGGGATCCAGAACTTTGGGGCAGAGAGGCCCTTCTCTTCTCTCATTTTATAGATGGGGGAACCAAGAGGTGAGGTAGCCTGCCTAGGGCTACCCTGACTCAACCAGCAAGAGTCAGAGCCAGGTTAGGACCCACGTGATCTGGCTGCAGACTCCGTGTGCTCAAGTGCCATGCCAGATTGCACCCGTGTGGCCATAGAGTCCCCCTTTTAATGGAGCATCTGTCTACAGGGAGCAGTGTTCCCTGGAACACACTTTCCAGATGTATTCCATGGGCACTTCCAGCTGCCGGCTCTGGACCGTCAAACTCCTGGGGCAATCTCCAATGGAGATTTTGCTCCAGTCTCCGAACCTCCACCAGTGTGGACTCTTGCAGTGTTGCGTAGATTCATCCTTCCTTTATAAAAACACTGTATCAGAGGAATTTGCCGATGGTGCGTCCACGCAAGGACCTCCTCACCAAGGCAGCTGCACATTAAGGGGAAACTGGTAAAATGAAATTTGGAAGCCGCCGGCCTGGCCAGAGCCCCTTCTGAGCAATGGTGATTTATTTCAGCAATGTGGTAGTCATTAGTATCTTTGGTGTTGGAGCCCACGAGCTCGGGCCTGGGTCTGTGGCTGAGGGAGCCTTCGGGGCCATTACGCGCTAATGGCTCAGTGTGGGCAAAGGAGGCCCGCTGTCAGTCTCGCTGCCGGCGGGTAATAAACGTCGGCCGGCTGCCTTCCTGCTCCCGGAGAGGGGGTGGCGGGAGCCTCCCAGAGGCCTGGCCTTGTCTCCAGGGCCGTGGAGCAATCACGTCTCGTCTTGGCTCAGAGACCAGAGGTGAGAAGTTGCCCAGAATTTTGTCTGACTCACCCAGATTTTAGAAACCTGAGGCTGGTTTGGGGACTTTTGGTTCCACTGGCTTGGTTTTGGGTGGCTGTCTTCCTGCAGAGTGTCCACGTCCTCGTGGAGAGGGTATGGGTGACGTAGGGCCGGTGCAGAGACCACCCTACGGGAGGTGCTCTGCTGTCTCTGCCCCTTGGGAGGATCTCTCCATGTTGCCCCCCTTAGGATGGAGGCCTCATTTATACACAGTCGGGGGCGCAAACATACCGAGTGTCATCGACGCCCTTTGCGTGTGCCCGCCCAGCCTGCACGCGCCCGCCCAGCCTGCATGCGCATCAGCAAGTAGCCCCCTTCCTTGTCCCCAGCAGCTCCCCAGGGCAGGCGCTCCTCTGACCTCTACCACCCGAGGGTGGTTGGACCTGCCTCAACGGAACCCTCCATGGTATGGTTTTGGGGTCTGGCTTCTGTGGCTCACTGTTAACAATACATTTGTGAGGTTCATCTTGTTTGCGTATCGGGGGTGTGTGCCTTTTTATTGCCGTGTTTGAGCCCCTGTACCAACATGTTCGGGTGGCCGTGCGTTGGGGTGGTGGGTTGGTCCTGGATGGGGGTGCTGCTGTGAATAAGCGCTATTGAGGCTGTCCGCAGAGGGTCTTGTCTGCAGAGGGGCTCTCTGTGGTCACGCATGCGTGTCTTTGCTTTTATAGCTGGCAGGTTCCTGAGCTGCTGGCTTGTGGGTGGGGAAACGTTCAGCTGGAGTTGACACAGCCAATTTTCCGGGGGGCTCATGCGGGTCTACCTGCCCACCCTCTGCCTGCAAAGTCCTGTGTACCCCACGACCTCTGCCCCCACACCCTCTGCTCCCACCTCCTGCTCACCCCACTCTGGCCGCACCTGACTTTGTCCTGTTCTCGGACAGCCTGTGCCTCTCTGTGGAATGTTCCTCTCCAGCTCCCGACCCCACTGCCGCGCTCACATCCAGGTGTCACCTCTTGGGACTGAGCCCCGCTTCGACCTTGTCCGTCTAATCTACCCTCTGTCCTGTTTCCTCACAGTGCTTCTTTTAATCCGTAGTCACCTCACTTACTCATGTATTTGTCTGCGTGGTATTTGTCTCTCCAGGTGGACCAGGGGCCTTGTCTATGTCATTTTTGCCTGTATGTTCAGTGCCTGGGCCAGAGTCCAACACATAGTAGGTATGGGTAAGGAGAAGAAGAAGAATGAATGGACTTGAACTTTTCAAACCTAGATGCCGCGTGTGTCTTGTCTTGCCATCGCAGCCACCTTCCTATGAGGAGGATGAGGTCAGGACCATGGTCTCCATCTGACAGTGGAGGCAGTGAGGTATGAAGAGTGACTGATGAGCCCAGATGGGGAGCCCAGTTCCAGGCCTGAGCCTGGTGTGTTGTTTGTGAGCTCTGAGGTCTTGGGATCTGGCTTCAGATATGGCTCTGCCACCCACTTACTGTGTGATCTTGTGCGGGTTCCTTAACCTCTCTGGATCTCGGTATACACATCTGTGAAATGAGAGGGTTAATGTATCCAACATCAAGTGCTTGGCCCGTCAAGGGAGCACTTGGTGATGGAGCCTCTTCTTTTATCAGTTGGTTTTACCTGGACATGCACATCTGTCCACTGATTGCCATGGTGAATAGTGTATGGAGAAAGGGCTTCCTTGCTTTTTAAAGACTGCCTGGTGAGCCCCAGCCTTTTTCTTTGTGCAATGAAAGTATGCCATTGCACGGGCTTGATGAGTTGGCCTCCTTCCTCCTCTTTTCTTGGTTTGTTTATTCATAATCTGTAGGTGAGTTCAAAGACAAGTAAACGAACCTGTGTGCATGTCTGTGTCTCTCTATGTGTATGCACACGAGGGGTTTCTTTTCAGCCTCGGGTGTCCAGAGTAGAGTTCAGAAACCGGGGCTTCCTTAAAACAATGTGACCTTGTGTTTCCTTCAGGGGGACACCCGGCTCTCAGGTCTTAAAGCTATTAGGTTGAACATCCAATTTTTGACTTATAGAAAATGGCAGTTTCACATGGCCCCCCTAATATCTTAAGGCTCTCTGGAAGTGACCATTTACAGCAAAAAGTTGCCACACTGATTTTAAACAATTTCCATTAGAGTCCTAATATTGCTGTCCCTCACCCTGGTTATTTCCCAGGTGATTACACGATCAAAAATGCTTGGAAGTAAATCAGTGGGTTTCTTTAGCAAACAACTCTCCCTTTGAACTTTCTGAGTGTCTCTGCACACCCAGGAGGGTGGGCCCTGAGGCTCTGGAGGGTTGGACACCCCTCCCTGAGTTTTTTGTGCAGCGGAACCTCTGCCTAGGGGTGCGATCTGGCCGCACTGAGGTCAGGTCCTCCTGGCGCCCCCCACTTTCCCCTCCACACAGGCCTCACTCCGCCTTTGCAGCCATTTCTCCACCCCTGCTTCTGCCCCAAGAATGCTGGTTCAAGTACCCAAGGACTGAGTCATGGAACAGCTCTGAAAAAATGATAATAATTGGAAAAATAGTAAGAGCTACTATTTGTGGAGTGTGTACTATATCCAGGGACCTTACCTGCAGTATTTCAACCCCCCCTCCCCCCGCCAATTTTATAAACTAGGTGTATTGTTCCTGACAGATCGGGAAACTGAGGCAAGGAGAGATTCAGTAATGTGTCAAACCTTGCTGTCACAGCTGAGGAGGGCACAGGCTGGAGTTCTGCCCAGGCCGTGCTCGGGCACTTCAGTCGTTTCCGACTCTTTGCGACCCCATGGACTGCAGCCCACCAGGCTCCTCTGACTGTGGGATTCTACAGGCAAAAACACTGGAGTGGGTTGCCATGCCCTCCTCCAGGGGAATCTTTCCTGACTCAGGAATCGAACCGGTGTCTCCTCCATTGCAGGTGGATTCTTTTCCCAGGGAGCCACCTGGGAGGCCCCTCTACCTAGGTCACTTAGCTCCAAGTGTGCCCTTCTTACCACCACTCCCTCTGCTTCCTGTTTTCTTTAAGTGCACACGTTTGAGGAGAAGTTGAGGAACGGTTTTCAGGAGGCGGAAAACACACGGGGTGAGAGCTGTGTGTGATTGACAAGCTCTCCCAACAGGACCCGTTCTGCATTCTGGGCAGAGAGAGCTGGGGAAGGCCGGAGTCTCGGGGGAGGCTCCTGGGGGCGTGGAGCAGGGAGGGGGAGCTATGTTTGGGCTCCAGAGAGGGTGGGGGAAGGGGGCTGTGATTGCCAAATACTTGAGCTCTTTTTGATCAAGGACTGGGCAAGACCCTGGCCAGAGGATTGGTGTTGTAAAGCCTTTGTTAAATGCTGGGGAGCAGTAGACTCTGTTAGCATCACAGTGCTTTCTTACAACTATAGACATGGAATCATAGCATCCCAGACTCTGAGGACTGTAGCGCTCTCGGATTGTAAAGCTGGGGACCTCTTACTCAGGCGGTGTGGAAGAGAGCCGCTCACACGCGTGAATGCAACACGGGCTGCTGGCTGTCCAAGGGAAACAAGACGCAAGCCATGTGTGTAATTTTAAAATGTTTACAAGCTGCGTTGAGAAGAGCTAAAAGGAAACAGATGGAATAAAATACTTTTATTTAACCCGATATATCCAAAATATTAGGATTGTACTGTAAAATCAACTTAAAAAGTTGTTAATGAGAGTTTTTTACACTCGCTTTTTCAGGCTAAGCTTTCAAAATCAGGTGTACATTTTCTGCTGGGAACGAGCCACATTCTAAGTGCTCCAGCAGGCACATGTGGCCAGTGTAGGTCTAGGGGTATTCCTGATGGGATGTGCATGTGACATGTGGGCTGTGGGACTGTGAGGCAGCACGGGTCCCCTTGCTAGGAGGGGCTGGCTCTTGGGGAATCGCCGGCAAAGACCTTCATCTCTCTTTGGAGTTTGCAGACCTGCGTTCCCCACCCCAGCCATCTTGCCAGCCGCTCCTGTTCATCGCGGCAGCTCCCGGGGCGGCCCTCACAGAGGCCTCTCCTAGCCCAGGAGGAGCTCTGAACTGGTCAAAGGGAGCTTGAGGCCCAAGCAGGGCCGCCAGGGGAGAGGGAAACCACGTGGCCAAGGCTGCTGCCTTCACTCAGCCTTGGGGAACAGAAAGCGGGCAGTGCCTCTTGGCACGGGGCCCCTCTCTGCCCCTTCCCGGGGGGTGCACAGAGCTCAGTGCCCGACGTTCCCCCTGCCTTCATCCGAGGCCGTCTTCCCGGGCTGATGCTGCGAAAGTGTCTCCATCTCTCCTCCTGCAGCCACGGTGAGATAAAAGCCAGGGCTGTGNGGGGGGTAGCTTCCTCTTCTCCCAGCTTAGCTCATACCCAGTAATCTAGGACATTTTATACTTATCTCCTGAAAGGGAGGCGGGGGCTGCCTCTGGGGGCCCCTCGGGTGCTGTGGGAGGCCCTGCTCACCTAAGTCTAGTGATGAGATCACCATCTTTCTACTAGGGATGCTAGAAGGCATCGCAGATAGAAACTGCTGCCTTCTGAGCCGCTGGCAGAGTTCTTGTTTGCCCCTCTTCTTGTGCTTTGCTAAGTAATCTCCACCCTTTTCTGGAGGAAGTGGCCTCGGTGGCATGCTGGCATGCCGGCAGGGGCTCCTTGGAGATCCAGGGCCCCCTGGTGACCCAGGAATGTGAGCTAGGCTCCGATTTGGCTTTTCCATTTGCCACAGGGAGAAACCAGTGCAGAGGCAGGGCAGAGTCTGGGAGCCGACCTACAGGAGGTGCTGCAAACCAGCCAGAAGCCTCTCCAGATGGGCCTTCTTGGAGGGAGGGGCCCGCAGAGATCCCAGCAGTCCCCAGATGGCCAGCTTCCCTAACTTCCCAGGGGTGGGGGCTGCTCCCGCCAGAGCTTTTGCTCTGCTGTGTGCAGATGAGTCTGGGGTCAGAAGTGGATTGCCGGGGACCATATCAGAGAGCCTGCAGCCACCACCAGGGGTCCCCCACTTCTTCTCACTCTCCAACTGCAACCTTCCCCTCGCCCCTCAATAAATCTTGATTAGCTATTTAAAGGATACTGGCTTGGGTTGTGGGGGGCAAATGATTATTCGGCCTGGATGACCGACTTCTTCCCCCACAAACTATGTCTAGTCTTAAAACCTGGCTAACCTTCTTTTTTTGAACATCAATGGGAAATTGGGCTTATGAACTGGGGAATAGAGGAGTTGAGATCAGCCTGTTAGATGCTGATCTCAAATCAGCAAGGAGGGGAGAGGATAACTCAGTGATGGGTGGGCCCTGGTTGAGGAGGGGTATCTGTGTGACCTCTGCCGAATGGATCTTAACTTCTCACCTGCTTTGCCTTTTGTCCAACTACCTTCTGGTTGCACGTGGTGGCTCCTGCAGTGTGGGTGACCACAATAAGCTTTGCAGTGAGGAACTGGCACATATTTACCTTTTGGTAGACAAGGCTCCCAGGCTGGGCCAGGGAAAAACAATTCACTCCACAGGTGACTTCTGCAGCAGAATTCTGTCTATTCATTTCTAAGGGAGCTTCCATCCAGAAAGCTCTGGCAGAATAGGCCCCAAACTGCTTTTGAGTCTTTCCTTCCTTTTTTTTCCTTACCAAAAAAAAAAAAAAAATGCTGATAAATAGAAGAGAGATTGCAATCACCCTTATCCTCACCTCCGGAGGGAAAACTGCTGTTAACAATGTGGTGTTTACCTTTCCTGACTCTGTGTTCATACACATGTAAACACTGTTTTAAAAAACCTATTGAAGTTTGATATTTATACAGAGAAGTACACATAGCAATAAATATGTAATGACTTGTTACTGATGCATCACTTGCGCTCAGAAAAGCTCGCATGCCATCAGCGTATAGCTCGCTGCATTCTCCCAGACAGAACCCATCAGCACGGATTGTGCTGGACCTGTGACCCAGCGTCAGCTACACCCCACAAGACCACCTCCTGGCCCCTGTAGTCCCAGTCTCCAGAATAACCATGATCCTGACTTCAGACAGCCAAGACTGCGGTGCCTGTTTTTGTTCCATTATACGAATGGAATCACCACGTATTTTTTTGTACACATGTTTAGTTTTAAATGGATTTATCATGTCCATGCTATTTTGTAACTGTTTCCTCCAATGAGATATGGTGATAACATCCCATGTCAGCACACATATACCTCTTACACCATCATTTTTGGTGGCCACTTGGTCTTCCCTTCTCAGAAGTGCCACAGTTTAAATTCCCCTTTGAGACTTTACCTTTTTGCTATTGTAAACAACTTCCTGTGAATATCCGTGCTGGGTGGGTGACTTTCTCCTTCTCTGGGGACAGGGTGGCCAGAACAGCCGTGGAGGGAGGGGCCCTCGCTGGGGCCCGGCTGGAGGAGCCCAGGTTGTCGAGTGGAGGATGCTGGCATCGCTTCAGTGTGCCAGCTGGACCTCATCAAGTGCGGGTGTTAATTACTGGGAGGCCCCTGGTTCTGTGAGCAGGCGGGGGACGCTGGGGCTAACTCGTGAAACAGGGTCACCTTGAAACAGACGCTTCCAGGGGAAGCGCAACCGAAGAGAAGACCACGGGGAAGCGCAGGACCAGGCCCCGGCTTCCCAGCAGCCTCCTCTAAGTCACCCCCGTGCCCGGGAGCCTCTGTGTGGACGTGCATAGGGTCCCTCTGGCGCTGAGTAACAGCACGTGCGTCTTTGTCCCCGACTTCAATGGGGGTGATCTGGGAGCGAGAATACCCAGGTCTGTGGCTTATCCTCTTCCTGCAGACCCCTGGACTCTGAGGCAGTGGCTCTCTCTGCGTGTTCTAAGAATGTGGCCTGAGTGAGCATGGTGGCTTGGGGATGGAGCCGGGGTTGAGGAGGGGCCACTGCCCGGCAGTGCCAGTTGGAAGTCCAGGAGGCTGTGGCCTGGGGCCCTGGCCAGGTGGACTCAGAGCTGTGGGCGCGGCTTGGCCAGGTTGGAGCAGAATTAGGTTATTGTATTTCCTCTGTAATTCTTCATCAGGGCTGCCGCCCGGATCTGTTGCGGGAAAATCAATGCGTTCTGACTCCATAATTTCCCAGGTTGCCTTACTCCAAGTACATTGTGCACGGAAAGGTGACATCTCTGGTCACGTCTGTGTGGACCAAATAGGGGTGTGTGTGTGTACATATACATGTGTACACACACACACACACACACACACACACACACATTTCCTCTCCTCCCTTCCCCCGATCCCTGCCCCATCTCCACCTCCCAGCACAGGATTCACTGGAATTTCACAACCTTTGCAAGCTTTTGTGAAAACACTCATTTGAGTTTGCGCCAGGCCGCTAATGGCGGACGCCAAGGTCTGCGGAGCTTACCTCTGTTCAGCTCTCGTTATGGCGAGGAATGTGCCGTTAATAATGCATCTATGGAACTCAGCTGTGTGGGAGCCAAGTAATTATCCCACTGTAGCGTTCCCGGCTTCAGTGTCATCACAACTGGGGCTTCATTAAAAGTCCTACCAGAGACGGTGTTGTGTGCTGCAGCCTGTATATATATTTTTTCATTTAAATTATCAGCCTTGCTATGGCTCAGAGGTAATTTGACTTTTTGAAACCGCTGAGCCCCTGTGAATTCCCCTCCCCTTCTCCCTCTCGCTGCTCTACCAGCTGATCAGCCCCAGAAGAACAAAAGGTTTATCTGAAGCTATGAAGCATATATTCACCAGCTTCTGGCGTCTAGATAAAAAAAAAAATCAAAGTACTCCATTGAACATGTTAATACGGAGCAAAATGCACACAGCCAGACACTAAACCTTTGCAGGGATTTGGGCATTTGAAAAGTGATACCCAGATCAGGCCTTGAGCTGCATTTCCTAGCCCAGAGAAGAGCAAGTAGCAGAGGAGGAAGAAAGAATGTTTATAAATGAATATTAGAGACAGCCAATGAACCGCGTCATAGTTTCCCCACCTTTCGTTTGATCTCTTTGTCTGATTTTGGTTGTGTGGGCAGCCAGAAGCCTGGAGAAGGGCACATCCCAGGGAGATGGGGTCCTTTCTCCCCTGGTGCTCTGGACTTTGAGCTGCTGAAAACTAGAATGTCGAACTGGAGGAGGTCCTGCAGTGACTCTGGGTAGAAATGCTGAGAAGCGGGATGGTGGTCCTCTTTGTTTCTCCTGATTCTGTGTGACCTCGTCAGCTTTCAACAGGGGAGGGCTGGGGAGAGCCACAGAAAGAGACACCTTCTGAGCACATCGCATTCTGGGCGGCCCCTCCTTGGGGCCACCGTTTGGGATGGAGGGCAATCGCCAGGAAAGATTGGCAGGAGCTATCAAGTTCCCTGAGTGAATCACTCATCACAGAGAGCAGATAGGCGCTTGATTGGCAATGTCTGCCATGTGTAGTGAGGCGGCCTTTGCCCTGTTTTTTGGCCCTTCTTATCCATGGTTTCCACATCCACAGATTCAACCAACTGTGGATCAAAAATATTTGGAAATAAAAATTCCAGAAAGTTTCAAAAAGCCAAACCTGAATTTGCCATGCATGCCACCTATTCACTTAGTATTTACAACTATTTATATAGCATTTGGACTTCCCTCGTGGCTCAGATGGTGAAGAATCTGCCAGCAATTCTGGAGACCCAGGTTCGATCCCTAGGTCAGGAAGATCCCCTGGAGAAGAGAATGACAACCCATTCCAGTATTCTGGCCTGGGAAATCCCATAGACAGAGAAGCCTGGCAGGCTACAGACCATGAGGTTGCAAAGAGTCAGATACGACTGAGTGACTAACACATACACATACAGCATTTACATGGTATTAGGTATTTTACACAATCTAAAGATGATTTTTCCAGTGGACTTTTCACTGGAAAAGACTCTGATGCTGGGAGGGATTGGGGGCAGGAGGAGAAGGGGACGACCGAGGATGAGATGGCTGGATGGCATCATGGACTCGATGGACGCGAGTCTGAGTGAACTCCGAGAGATGGTGATGAACAGGGAGGCCTGGCGTGCTGCAATTCATGGGGTCGCAGAGAGTCGGACACGAGTGAGCGACTGAACTGAACTGAAAGATGATTTAAAATAAAAGGGAGGATGTATCTAGGTTATATGCAAACCCTGTGCTATATCTTATAAGGGGCTGGAGCATCCTCTGATTTTGGTGTCTGCAGGGGCTCTGGTACAATTGCTTGGTGAATACTGAGGAATGGCTGTCTGTCTGATACTTGTATGTCAACTATACTTAGTGAACTCCTGTACTCCTGGAGGTCAAGGAAGATATTGGAAAGGTGTAGGAAGCTTCTGACATCCTTGGGAGGCAGGCAGAGCTACAGAAAACATCTCATATTATAATCAATTTATGATTAAATGCTGGAGTATGCTTTCTCATCAGGAAGAAGGATACAGAGAATGGAATGATCTGAAAAGACAACGAGAAGGATGGAGCATATTTGGGGACTGATGAGACCAGCTTGGGTGGAGTTGAGCATATCTATGAAACCATGGGAAAGGTGTGGCCCAGTGTGCACAGATATAGGAAAAGGGGGAAGAACCCCATTTTTACTTTGTGTGGCCCTATGGGACCCTAAGGGAGTTCTGTCCTTTTGTGGTTAGGCTTAGCTCTCATGTGGGCAAGGTTGGAGCTGGTTACCACCCATCTGGGTAGAGGCCAGGTGTGCTCAGGGTAGGAAGGTGTTCATTATGCAGGATTCCTGCAGCCTTCTGGTAACTGACCTCTTTTGTTTGGAGAATCAACACCAGACACAACCTCTTCAGGTAGCACCCCTGCCATAGGGAAGATCTATGGGATCTCAGACTCTGACCTAGGCTTGGAATCTATTTCTTTTCCAGTCTTTACCTGCCAGTTCTCTGTCAGGCTTTGCACTCAGTGCTAGAGACCTTGATCCAAGGCAATCAGAGCTCCCCGATTCCCCCACCCTGCCTCACTTAAGGGACTTTCCAATCCAGTGGGAGAAGCAGATGTGGAAAGTCCTAAATAGTATGAATGGATTGGGAAATTATGCGTGAGTAGAGTAGATATATGAGGATGTGGACTGGTCGGTGTAGGTTTGAAATGGGGCCTTTGAGCTGGGCCTCTGAAGGATGAGTAGGAGTTTGCTAGAGGGAATAGAGAAAGATAATTCTAGGTGGTGGGTGCAAACAAAGCATGGAGGCATTAAAGAAAGCATGAGGCTCCTTGAAACTCTTTTTCCAGGGTCACCAGTGACTCCTGACTGTGGAAGCTGATGACTTTTGTAGTCCTATCAGGCCACTGGACCCTGCTGACTACTCCTTGAGCTTTGCCCTCATGCATATTGACCCTCAAATCTGTGGTCTCCAGCCCTAGATTCCTTCTCTTCTGAGTTTGACGCTCACAACTGGCTGCTTGCTGACCATCCAGCTCAGCATGCTTGAGAGTGCCCTTACCCTCTCCCACGCCCCAGCTTCAGTCTCTCATCTCAGTCCTCAGCCTCAGCAGCAGCTCCTGTTCATCCCTTCCACCCCTACCCACTCAGTTGTTGGACCCCTATTGCTTTTAAGTTGGCCAGCTGAGCTCCAGCTCTGATCCAGCCCTGCTGTTCTGTTTGCCAAGGAGGCTGCATCCTGGATGGCTTGCACATTTGCCAGACCCGAGGCCAGTGGCACTCCATTCTTTGCTTTTGTTTATCTAAAGCCAGGGACCATTTCCGGGGCCTGTCTGTCATGATCAGGATCTGGGGAGCCCTGTGGGGAGGGGAATTCACTTAAAGGAACACTGTGGAGGCTGAAGGTGGTCTCTTGAGTTATACACATGCTTGAACTTAGCAGCTCAGGTCAGAAGCCTCTATCCGTTTCTGGGAAAGTGGGTCTTTGCCTTCTTTGGGGACAGTGAGTTTGTGCTGTGTGAACCATCTTTTGGAATCATGTTGATGTTTAAGCCTCTACAAGGGCTGTCTGTCCCCATCAAAGTCAAAGACGCTGTGCCTGGTGATGCTACACCCACCAGGAACGAGGTCACCCCTCCTCCCGGGCAGCTGGGGCTGGGGTTTCAGAAGACAAAGTGCCTCACCGCTGTTCACTCCAGAAAGGGCTCAGGGCGAGCAGGAAAAAAATCAGCCATGCACATTTCAGCATCCGGGGACCAGCTCAAAGGCCCCGGGTCCTGATTCTCCCTGGTCTGGAGCTGGAAAGAAAGAGGCAGAAGAAGTGTTTGAATACTGTGCTGTGAAGGGAACAGTCCTGCAGCGAGGCAGTTGTGATATTAGAGCAGGCGTCCTAAGAGATCCCCTGGCTCTGAGCTGTGATCCACACACCACATTCGCAGACAGCTGGTCGCCCAGCGTGGGCTGCGCCTGCCGCTCCGAGCTGGCACACTGGCGGGGACCAGGTAATGCTCTAATTTCCCTCGTGCAGATGCGGCCAGGAATATCTTAATTTATTGGTGTGCTGGCATGCAAGAGGGANAGACAGCTGGTCGCCCAGCGTGGGCTGCGCCTGCCGCTCCGAGCTGGCACACTGGCGGGGACCAGGTAATGCTCTAATTTCCCTCGTGCAGATGCGGCCAGGAATATCTTAATTTATTGGTGTGCTGGCATGCAAGAGGGAATGCTGCCGGTGCAGCCTTGCATAACTATTAGCAAAAAATGGAGCTGAATAGGGGCTTGACTTTTCCTAAAGTGGGTTTGAAATAATCATCGCCTTTTGTTGTGTTTGGAAGGGCTTGAACAATTCTTAATTATTTAATTATAGATATGCAAGTAATACACTGGGAATGGCCCTGCCATTCCAGGGATACTGAGCAGAGGAAAATGTTTAGTTACCGGAGGGGGAAAAAAAAAGGTGGTAATTAAATGGAAGTGTAGTTTGTATCATACCACGCTACTCCGTCGGTGACGTGGGCCTCACCGTGGAAATTCTGACGTAGTTATTGTGACAGAAACAGCAATCGCCACCTTCCTCCAGGCGAGGCCTACAGAGTCAACAAAGCTCTTTATTTTCAATTTGCTCGTGTTGTGCCAGATTAGGGTTCTGAGAGACAGGTGCTCTTCTTCCCATTTTACAGATGAGGAAATGGAGTCTCAGGGATTTGCCCAAGGTCTTCCTTCATTCTGCGTTTGAAACCACACCGTATGTGGTGGCTGGCCTTCCTGCCCTGTTGCAGGCTAAGCCTGGGGATTCACAGGGATCCCCGTGATGACTTTTCTCTCTCGGAGGGACCTAGACCAGCCTCAGCAACGTGGGTGATTGTTTGCCTGAATTGTGTGTCTGACTCTATCGCAGCTTCTCTTGACGGACACCTTGTAATTATCCCATATAAGCACTCATTGTATTCATATCATTAATTTTGTTTGGGCTATTACATTTGATAGATACATTAAGCATTATATAGTTCTCTTTATACATGAAACTGAACTGCCTTTGAACAGTCAGCCAGCTAATTGCCAGTAATTTGTGTTGCTAACGAGAGGCAGAATAGTGGTATAACATTAGACTCAACAGTCAGTTAACAAATTTGCCGATTCAGATTTCGAAGCATGCCGTCCGTGGCAGAGGCAGGCTGCATCTCACACGTGAATAGACTTTTAAAAATGCCTACGACTAAAAACCAACCACGGCGAAGTCTCCCCGCCCGCCCCCCACCCCGACTCTGCAACACTGCCTGGCTGCTCAGGAGCGATGGGGTGACCGTGGGTGCCTGGGTCTGAAGGATGGGGGATTTCAGGGGAACCTGGGTGGGGCTGGGAGGGGTGGTTTTGACTGCTCCTTCAGGGGGCTTCCCAGGTGGCTCAGTGGTAAAGAACACACCTGCCGATGCAGGAGATGCAGGTTCAATCCTGAGTCGGGAAGATCCCCTGGAGAAGGGGATGGCAACCCACTGTAGTATTATTGCCTGGGAAATCCCATGGACAGAGTCTGGCGGGCGCGGTCCATAGGGTCACAGAAAGTCGACAGGACTGAGCGACTGAACAGCGGAGGCTGAGAAGCTGAGTTCTTACCTCTGTCTTGAGTGACCTCCCATCCTACTGATGTCTGTGATCTGGGGGCACCATGACTCTGTCCTTTTGACCACAGTTAGATTTTTTCTAGTTGCACTGGGTCCTCCACGTGGGCTGTGTTCGTCCTGCGGGGCTCCTCTTTAGTTGTTTAGTCATACTTACTAATTAGGCTGTGTTGGGTCTCTGCTGTTTGACGCAGGACCCTTTGTTGTGGTGCACGGACTCCCTAGTCCTGGCACATGGGCTTGGTTGCTCAGCAGCATGTGGGATCCTAGTCTCCCAACCAGGAAGCAAACCGGCTTCTCTGCATTGCAAGGAGGATTCTTATCCACCAGACCACCAAAGAAATCCCCCAAGGGGCTCTTGGTAGGGTGCTGGGTGAGGTTATTCTCAAGTAGCTTCAGCCACAGTCAAAAGGTGATTTGGACAAGAGGGTAGCACGTGCGTCATCCTTCCCTGGGAATCCACCGCTGTTTCTGGTGCCCACCCACAGAAGCCTGGGGAAGGTACATCTCATGGGTGAAGTGGTGGGAGTGGGGCTGACATGGATGAGAGCGGTGACCTCCTTCCTTCTGGAACGACAGAGACCTGACTATGTGTGCCAGTTGCTCAATCATGTCTGACTCTGTGCAACCCCCTGGACTGTAGCCCACCAGGTTCCTCTGTCCCTGGGATTCTCCAGGCAAGAATACTGGAGTGAGTTGCCATGCCCTTGTCCAGGGGATCTTCCCGGCCCAGGGATCGAACCCAGGTCTCCCGCTCCACTAAATCTGTATACTGAAGCTCCAACCCCAAGTGCTTCAGACTGTGACTGTGTTTAGAGACAGCTTTTCAAGAGGTGAACAAGTTAAAAGGAGGCTGTTTGGGTGGGCCCTGATTCCAGATGACTGCTGTCCGTATAAAAGGAAATTTGGACACACAGACACACCAGGGATGTGTGCGCACAGAGGGAAGGCCGTGTGAGGACGCCCAAAGATGGGGCTGCCAGTAAGCCAAGGAGAGGGGCCTCCGAAGAAACCAACCGGGCTGGCTCCTCGATCTTGGACGTCTAGCTTCCAAAGTGTGAGAAAATACACTTCTATTGTTTAGGCCACCCAGTCTGCAGTGGTTTGTTATGGCGACCTGAGCTGACTAAATCGGATAATCCCAGCAATTCCATTAGAATGGGTTGGGAAGGGTGTGGTATGGATTTGCTAGAAAAGTCCAAGAAAATCAAAAGTCAGCCACTTCCATCAAGTTTGAAAAATATAGTTTTAGGACAGAGACAGGGATGCCCCAGGCTTATGCAATAGATAGCGCCACTCAGAGTTCATTCTGTGGTAGACGCCCAGGTCCTAGTATGTCAGATATTAACAGACCTGTGCCATACTACACCCACAACTAGTTACTAAGGGACAGGGGGGTTGCTGGGGAGAGGGGGCATTTTCTTTGTCATTTGAAATAGGCTGCACAGAGGCCTCTTGCCACCCCCCACCCCCCACTAGCCATCCACAGCCCCATTTCCAGGATTGCATTCCTGTGTCTTACTTTCCTGGGTATGTGGGTGTTGGTGCCTCCAATCCAGTATCTAAGAAAAGGACTGTCTAAGCTTGCAAGCCAATGCACTTGGTCATATGCAGTCATTCCAGCCTCCTTCTAGTCCTTGTCTCTGCTCTGAACAAGTCAGGTCTGGGATGGACTTAGCCCTCAGCACCCCAGGCTCTAACTCCCTCCAGCCCATTATTCTAGTCCATAATTTTAAGAAATTTCATTTTCCTTTAACGTACAAAGCAAAGTAGCAGAAATCATTTGAATCCTCAACTCCTGGGCAAATTGTTGCTGTTCCCAGGGTCGCCTTCCTCGGTTACACAGGTAGACTGAACGTGATTACTGTATGTTACTGATTCTTCCCTGGTGCTATGTCATACGATGCTAGCCACTGGAGTGTTCCTGGGCGTGGATTTGGTGCAGTCTCCAGCCCCAGCTACCTCACCCTCTGGACAGTTGCGTTAGAGTTGCATTAGGTGTCTCTGTATGTACATGTGTGTTTGTGTGTGTGTGAAATGCATATAGAGTATGTGAGCACTTTTGTAAGTAGTATATTTGTTAAGAGGCTTCCCTGGTGGCTCAGACTATAAAGAATCTGCCAGCAACGCGGGAGACCTGGGTTCGATCTCTGGGGTCGGGAAGATCCCCTGGAGGAGGGCATGGCAACCTATTCTAATATTCTTGCCTGGAGAATGCCCATGGACAGAGGCGCCTGGTGGGCTACAGTCCATGGGGTTGCAGAGTAAGACACGACTGAGCGCGCACACACATACATAATTGTTAAGACCATTTTGTCATAAGAATAAAATTGTTAGGTTTAATATTTCTGTGCCTAAATGTTTTCAATAATTTTGGTTCACTGACCTGCATATAAAACAGAAATGGTGCCATTGTGCCTTTTTTCCCATTTAGGGTATAATTCACTAATCACAATGTATTTTTCTAATATCAAATGGCAGCTTTATCTGAAGAACCTAAATGTCTGTGCCCTGACAGTTTCCTGGCCCTATTGTTCTAGCTAGTCTTTCATCCAGGAGGGGCAACGTGCAGGAAATGAGGTTAGTCAAAACGTTCCAAAACTTGACTGTGGCCATCAGGTAAGGCCCTTCGCTGTTGCCTGAGATCATAGTTCAGGGATGGCCTCTAAGATCACACTGTGGTTTTTCTTGCCTCATCTTTGCTTCTGTTTTCCAGCCAGCCAGGGGTAGGGAGTGGACGTCAGAGCCTAGTTTTGAGTAGGGCATTAAGAGAATCTTNAGGGGCTCTTGGTAGGGTGCTGGGTGAGGTTATTCTCAAGTAGCTTCAGCCACAGTCAAAAGGTGATTTGGACAAGAGGGTAGCACGTGCGTCATCCTTCCCTGGGAATCCACCGCTGTTTCTGGTGCCCACCCACAGAAGCCTGGGGAAGGTACATCTCATGGGTGAAGTGGTGGGAGTGGGGCTGACATGGATGAGAGCGGTGACCTCCTTCCTTCTGGAACGACAGAGACCTGACTATGTGTGCCAGTTGCTCAATCATGTCTGACTCTGTGCAACCCCCTGGACTGTAGCCCACCAGGTTCCTCTGTCCCTGGGATTCTCCAGGCAAGAATACTGGAGTGAGTTGCCATGCCCTTGTCCAGGGGATCTTCCCGGCCCAGGGATCGAACCCAGGTCTCCCGCTCCACTAAATCTGTATACTGAAGCTCCAACCCCAAGTGCTTCAGACTGTGACTGTGTTTAGAGACAGCTTTTCAAGAGGTGAACAAGTTAAAAGGAGGCTGTTTGGGTGGGCCCTGATTCCAGATGACTGCTGTCCGTATAAAAGGAAATTTGGACACACAGACACACCAGGGATGTGTGCGCACAGAGGGAAGGCCGTGTGAGGACGCCCAAAGATGGGGCTGCCAGTAAGCCAAGGAGAGGGGCCTCCGAAGAAACCAACCGGGCTGGCTCCTCGATCTTGGACGTCTAGCTTCCAAAGTGTGAGAAAATACACTTCTATTGTTTAGGCCACCCAGTCTGCAGTGGTTTGTTATGGCGACCTGAGCTGACTAAATCGGATAATCCCAGCAATTCCATTAGAATGGGTTGGGAAGGGTGTGGTATGGATTTGCTAGAAAAGTCCAAGAAAATCAAAAGTCAGCCACTTCCATCAAGTTTGAAAAATATAGTTTTAGGACAGAGACAGGGATGCCCCAGGCTTATGCAATAGATAGCGCCACTCAGAGTTCATTCTGTGGTAGACGCCCAGGTCCTAGTATGTCAGATATTAACAGACCTGTGCCATACTACACCCACAACTAGTTACTAAGGGACAGGGGGGTTGCTGGGGGGAGGGGGCGTTTTCTTTGTCATTTGAAATAGGCTGCACAGAGGCCTCTTGCCACCCCCCACCCCCCACTAGCCATCCACAGCCCCATTTCCGGGATTGCATTCCTGTGTCTTACTTTCCTGGGTATGTNTTTTCTTTGTCATTTGAAATAGGCTGCACAGAGGCCTCTTGCCACCCCCCACCCCCCACTAGCCATCCACAGCCCCATTTCCAGGATTGCATTCCTGTGTCTTACTTTCCTGGGTATGTGGGTGTTGGTGCCTCCAATCCAATATCTAAGAAAAGGACTGTCTAAGCTTGCAAGCCAATGCACTTGGTCATATGCAGTCATTCCAGTCTCCTTCTAGTCCTTGTCTCTGCTCTGAACAAGTCAGGTCTGGGATGGACTTAGCCCTCAGCACCCCAGGCTCTAACTCCCTCCAGCCCATTATTCTAGTCCATAATTTTAAGAAATTTCATTTTCCTTTAACGTACAAAGCAAAGTAGCAGAAATCATTTGAATCCTCAACTCCTGGGCAAATTGTTGCTGTTCCCAGGGTCGCCTTCCTCGGTTACACAGGTAGACTGAACGTGATGACTGTATGTTACTGATTCTTCCCTGGTGCTATGTCATACGATGCTAGCCACTGGAGTGTTCCTGGGCGTGGATTTGGTGCAGTCTCCAGCCCCAGCTACCTCACCCTCTGGACAGTTGCGTTAGAGTTGCATTAGGTGTCTCTGTATGTACATGTGTGTTTGTGTGTGTGTGAAATGCATATAGAGTATGTGAGCACTTTTGTAAGTAGTATATTTGTTAAGAGGCTTCCCTGGTGGCTCAGACTATAAAGAATCTGCCAGCAACGCGGGAGACCTGGGTTCGATCTCTGGGGTCGGGAAGATCCCCTGGAGGAGGGCATGGCAACCTATTCTAATATTCTTGCCTGGAGAATGCCCATGGACAGAGGAGCCTGGTGGGCTACAGTCCATGGGGTTGCAGAGTAAGACACGACTGAGCGCGCACACACATACATAATTGTTAAGACCATTTTGTCATAAGAATAAAATTGTTAGGTTTAATATTTCTGTGCCTAAATGTTTTCAATAATTTTGGTTCACTGACCTGCATATAAAACAGAAATGGTGCCATTGTGCCTTTTTTCCCATTTAGGGTATAATTCACTAATCACAATGTATTTTTCTAATATCAAATGGCAGCTTTATCTGGAGAACCTAAATGTCTGTGCCCTGACAGTTTCCTGGCCCTATTGTTCTAGCTAGTCTTTCATCCAGGAGGGGCAATGTGCAGGAAATGAGGTTAGTCAAAACGTTCCAAAACTTGACTGTGGCCATCAGGTAAGGCCCTTCGCTGTTGCCTGAGATCATAGTTCAGGGATGGCCTCTAAGATCACACTGTGGTTTTTCTTGCCTCATCTTTGCTTCTGTTTTCCAGCCAGCCAGGGGTAGGGAGTGGACGTCAGAGCCTAGTTTTGAGTAGGGCATTAAGAGAATCTTATCTTTAGAGCGTTTCCATTAGTGAATTAATGCTTGTAATGTTGGCAAGACATTTGCATGTAGATATAGACAGGGAGTGTGGTCTGTTGCAAAGGTTGTGTGATAAGACTATTAATAAGTGATGGTGCTTGGTCCAGTGAGTTAAATTTACGAATTCAAAATGGTACTATTGAATTCCCTGGCAGTCCAGTGGTTAAAAGTCTGCACTTCTAATGCAGAGGACATGGGTTCAATCCTTGGTTGGGGAACTAAGATCCCACATACTGTGAAATGCAGCCAAAAAACAAAATAAAATGGCACTGTTAAGTCTTTTTCATTAACATAGATGGACTTTATTGTTATTTTTAATCAGAGAAGAAATCCCTGCTCATGGAAAAAAGACTCAGTGTAAAAGAATATATGTTGTCTCTTCTTTGTGGCTCCTCCCCCAATTTCCACTCCCCAGAAATCACTCCCTCCCTCCACCCTCACTGATTTTTATGTGTTGTCCAGTTTTCTATGCATATGTACATGTATTATTCAAATAGGATCAACTATAATTGTTATTATGCATCTTTCCTATGTCACATTTAGCCTTTTACTCTGGACTCATTTCCATATCAACTCATTTGGTTTCACTCCATAAAAAAGAAAAAAAGTATACATAGTGTTTTACAGATTGCTGCACCATAATTTATTTAATCACATATTTCTGGATGGAGGCAAAGCCTTGGCAAAGCATAACAGAAGCTTGGATGCCTTTGGGTGCTGGGGAGCGCTTCAGGGAGGAGGTGACATTTGATAGCCGGTTTTGAAGAGTGTGCTGGAGTTTGTGAGTTGAACTGCCTTTGTTCATGCCAGCAGTGTGGAGGGAGGTCACATAGGATGGGAAGAGGAATCAGGGGGACTCAGCGGATTCAGGAAGGAACGAGAGCAAGATCTCATGCCCCTTTCTTCCTGGAAGGAGTGGCCTAGAGAACGAGTCCTGCAGTTGGAGACAGGGCCAGAGCCTCTGTGTTTGAAGGCAAGTGTCAGGAAGGCCCAGGAGATGCGAGCATGGTGAGCTGCAGGGGTGTGGGGAGACAAGAGGGTGTGCAAGGGACCGGATATATGAGCCAAGGAGCCCAGTGTGGCAGCTGAAAAAGAGAGAGAAAAGGAAAAAGCCCACTCCGCTTGCTGGGAACCCCAGTTATTGCTCTGGAAATGCAAGGCTCCAACACTCGGTGACATGTCAACTCCTGAAGGAAACCCGGGCTGGCAGGCCCCATTTTTTAAGCGGAGAGCCTGACTGCCAGATCGCATTTGGATTGAGTGGCTGGCATTCCTCGAGCCTCGCTTAATAAGATTGAAAGAAAAGAAATGTTACTTTTCATCACACAAGACAACAAAGAGAAACGGGGAAACGAAAATATTATTTCGTTTGAACAAATTACAGGGCGACTCTCTGGGGCGCTTTCAGGGAGTTAGATGAGGAAAAGCACTTAAATATCATTCCATCAAACTAAATTTTTAACTACAATTTTTTTACAGATAAAATGTGTTGGGAGGATTCAAAGAAGATTAGAGCTTACCTAAGAAACAGTATTCAAATTTTACCAGCTAATGGAGGCCCAGCAAAAACTGTTAATGCCTATAACTTCCCTCCAAGGGAAGAGATTTCAGTATTCTTATAAAAAAACACATTGAGCTGATTTCATTTCTGTGTCTCTGCAGACCTCGTTCGTGTAATTTCAGTAAGTGTTATAAATGTTATTTTAAGTATTATAATGATAATCCCTACTGACAGTGGGGCTGCGCATCTTAGCCTCCATTCCTCAGGTAATGTTTACCTCGGATAGCACATAATTGTTTGCTTTTTTTCACAGTAAAGTCTCTGCTCCCAACTGCTTAATCAGCCATGGAAAAAAGAGGAGACTTTAGAAATGTTTAATGTTCTCTGATTACATGGGAGTAATGGGTAAACCCACATCAGCAAGGCTGGAGGAACAGATAGCCTGTCTTCCCCCTAGGTTTTGTTTTGTTTTGTGTTTCAAGGCGAGGATGAAGATGTGTTTGTTTTTTGCCCATGGTTCTTAAGGGGGACTGTGGTGGGCTGTGGCAACTGTGAGACTCATTTATTGTTATAAATATCACGGCCGGGGTGTAGCTCTGCTCAGTTTATAAACTCCTGGGGCCGGCCCTGCCTCTGTGCATGCGTGGGACTTGGCTAGGCCTCAGGCCCTCCTCCTGGCAGGTCCCTTGGACTCTTGTATTCCGGTCACAGTCCAAGCATCCACGCTTTCAGGATCCAGAGCGTCCCGTAGGCTGAGTACCGTCTTCGCTGCCAGCTCGGTAGAAGCAAGATTTTATTAGGCTTTATGAGAGTGAAACTTTTCTATCCTTGAATGCAGAACCTCAGGGGCTTTCTTGGGGCACAGTATAACATTTGCTTCTCTAGCTTCTTAAATATCTGAATCCAAATGTGATCAGGAATTAAGATGGAGCAGGGAACGTTGGTATTCGTGGCAGGGTGGGAGAATGGTTGCTTCTACCCGTCTGGAATGGTTAGAGCCCTACCTTTCTTCATCTCTGGCTATGTGGAAGTTCCACTTTGAGCTGACTCACAGCCACGTAATCTCTGATTCCTTCAATAAACATCTACTGAGAGACTGCTTTGCTCTAAGCATTTTGCTGGGCTCTGGTGAGTGAAAAAATGTGTCCCCCCCATATTCATGAAGCTTACTGTCTGCATAGGGATGCTTCTCAGGTGGCTCAGTGGTTAAGAATCTGCCTGCCAATCAGAAGATGCGGGTTTGATCCCCGGATGGGGAAGATCTCCTGGAGAAGGAAATGGCAACCCACTCCAGTATTCCTGCCTGGAGAATCCCACGGACAGAGGAGCCTGGCGGGCTACAGTCTGAAAGGTGGCAAAAGTCAGACACGACTTAGCAACGAAACAACAACCATCTGGATGAGAAAGCCAAGACAGAACAGACAAACAAATCAGTATATAATCACGATTGGAGAGCTGTGTCGTTAGTGCGGGCAAGGAGAAGACTGAGGAGGATGCCAGTTAGGCTGGGGTTTAATGGCTGAGAAGGGGCCAGACGGTGAAGAGGCAGGGGCAAGAACACCAGTCCTGAGGCTGGATATGCTTCGACATCTTCCAGGCCCTGAAACTTGCCATGAGGGCTGGGAGGGTGGTGGGGGATCAGGACTGTGGCTCTAATGAAGTGAGAGGCTGGGCAGTGTGGGGCAAGAACAGGAACTTTATCCTCTGCAGTAAGGAACCCGTGCCGGGCTTGAAGTCACAAATGACATTTTCCCATTTGAACGTTGTTTAAAAAAAAAAAGATGGCTCTGGCTGCTGGACGGAGATGAGATCACCAGGGAGACAANCTGCGTGGCTGCGGTGTAAGTGACAGGACACTCCCATCAGGACCAGAACTAGCCTGGGAACGAAGTATCGGCTGGCTCTGAATTCCAGCCCCCCAACCACCTGGGTGGCTCAGGGCAGGTCACTATGCAGTTCTCCTGCTTCTGGAAGATGAAGTTACTGATGCTGCCAATGGCGGGCTGTGAACAGCACTGAAATGGTGCCCGCGAAGGACTAATGATGCCTGGAGCCTCAACCTGCGTGCTCTCTGCCCTCCCCGCTCGGCTCGCTCGCCCTTGCATCTCCGTCTTCCATTGTCTTCTGTGTGCACTTATCAGCAGCCCCAGTGGGGCCCCTCCTCACACCACACTGCTGAGTGGCTGCAGCCAATGTCCCTCCTGCCCACCCACCATTCTGGTGTCCGATCCTGGTGTCTGACCCAGATTGTACTCAGCTTTCATAGAAGTTTTTTTTTGGGGGGGGGGGGCGGTGTCCTGGATGGGATGAGAGCATGAAGCCCCTGTAGCTGCCTCAGGAGACCCTGGGCATAGTAGGGGCAGGGGAGACCCACCCAGACTCCCTAGCGGCTCATAGCATCTCTGATACTTGGGGAGGCAGTTTCCCGGCATGCTGGCCTCAGCTCCTTCCCCTGCCACCCAGCCCCTGCAGCTGGTGGACCTGGAAGGGCATGACGGCTCCAGCAGCCCCCAGTGAGGGTGTGGGAGCTGCAGCGCACTGGCGAGGGCCGACTGAAGGACTCCCCGGGTGGGAGAGTGATGGGTACTGCTCACAGCATGAGCTCCAGCCACCAGGGAGGGCCTTTTGGGGCCAAAAGAGCTGTAGGCTCCAGCCCACCAACAACCCCAAACACATATGCACACACACCCCTGACTACAGTGCATACTGAGACGTGCAAGAGGACTCCATTTAAAACAGCCTTCTAGAGCTCGCCATGGCAGTGAGACCAATGCCCCAGTGGAAGCCTGGTGCAGTTATTGAGACTTCTAAGTATCTCAACCCCCAGGAATCCAAGATGGGGTTTCCTCTTCACCCCACAAGCCCCAGCACTCTCACCCCAAAACTAAAGTGCTGGATTTGATTGAGCGAACGTAGACACCAACTTCGTGTTACCACTTTCTGCACATTTCATCTCACATAATCCTCACGACCACCCAGGGAAGCAGTGCTATTCTGACCCAAGTTTTAACAGATGGGTCAAATGAAGCTCATTTTATCAGGAGGCACAGAGCAGGTCCACGGCAGGTGCCAGGGCCGGCACTCTAGCCCTGGTGCCTGCACTCGTAGCCACAAAGACAGAGGGTCATGCTAGAGCAGGGGGCCACGTGTGGCGCGGCCTCTGCTGCAGTTCCAGACAGAGAGATGCCCCCAGCACTCTTGGCTGCAGGAAGCAGGTCTCCTCACTGCATCTGGCTTCCCTGGGCTATATGGTGTCCAAGGTCCGACCACAGGCAGCGCCACCCCCTCCCCAGGGTCTCTCCAGCCTCTCGCCTCCCTCTGCTCCCTTCGGCTCTCCCCAGCCCGTACCAGAGAGGGCCAGCATGGACGGGAACTCCCAGCAGTTGTGGACGCCCATGGAGTCGGTGGCACAGCTGTACCAGAGGTTCTCGAAGATGGTGTTGGTGGTGATGACATTCCCATGCACGGTGGACACTCGCCAGCTGCTGTGCGCCAGGGTCACCCCCAGCATCAGCAGCCCCACGGCTGTCAGGAAGAAGCCGAAGATCTCCACAGCCACCGGCATGGTGGGACACCTGTCTCTTATACACATCTCAGCCCCACCATGCCTAGGAAGAGGCCCAGGAAGCCCAGGAGGATGGCGGTGATCATGAGCGCCCGGCAGGCCTGGATGTACCCTGGGGAAGTGGGGCGCAGCCATGGGTCCCAGAGCCGGCTCTTTCCCCTCCGCCTGCTCTCCAGCCTGTGACAGAGTCAGCCCCTAATGTAACCTGCTCGGGTCTCAGTCCCTACAAGCCCTCAAGTCCTCTCCTTCCCTTTTGGGCCCCCATCCAATCTGAGGGGTCAGCCTGAGGGGTCACACCCCCTCCTTCCCAGGAGCTCACCTCCACACCCCTCGACCCTCCAGGTGCACTTTGCCTCTACCTCTATTACAAGGCTTCTGCTCAGCGCCACTTAGACACTTTGGCTAATAATACTTTGTCCTGGGGGTGATACTCTTTTTGCAGGATTTTTTTTTTTTTTTATTTTTGGCCACACTACTTGGCATGCAGGATCTTTGTTCCCTGACCAGGGATCGAACCTGGCGACCCCCTGCAGTGGAGGCAGGGAACCTCAACCACTGGGCCACCAGGGAAGTCCCTGCATTGTAGGGTATTTAGCAGCATCCTTGGCCTCTGCCCCCTAGACGTCAATAGCAGTGCCCCCTAGACAGGACAATCAAAATCTCTAGACATTGTCCAAAAATTACCACTAGTTGAGAACCGCCATGCTCTGCTGGGTGTTACAGACACCACACTCTGTGAGCACCCCTCCCCTCGCTCACATCTGGGAGGTCCCATTTAGTGCCCCGAACAATGCCTGACATCCTGAACCGAGCCTCTTCCCGGAGTGACCGATAGGGGGCAGCAGTGGCAGCGTCTAATCTGGAAGCTGGGATACCTGGGCCTGGGACAGGTGCAAGGCAAGTCTAGCTCATATGCTCCTTCCTCAGAGCTGAAGGAAACGGCTGCTCGCTTTCTGGGCCCCCTTCCTCTTCCTAGGTCTTCGACAGTTGCCAAGCACTCCCAAGGACCTTGCACCCCTTCCCTGGGTGGGGCAGTGCCACCCGTGTTGAAGGGGAAAGGCTGGGCCCCTGCCAGGAAGATGTGAAGTGGCCCAGAGTTGGGGGGCAGGGAGGAGGGGCAAAGTTCCCTGGGAGCATTTTCTCCTTCCCGGTCACTTCCTCTGGAGTTCCCCCAGCCTCTCCCCCTACTTATCCATCCACCCACCCACCCATCCTTCCATCCACCAGTTCATTTATCCACCCATCTACCCACCAATTCAGTTATCCATCTATCCATCAGTTCAATTATGCATCATCCACCCATCCATCCATCCATCCACTAACTTAGTTATCCATCCATCCATCTACCAATTCAATTATCCATCACCGACCCATCCACCCCTCCATCCATCCATCAACTTAGTTATCCATCCATCCATCTACTAATTCAATAATCCATCATCGACCCATCCACCCCTCCATCCATCCATCCACTAACTTAGTTATCCATCCATCCATCCACCAATTCGATTATCCATCATCCATCCATTCATCCATCCATCCACCCATCCACCCATCCATCCATCCACCAATTCGATCATCCATCATCCACCCTTCCACCCACCCATCCATCCACCAATTCGATCATCCATCCATCCATCCACCCACCAGTTTATTTATCCATCCATCTATCCACCAACTCAGTTATCCATCCATCCACCCATCATCCATCCACCAGTTCAATTACCCATCCATTCACCAATTCAATTATCCATCCATCCATTCATGCCAGCATCAATGTGTCACAATATGCATGGAATATTCTTCACCAGGGAAGCTCCCCTGAAGCTCAGCATTCAATATTTATCAGCCACGTGTCTGTTCTGAAGTCTCCAGCCCCTCCTAGAAGTTCAGGAAACTAATATGTGCAGTCTCTGTCTTCCCCTGGAGTTTGGATCTGACACGGTGTGTCCCAAAGTCTCCATCATAAACTGCATCATTAAAGGGTCCAGTTACTAAAGCCCCCAAACAAACAAAGGCATGCCTCTGAGAAGGAAACTCCTGGAGGCGAAGGCAGACCTGTCTTCTTTCTTGTCCAGTCACTTAAACTCATGTCCATCGAGTTGGTGATGCCGTCCAACCATCTCATCCTCTGTTGCCCCCTTCTCCTCCTGCCCTCAATCTTCCCCAGCATCAGGGTCTTTTCCACTGAGTCAGCTCTCCGCATCAGGTGGCCAAAGGATTGGCGCTTTGGATGTGTCTTTGAGTCAGATCAAGTCTTTACTGCATACAAGCCAGGGGCTTCCCTGGTAGCTCAATGATAAAGAATCCACCTGCCAATGCAAGACCCTCGGGTTCGATCCCTGGGTGGGGAAGATCCCCTGGAGAAGGGAATGGCAACAGACTCCTGTATTCTTGCCTGGAGAATCCCATGGACAGAGGAGCCTGGCGGGCTACCATCCACAGGGTCGCCAAGATTGGGACACGACTGAGGCTGCGTCCTCAGCAACAACAACAGCAGCATCTTCACTACACACGAGCAAAGCGCAGAAGACCTACGATTTACAGCGGGGCTTTGAAGGAAGATGACAAAGGGTGATAGCCTGTGGAGGTGAAGGCGGAGTCCCCGTAGGAGAACAGGATGAGAGCTTCAAAGGCGGGAGGGACCACAGGGCTCGTTGAAGGAAGCTGAGGTGAACCTGGCGCAGACAGGGTTCCTCTGCATGGAGCCCAGGCAGCAGAAGCCTAAGGTCCTTAGGAGGACTTTCCCTGGGGGCGAGGAGCTCAGAGCCCCCCACTGTGGACTTCCCCCGGAGAACAATATCCTGGCCGATCAACATGAAGCCAAACCGTACCCCGGCCGGCAGCTTCCACATGGAGGCTGTGGTTAGAGCTTGCTGCCACAAGTTCACCTTCATCTCACACTTCCCTTCGCCTACATGACCCGTCACGAGATTGTAGACAGATACACAAGGTGTTTCCTGGAGCGGGAGGTGGCTTTAGCAAGGGCCCTCCCCGCTCCAGGCATGCAAAGCTGAGCTGTATTTTTTTCAGGGTGGTTGTTCCCACTTTGCAAACATCAGTCAAGTGTCTTCGGTCTTTGCAGTCTTCTCCATCATTTTTCAAAAGCGTTCCTCACATCTCCACAGTCTTTCTACCCCAGATCTACAGAGTGAGCACCGGAATCATAATGCTTTCTGTATCTATCTATTTGTATTGAAGTGTTGTTGATTTCAGTTCAGTTCAGTCGCTCAGTCGTGTCCGACTCTTTGTGACCCCATGGACTGCAGCACGCCAGGCCTCCCTGTCCGTCACCAACTCCTAGAGCTTACTCAAACTCAACGTCTATCAAGTCGGTGATGCCATCCAACCACCTCATCCTCTGTTGTCCCCTTCTCCTCCCGCCCTCCATCTTTCCCAGCATCAGGGTCCTTTCCAAAAAGTCAGCTCTTCCCATCAGGTAGCGAAAGTATGGGAGCTTCAACATCAGCATCAGTCCTTCCAATGAATATTCAAGACTGATTTCCTTTTGTATAGACTGATTGGATCTCCTTGCAGTCCAAGGGACTGTCAAGAGTCTTCTCAATACCACAGTTCAAAATTATCAATTCTTCAGGGCTCAGCTTTGTTTATAGTCCAACTCTCACATCTATACATGACTACTGGATCAACCATAGCTTTGACTAGATGGACTTTGTTGGCAAAGTAACGTCTCTGCTTTTTAAAATGCTGTTGAGGTTGGTCATAACTTTTCTTCCAAGGAGCTAGTGTCTGTTAATTTCATGGGTGCAATCACTATCTGCAGTGATTTTGGAGTCCAAGAAAAAGTCTCTCACTGTTTCCATTGTTTCCCCATCTATTTCCCATGAAGTGATAGGACCAGATGCCATGATCTTCATTTTTTTGATGTTGAGTTTCAAGCCAGCTTTTTCACTCTCCTCTTTCACTTTCACCAAGAGGCTCTTTAGTTCTTCTTCACTTTCTACCATTAGGGTGGAGTCATCTGCATATCTCAGGTTATTGATATTTCTCCCAGCAATCTTGATTCCAGGTTGTGCTTCCTCCAGCCCGGCGTTTCTCATGATGGACTCTGCATAGAAGTTAAATAAGCAGGCTGACAATATACAGCCTTGACGTACTTTTTTCCCGATTTGGAAGCAGTCCATTGTTCTGTGTCCGGTTCTAACTGTAGCTTCTTGACCTGCATACAGATTTCTCAGGAGGCAGGTCAGGTGGTCTGGTATTCCCAGCTCTTCAAGAATTTGATTTACAGTATTGTTAATTCCTGTTGTACAGCAAAGCGATTTGGCTATATGAATATGTGCATTCTTTTCTTAATATTCTTTTCCATTATGGTTTATCAAATAGGAAAAGGAGGACGTCAAGGCTGTATATTGTCACCCTGCTTATTTAACTTATATGCAGAGTCCNTTCCCTTGTGGCTCAGCTGGTAAAGAATCTGCCTGCAATGCAAGAGACCTGGGTTCGATCCCTGGGTTGGGAAGATCCCCTGAGAAGGGAAAGCTACCCACTCCCGTATTCTGGCCTGGAGAATTCCATGGACTGTAAAGTCCGTGGGGTCACAAAGAGTCGGACTTTGTGAGCGACTGAGCGACTTTCACTTTCACTTTGGCTTTGGGAATTGAGAGCTCTTTAAGCTCCACATATCTGCGCATCCATCCAAGTGTTCAAGTGGCCATCTACTCACTCATCTGTTTATCCATCCATCCCCACCCATTCATCATCTATCCATTTCATCACTCATCTATTGACCCCACCCTTTGGCTTCCCAGGTGGCTCAGTGGTAAAGAATCCACCTGCCAATGCAAGAGACGCAGGAGCTGCAGGTTCAATCCCTGGGTTGGGAAGATCCCCTGGAGTAGGAAATGGCAACCCCCTCCCGTATTCTTCCCTGGAAAATTCCATGGACAGAGGAGCCTGAGGGGCTGCAGTCCATGGGGTCACAAAGAGTTGGACACACCTGAGCACACAGTCATGCATACACCCTCCCAGCGTTATGCAGAGCCTACCATGTACCAGGCCTTTTCTGTCATTCCATAGAAGTTTGCATATCATTTTATATCTGGTCACATGAGCTGGCCATGTTCTTCAAGATACTGTTGAGATGAGACCCTGACAGTGATCTAGTCCACCCACAGCTCTGAATGGGCCCTCCTCTCCCTTCCCTTCCGGTGTCAGGCGTCCCCCCCATTGTGCCTTGTGAGGAGGCTGGACTTCCTGCTACCCGCTCCATCCACAGTCCCGTCTGTGTCCCTCTGAGCTGTGATACTGCTAAATCACCTGGTCTCTGCCCGATCTCCTAGCTCTGTGCTGTGATTCATGTTCTGAAAGTGTGCCACACCAAATCATGGCACTGCTCCACTCAGGAGAGTCCAACAGCTCCCCACTGCCTGCAGCACAAAGCCCACAATTTTGTTCTGCCATTGGTTGTAGTCCATGCTTGTTCCCAGTCTATTCATCAACCTTAAGACCCTCTTGTTCCCAACCTCTGCTCCAGCCTGAGCAGGTAATTTACTGTCTCCAGACACCTTGACACATTTTTGCACATGCTGTTCTCCTTGCCCAAAATGCCTTCACCATCATTATGCTCTGTAATCCTCCATGGAAACCATTCCCACACTCTGTGCCTCGCTCTAGTATCCCCGACTCCCCACTCCCCCTCACTCATGAGATCTGCTTCCATCTTCTGCTGGGGTGGGATGTCCTCCTGCAGAACTCTTTGTTGTCTCTAGTCTCACATCGCCACGTGTCTGGCTCTTGTTTGCAAGGCTCATGCTCAAGCGGGTCGCAGGCCGCAGCAGGTCTGCCTCATCTTCAGCACAGCTTGCTGACACACAGTAGGTCCTGCTTTGGAAGTGGACAGATTCATCAGTTTTGCCTAAGGTGCGTGTTACGAGTGAAAGGCCTAGAAAGCCTGCTGGGGCTGACTTTGGTTAAAAGGCCTTAAACCTTGTTGTTTCCGCCATAGGACATACAGGACTTGGCACATGGTAGGTGCTCACTAAATATATTTTTTGAATGAACCAGAACGTTCATCCAGGATGTTCATTTAATGTTGTCTGTGATTTCAAAATAAATATTGACCAGAAAGAAGGAGGAAATAATATTATACATTCAGAAACCAAATTGCCCCATTAGGTGCTAGTCTCCCAGGATTGCAACCACATGCCGACTTGTTAGTGTGTTTGGAGTGACTGCTGATTCTAGTGGGAGGGGCCGAGTCTTTTTCATTTCTGAACCCCCAGTGTCTGGCACAGAACCTGGCATCCTCCTTGCTCTTCTGGAATTATTCTGTTCCCCCAACTCCTAACTTGTTGTCTATGTTGGACGTGACGAGGCCTTCTGAATGTGACTCCCCATCGCCCTTAGGTAGAGACCCTCAGTACAGCCCCCAGGCCTAACCAGGTCAGCAGCCTCCCCCTGCCCCATGCACACCAGCTTATCTAAACCCGCCGCCACTCTGTCCCCATTCCAGCCACGCTGGCCTTCTCTTTCCTCTCCCAGGGGCAGGCCTTTGGTGGCCCATCCCTCTGCCTTGGGGATTCCCGCCTCCTATTTAGCACCTGCCCTCTCTGCTCTGAATGCTGTGCTTGGTGCTGTTCTAGCCAGCTCCCTCTACCCTCATGTGCCTCCACCCCTCAGGTTGCACGGAGGTGGTATCTCACTGCATCCAGTGATGAATGTCTTCCTTCCTTCTGGACTGTGAACTCCACATGGGCAGGTGCCTCTGAGACCTGGAGCTCTGCACACTGCAGGCTTCTGATACCTCCTTACTGAATGAATCAATAAAAAAGATAGGCAGTA
The DNA here is from genome assembly GCA_006410875.1 of Neotragus pygmaeus. Classification (NCBI taxonomy): domain Eukaryota; kingdom Metazoa; phylum Chordata; class Mammalia; order Artiodactyla; family Bovidae; genus Neotragus; species Neotragus pygmaeus. The sequence continues at coordinate 563,370 of SJYV01045352.1, forward strand.
GATCTTCAGTAAATTTTTAATAAGTGAATATATGAATGGCACATAGTTATTGTTGTTGTTCAGCCACTAAGTTGTGTCCGACTCTTTGCCACCCTGTGGACTGCAACATGCCAGGCTTTCCTGTCTTTCACTGTCTCCCAGAGTTTGCTCACATCCAACCATCTTACCCTCTGTCGCCCGCTTGTCCTCCTGCCTTCAATCTTTCCAGCATCAGGGTCTTTTCCAATGAGTTGGCTATTCACATCAGGTGGCCAAATTATTGGAGCTTCAGCTTCAGCATCAGTCCTTCCAAGGAATATTGGAAGGTCTGATTTCCTTTAGGATTGACTGGGTTGAGGACCAAGGGACTCTCAAGAGTCTTCTCCAGCACCACAATTGGACAGCATCAATTCTTCGGCACTCAGCCTTCTTTATGGTCCAACTCTCACATCCATACATGAGGATTAGAAAAACCAGAGCTTTGACTATATGGACCTTTGTTGGCAAAGTGATGTCTTCTGCTTTTTCATATGCTGTCTAGGTTTGTCTTAGTTTTTCTTCCAAGGAGCAGCAAATGTTTGTTGAATAAACAAACAAACAGGTGACTATTAAAGGGTGCTCAGCACCTTCGTGGGAAAGCTCTGGCCAATTAGAGTCCCTCCAGATAAGGGAGAGTGCCCTTTTAACCCTCCTGTGCTTATCCCATCAGCTCCAGGAGACCTTACCCAGCCATGGCTCTGACCCTGTTGCCTGCCTCTTGCTCAGCAGTCACAACCAGGAGCAGTGTAAGGGGTAGAGACGGTGGCCCTGGGAGCCCCTGCTGGCACAGTTGTGGTGCAGGTCAGGGATGAGGAATGCGGTGGGGGTGAGGCTTTCGGATGAGAAGCAAAGTGAAGCCTGCCTGGGCCTCAGGCCCCTGGTGTCACAACATCTCTGCACTTGTATAATCCTTTCAACTCTGCAGCCATCTGGTCCCGCCCTAATCTGGAAACATCTTCCAGAACATCTGTTTTCCTCCTCAATCCATACACTCCCCAAAGAGGGCTAACTTGCAAAATATTATATATAACATCAAACATGCTATCTGAATTCAGTTAAGTGATTTGGTTGGAGAAGAGTTTGTGATAATTAAGCATACTGTTTCAGAGCAAATTGTAGCAAACTATTTCATTCTTTATTAACAGGCACCTCGCTTGACTCCCCATGAGCTTGAGAAAAGAGAAGAGGGAAAAGAATAAACAGTCAAGTAACCCCCTACTCAGATGGCATGATTTACTGGAGCCATTACAGACTTTGATGTCCAGCTCTCTTGTACTCTGTGACCACAGCAAAGTCATTTAACCTCTCTGAGTCTCAGCCTTCTCATCTGTAAAGTGGGGATAGTAATACCCATGTCACAGGGCTGCTGTGAGGATTAAATGAGATCATGAATGAAAAGGCATAGTTCCCAGCAGCTTTTCTTTAAAGGGTCACCATGGCATAGAGGTACCTCGAGGCTGGATGATTTTGTCCCACTGCTCAGGGCCTTTTATTGTTACCAAGTATGTGTTGGTCAGTCGCGTCTGACTCTTTTCAACTCCTTAGGCTGTCTTCCACCAGGCTCCCCTCTCCATGGATTTCTCCAGGCAAGAATACCGGAGTGAGTTGCCATTCTCTTCTCCAGGGGATCCTCCCAACCCAGGGATCAAACCCAGGTCTCACATTGTAGGCAGATTCTTTACTGCCTGAGCCACCTGGGAAGGCTGAGCCTCAAGTGCATCTCGGAGTGATCTTTCTTCCCAGCATATTTTCTGGGAGCACGGGTGAGGAGCCTCTTGTATTTCGCTTCTCTGTCACTTTCAGCCCATAGCTCAAGACAGCTGGGAAGGAGAGGAGGGGCAGTGCACATGCTGGCTTCTGGTCCTGGCCGGCCCTGCAACAGAGCTGGGTCCTGTGGGCCTGTGCTTAATTCCTTTTCTGTAAACTGGGATGATAAGAATTACTACTCTTCTCCTAGGATTAAGTGAGTTTAATAAATGGAAAGCATTTACACAGTACCTGATACATAGTAAAGCACATTACATGTTGGGTCTTGTTATTCATGTATTTAAGTTTTCAGGTTAGAAAGGCTCATTTAAACTGCTGGTGTTTTCTGTAGTCACTTCCCTTGTCAGGCTGGGGACATTCACAGCCACCATTACAATGATAGTAGCTGCCTCTTACCGGGTGCCTCTGTGTGTCATAGAAAGCCCAGAGCAGGTACTTCATATCCATTTTTCATGATTGTCATAACAAGCTTGCTATTACTTGTACGTTCGAGGTTTAAGAACTTTTTAAAAAACATAGCTTTATTTATTTATGTATTGGGTCTTCATTGCTGCTCAGGCTTTTCTCGAGTTGCTGCGAGCCGTACTCTCTAGCTGCGGTGCACGGCTTCCATGGCGGTGGCTTCTCTTGTGGAGCATGGGCTTTAGGGCACCGTGGGTTTCAGCAGTCGTGACTCCCGGGCTCTAGAGCACAGGCTCAGTAGTTGTGGCGCATGGGCTTAGCTGCTCCGCAAGCATGTGGGACCTTCCCAGCTCAGGGATTGAACCCGTGTCCCCTGCATTGGCAGGCAGATTCTTTGTCACTGAGCCACCAGGGAAGCTCAGAAATGGAGGCGCTCAGTGTCACCCAGCAGAGGCCATATAGGGAACCAGAACACGTTGGGGCTGGGTTTTGCACGCAGGCCTGTGGGGCTCCTCGGCTGCTCTCGTTACTTGCCATGCCAGCACTCANGTATAGACCGGAAAAGATGGTACTTGAAGTAGCCTGACAGGTGGAGGTGGCGGGGGGTGAGTGAGTTCTGGAGAAATTATCACTCATCAGTGGTATGCACAGTAAAAGCTGGGGGAGTGACTCAGAGGGACCAGTGTCTTTGGAGGGAGTGTATTCTGCAAAAACTTTCCAGAAGGTGCTGGTGAGGTTCAGTCTGACTCCCCTGGTCATTCCAACAGGGGACATGGAAAGCAAAGGCGTGGACATGGGAAGCCCTGTGACCGTCTGTGGGGACTACAGGAGGCAGCTGTGATGAGGTCCTTGCCTTCAAGGAGCTCCCTGTGTGTTTTGGGACACGAGGCCTATGGCCCATAGGGGCTCAAGCAGAGTGACCTCCAATACCAGCTCTTCCACCGTCTGGCAGGTGGTGAATTTCAGTGTTCAGGAGAGGCCATCAGGGACAGAACTGGGGGTGGGAGGTGGTTGGGAACCATCAGTAAACCCAAAGGATTTGCCTGAGCAGGGAATGTTGTATTCATTCAGGCATTAGTTGAGTCCATCATTGTACTTGATACTGTAGGGCAGGGGGAGGGAGGGAGAGAGACAGACAATTCTGGGAGGAATTAAAGGCTTGAGAGGCACATTTGTCAGGACTTGTTTGAGTTGTCTGGACCTTGAGAGTCGGGACCTTGCTTTATACTGGCTTCAGAAGGAACCAAGGAAATGGGCTCACTGGCCTGAAAGGGGAAGTTCTCAAGGCCCAGGTGGGCCCACTCTCAGGACATGGCTTCACCAGGAAGAGAAAAATGAAGACATACATCATTGTAACTCAACAACCTCACTGGGCAAGGGTCTTTTATCCTTAATCTGAAGATTGGCTTGATTGGTCAGGTCTTGATCACATGCTCATCCCTGAACCAATTGTTTTCTCCAGAAGCATGGGATTCTCTGATTGGTCAGGCCTGGGTCACATGCTCATCCCTGAGCCAATTAATTTATCCAGAAGAATGGAATACTCTGATTGGCCAGGCATGGGTCACATGCTCACTTCCGGCAGAGCTAGGAGGTAGAGGTGGGGGTAGGGTCAAGGTCAACCTCTGGTGGAGATTCCCCAAAAGACATCTGACCAGTTGTTCCCAGAAGGGAAAAGAGACGCCAATTAGGGATAAAAGTAAACTTCGCTTTAGGAGGAGTAAGGGCCATCTCTCCCCTGCAGGTCATGAGTCATTAGAGCTCTCAAGTGAGAGGTCAGAAGCTGGCCACCCACAGAGGGGTGGGTCCAGGGAAAGAAAGATCTTCTGAGTCACCAAATGGTGAATTCTGGTGGAGACCATGTGGGCAGAGGCAGCCCCTTCATCCTCTCTAGTTTTCTGACATCTCATGCATTGATTTTTTTGCATGTGGACTGGATGTCCACTCTCTGCATCCTCCCTAGCTGTCCCTGGAGACCATTCCAGGATGAGAATGGGAGCTTTGCTCCAAACCACCAGTGGTCTGATTCCTATCTGGCCACCATGAACGGTGACTGAGATGGCAGGTCTTGCTTTTCCTTTTGAACCCTGTGGGCATCTGTCTAGCCTGGCTCTGTCTGGGTAGTGGATGGTGTTTTCTGGGCAGAAACCCAAAGCTCACCCCTGTTCCCTCTTTGTGGAACTGTTTGTCAGCATCATGGGGTATTGCTGTGGGAGCTTTGTACCTCCTTTTTCTCCCAAGAGGGAGACAGGTTGGTTTGGGAAATGAAAGGATCAGCTAATGCCATCCTGGGTTACATCAAAGCCAGCTGAAGCCAGGTGAGCTAGCACATCACAGCTTCCCAGGTGTGGAAGTTCAGGTTGTCAGAGGCCTTGGCCTGAGTCCCAGCCCGGCTTTGACTTGCTGCATGGTCTTGGGATAAATCTCCCTTCCTTTCTGTGCCTCGGTTTCCTCGTTTGTCCCCACTGGAGCAAGAACACATTTCAGAGGTAAAAGTGTACACCTGAGTGATGTCATCAAGGTTGGTCCTATTTTTTCCTGTCCCTGGAGACCTCGAAACACCCTGTGAGGCTTCCCAGGTAGTTGGCTCTGTCTTACCCTCAGTCTCCGTTTCCTTTGGTGGGGGTTCACGGCATGTCGCCCTCATTTTAAGACCGATGTTTCTACTCTCTGCTGGGAGTGTCAGCGGTGAGATCTGTAGACTGCCCCTGCTACCACCGGGTCCTCCCCGTCCTACCCACCCTGTCCTCCCCCTCCATCCTTCCTCCAGTCACCCCTCTTCCTCTCCCTCAGTCCTCCCCAGGCCTCCTCCGTCCTCCCCCCTCAGTCCTCCCCACCTTTCTCCCCTATCAGCCTTCCCCCCAGTCCTCTCCCTCCCCTCTAGTCCTCCCCATCCAGGCCTCTTCC
>SJYV01045352.1:569548-649057 GCA_006410875.1 Neotragus pygmaeus
GACTGAGTTTGGAAGGTGGACCCACCTCCCCTGCCCGCCCCCACCTCCAGCCCTTCTCTTCTCTGAGTCACATCGTCTGGAATGTGCCTGGTGCCAAAGCTGGGGAGCCTGTCTCCTCCTTAGCGATTATGTCTAGGGGTGAGGGCTGGGGAGTGACTGCTCCTTACAACGTCTCCACTGCAAATGGAGAGAGGGCTGGTCTTTGTCCATTGACCACCGAGGGGTCTGTAGAGACAGAGTTGCGGGGGCAGGGGATGTGCTTTCTTGGTGGGACCACTTTCCTTGTTCTAGTCACCCTTCCCATTCCCTCCTCTCTCTCCCACTCATCCTTCCCCTTTCCTTTTTATTTTCCTATTTCTCTCCCTTTTTTCTCTTTCCCTGTGGACATCTAAAATTGTATTTAATGCCTGACGGGTACTGGCTATTCTGTAGGAACGGGAACTATTCATATTTGGTAAGTGTTTCAACTCCTGCCTCCCCACCGTGTCTGTGGAGCCCGCTGGGTTCGGCGCTACTGAGTGGATCAGCTAGAGGTGCTTTACAGTTGGCGGCACCAGCAGACTGAGAATCAGGTGGCGTTGCCTTGGGCCTGGCCTCCTTGGGTCTCAGGGAGTGCAGCCCTGGGGAGGCCTCCCGCAGATCTGAACCCGCTTCCTTGGGGAGGAAAGCCCCTCCTCTCTCATCAAGCATCAAAGCCCAGGGCCAGGCAGAGGAGTCCTGGGGTTCAGCCCTGGTGACCGACCGGGTTCCATGGTGCTCTGGCTGAAGCTTGTGAAGAAGTTGAGTCAGGAGGGTAGAATTTCCAAGCCAGTGGGTTCAGACTTCTGAAAGTGTCCTTGCTTTCATGGTGAGGAAGTTCCTGTTGGAGAGGGGAAGACCTTCACCTCTCTGGACCCACACCATTCCTAGGCATGGGAGATCCGGGCCGTGCATTTCTGCTGAAGTGCACGCTTGCACTGAAAAGGGTTACAAACGGTTCGCCCCGTATGCAGACAATTTTCAGCTAGCTTACAGCAGCTGCGGCACCGTGCTGATAGATTAAAAGCAGCAACCAGCCCCAGAATGAAGTGTATTAGAACTCCTGCTGGGTCGAGCTGGGGAGAGGCCCACACAGCTGTCATCTAGGCCAAGTTTCCAACCGAAACCTCAAGAACAGGATGGAACTCAGAGAAAAGTTCGCTTTCTAAATGAGGTGGCCGGCTGTTAATCAGGAGAGCTGGGAGGGGGACTGACAGAATGCTGGGGATTTAGAACAGAGGAGGAGGACATGATGGGCGGGGGTGTCCCGCCCAGACCAGAAACTTTGTGCAGAACCATAGCTCCTGGGGCCAGGAACACAGAGGCTGCTCAGGTGTGGGCTCAGTGTCCCAACCCTGTCTGTGCCTTGCTCCAGACAGCTGGCTCGGGAGTCGGGTGAGTAAGGACATTCAGGGGTTATGTACAAAAGGCCCCAGGAGCTCAGTGCCACCACTCCACGCCCAGGGCTCCCTGGCTAAAGTGACGGGGTGATTCTTGGGGTTGGGGGCTGCCCCTTTCTTCACCCAGGAAGCATTTGCTGTCAGGGTCACCTGGGACCAGTTTCCCCTTTACTGTAGCACAGAGGCCTGGCTTTCAAAGTTCAGTTTGGAGGCCTTTTAATAGTGAAGGACAGGGAAGCCTGGCGTGCTACAGTCTATGGGGTTGCAAAGAGTTGGACATGACTTAGTGACTGAAAACAAGAGAAGTCTTCTCTTGTGAAGAGAAATGCTCTTGACAGGAGTCTGGCTCTGCCCTCTGAGTCTAACTCAAGGCTGGAGCCGGGTGGGCCACTTGAGGGTCCATCTAGACCACCCCGTTATTAGAAAAATTCACAATCTCAAGGTTAGGAGTCTGTGTGTCATTTCCTTCTTCCTCTTTCTCCTCTTTTTTTGGATATGTTCTTATTTTTGCAAAAAGCAAAATGCTTCCCACTGCAAGGGCCAGGTGAGTCTTTACTGCAAAGAAAGGAAGGTATCCAACTAAACACTTATTACCATTATGATTATAAATAGGACAGATACGCCCACAATTCGGTTGCATTTGTGTATGTGGTACATCCCAGTGAATTCATGCTTTTGATAAACATGGACAACATTCTAATTTGGTCAGGCCATTGGCCGTGTGTGTGTGTGTGTGTGTGTGTATCAGGAAAGGTTAGGGGCTTGTGTAAGTATCAGATGCTCTTAATTATTGGGAAAATGCAGACCTTAGTAAAGAGCCTACTGGTAAATACCATTGTGTCACACATTCACTGGGATGATGCTCTGCTGGGAAGAGGTCTGTTTTCTAAAGCTGCCATGCTTTCCCTCCACCTATCAGATGGTGGGGGATGAGCTTGGGTTGTCCAGGATGTGACCTGAGGCTACTGAGCAGATGTGGTGGTTTCAGGTGTTTGCTTGGATTCCCGAGTTGGCCTTGCTGGTGAGATAGATGAGTCCAGTGGCAGGCCAGGGCAGGCCAGGGGAGGCTGGGGTGCAGGCAAATGCCAATGGATTGATCCTCTGTCATCCACAGGTATGGGCGGGAGTGATGCAGACAGGTTTATGAGCTCAGGACCCAGCTCTGGGAGGCAGATCACTTTGTTTGAGTTTCGACTCTGCCTCTTGCTGTCTGCATGACCTGGACAGGCTGCTTAACCTCCCTTGTCCCTCTTGTGTCCTGTGTCCTCATCAAGAAAATGAGGGTAATGAACATCTCTCTCATAGGGCTGTTGTAGAGGTTAAGTGAGAAAACATGTAAAATGCTGACAACTACAAGTGGTTGTATAAGTATCCAATGAATTGTAAGTACTCAATGTGAGCAATTTGGTCAATATTCCTCTCTGAAAGTGAAAAGTGTTAGTCACTCAGTTGTTTCTGACTCTTTGTGACCCCATGGGGGTGCAGCCCACCAGGCTCCTCCGTCCATGGAATTATCCATGCAGGGATACTGGAGTAGGTAGCCATTCCTTTCTGCGGGGGATCTTCCCAACCCAGGGATCAAACCCAGGTCTCCCACATTGCAGGCAGATTTTTTACTGTCTGAGCTACCAGGAAAGTCCAGTTGACAAGAATCCTAGAAAAGTAAATTGACAAGAATCCTAGAACCTCAAGTCATCTAATTTGATCCTAGAATCCTTTCACAAGTCTCCATTCATGAGCCTCTTCCACAAATACTCAGCTTTCCTCAAATGCCTCCCTTGGTGGGGAACTCACCCCTGGTTGCCATGACAAGCACAGACATCTGCTCTCCAAACTCTATACGTTTTGATAGTTCTTAACCTGATACAAAGACTTTCCTGGCTCCCTTTCCAGTGTGGAAGCCCCCAAAGGGTCAAGAGCTGCTACCCACTGGGTGCTTAGCAGTTATAATGCATGTATGTAGCATGTGTAATGCATTAGCATTAGCATGTATAATGCCATGCAATATACATACAGTATCTCACTGATCCTCCTGAGTCCTAAGGGGAAGGTGTTATTTGCCTCCATTTTACTGATGAGGAAACAGAGGATCAGAGAGTTGACCTAAGATTACATGGATCTAGTGGGCTGGCTGGAACCGAAATCAGGTCTATCTGATCTCAAAACCTTGTTCTTAACTATCCAAGCAATTTTAAAAGCCCACCGAGAAGTCTCTGGTCTTTCTTTTGTTGTTTGTTATAGTGGGACTTCTGGATTATATGGTAGTTCTAATTTTAGTTCATGTATATATGGCTGTGCCTGGTCTTAGCTGTGGCTTGTGGGATCTAGTTCCCTGATCAGGCATCAGACCTGGGCCCCCTGCATTAGGCGTGCAGAATCTTAGCCACTGGACCACCAGGAAAGTCCTGAGAATTCTCTGGTCTTTTCCTGCTCCTCCTCTCTCCATCTCACTCAGCCTACTTCCCCACCATGCTTTTTCCCATCACCTTTTATCTGCATAATTCTAGAAGAGTGTGTTGAGCTGTTACTTTTAGCGACATGTTCCAGTCCTCACGGCACCATTAAGCTGGCAGGGTAACTTCTGTCTGCAGGAGACAGAAACCACTCACCAATGTTGTATAGTTTCTTAAATTAATAAAAGTAATAATTGGATAAACTGGTTATTATAATTTATCCACATAAAGCAGAGCCATGTGCCTGAATTGTCAGTCGGGCCTCAAACCAGTAGAAAATAGGCAGCAATTACCAGAGGCAGTGAGCAGGGAGGCTGCAATCCCGTGGTCTTCAAATCAGGAGAAATAATGAATGCATCCAGAACACAGCCATTTCAGCAAGTGCTGCATGGATTATAAAATTTATTACCAATAAAATTATTCATTTGTGCCCTATACCACACTTAATGCACCTGAAGTGAGAAATTAGAAGTGTGTTTAATTCTGGGGATGGAAGAAAATACAAGTGCAGCAAATTTGCAGTCAGGAGAAAGTTAATGCCTGGCAAAACGGATTCAATTTAGCTATTGCTATTATGTTGGAGGAGAACAGGTTGGTTTTTCTTTTTTATTATAAAAACATACAGATTCATTTGAACCCCTGGTTTTAGTATTGAGTTCAAAGAATATTTAAAGAGAAATTATGAATTAGGGGGAACAGACATTCAGGGTTAATCTGTGCACGCAATCTTTCTCTGTCCGTATGTAGAGATATATGCATGTATGTAGATAGACGTGTGTGTGTGTGTGCTCAGTCTTTCAGTTGTGTCTGACTCTTTGTGACCCCATGGACCATAGCCTGCCAGGCTCCTCTGTCCATAGGATTTCCCAGGCAAGAATATTGGAGTGGGTCACCATTTCCTTCTCCAGGAGATCTTCCCGAGCCAGGGAACGAACCCTAGTCTCTTATATCTCCTGCATTGACAGGTGGATTCTTTACCACTAGTGCCACCTGGGAAGCCCATATATGTATATCCATCTAAAAATATAGATATGCATGTGTGAAGTAAAAGTCACTCAGTCATGTCTGACTCTTTTCGACCCTATGGTTTATACAGCCTGTGGAATTCTCCAGGCCAGAATACTGCAGTGGGTAGCTGTTCCCTTCTCCAGGGGATCTTTCCAACCCAGGGATCAAACCCAGGTCTCCCACAATGCAGGTGGATTCTTTACCAGCTGAGCTACCAGGGAAGCCCGTCTATGTATTTATCTCCATCCATCCATTCATCTATTTATCTATCCATCTATACACACAGTAATGGAATATACAGATAAATATTTAATAGTGAACTGTCTGAAAAAAAAAGAAATTATGTTCATCAATTTCTGTGGTGTAAATGCTCCCACCAATCTGGCTTCACTGAACGTGGGGTTCGGAAGAGAAGCACGTGATCTGCTCTTAGGAGCCAATATGAGCTGGCTCCAGCACAGCACTGGTTTGTATACCTGCCTACACATACCATGGTTTAAAGGGACAAAAGAGAAGTAAAACATATCCATCAGTTTGGGCCCTGAGTACCATCTGTATGTTTTTCCAAACCATCAGCCTCCTTGAGTGAACTTGCAACATATTTGATGCAAGTAAAGAGCAGCCCTCCCTCCCTTAGAAACGTGGTGACTTATTTACATTAGGTTCCAAGTGCAAAAGGAGAAAAGAGAGACAGAAAAGAAGAGGTGGAGGGGGGCAGACTCTGGGCTTGGCCTCCCCTTGCATCAGCAGCATCATTGGTTTGTCTTCGGCGTGCTCGGTGGACTTGCCTCGGTTTTTATCCAGCCATTGTTCTTTTTTACACTGGGTTTGCACACTGTGGCGCATCTGGGGAATTTCATTAGTTGGAGTATACGTGCAAAGAGTTCCGTTCCACTTTCATGAGGTCCCTGGACGGCTTGGACGAGGCCTCCAGGCCCCATGGTGGAGCAGGCACCGCATTCATATTCCTTCCCATCACCACACACATGATAGTGCGGAGCCCAGACCAATCGAAAACTTGACAGTAAGCCTTTTGATTTTGCGGGGAAACCTTCATCATGCTGCGAGAGGGAAGGGAATATAGCCCAAACTGGACTTCATACTGTGGCAAGCTTGAAATCCCAGCCCCACNAAAATGGCACACAGCCCGGACCTCGGCGAAGGGCGACCGAGGCACACAGCCCGAAACTGAGTGAAGGGTGACCACGTCACACAGCCTGAACCTCGGCACAGGTTGCCCATGGCGTACAGCCCGAACCTCAGTGAAGGCTGCCCGCGGCACACAGTCAGGAAATCTGTGCAGGGCGACCATGGAACAGAGCTCAGAATTCGTCGCTAGCCAAGCACCGAACACAGCACGGACTTCGGCACAAGGCGATTGCAGCACAGAGGCCGGACGTCTGGGCAGGGTGACTGTGGAATACAGCCCTAATCTCAGTGAAGGGTGACCACAGAACACAGCCCGGAACTCATCGCCAGCCAACCGTGGAACACAGCCCGGACCTCGGTGCAGGGCGACCGTAGAACACAGACCAGAAATCTGAACAGGGAGCCTGCAGCACAAAGCCCGTAACTCGTCCCTAGCCAAACACAGAACACAGCCCGGACCTCGGCACAGGGCGACCACAGCACACAGCCCGGACTTCAGCGAAGGGCAACCAAGGCACACAGCCCGAAACTCAGTGAAAAGCGACCGCGTCCCACAGCCCGGAACTCGTCGCTAGCCAACTGCAGAACACAGCCCGGACCACAGAACAGGGTGACCGTGGCACTCAGGCTGGACCTCNGAAGGTGTTATTTGCCTCCATTTTACTGATGAGGAAACAGAGGATCAGAGAGTTGACCTAAGATTACATGGATCTAGTGGGCTGGCTGGAACCGAAATCAGGTCTATCTGATCTCAAAACCTTGTTCTTAACTATCCAAGCAATTTTAAAAGCCCACCGAGAAGTCTCTGGTCTTTCTTTTGTTGTTTGTTATAGTGGGACTTCTGGATTATATGGTAGTTCTAATTTTAGTTCATGTATATATGGCTGTGCCTGGTCTTAGCTGTGGCTTGTGGGATCTAGTTCCCTGATCAGGCATCAGACCTGGGCCCCCTGCATTAGGCGTGCAGAATCTTAGCCACTGGACCACCAGGAAAGTCCTGAGAATTCTCTGGTCTTTTCCTGCTCCTCCTCTCTCCATCTCACTCAGCCTACTTCCCCACCATGCTTTTTCCCATCACCTTTTATCTGCATAATTCTAGAAGAGTGTGTTGAGCTGTTACTTTTAGCGACATGTTCCAGTCCTCACGGCACCATTAAGCTGGCAGGGTAACTTCTGTCTGCAGGAGACAGAAACCACTCACCAATGTTGTATAGTTTCTTAAATTAATAAAAGTAATAATTGGATAAACTGGTTATTATAATTTATCCACATAAAGCAGAGCCATGTGCCTGAATTGTCAGTCGGGCCTCAAACCAGTAGAAAATAGGCAGCAATTACCAGAGGCAGTGAGCAGGGAGGCTGCAATCCCGTGGTCTTCAAATCAGGAGAAATAATGAATGCATCCAGAACACAGCCATTTCAGCAAGTGCTGCATGGATTATAAAATTTATTACCAATAAAATTATTCATTTGTGCCCTATACCACACTTAATGCACCTGAAGTGAGAAATTAGAAGTGTGTTTAATTCTGGGGATGGAAGAAAATACAAGTGCAGCAAATTTGCAGTCAGGAGAAAGTTAATGCCTGGCAAAACGGATTCAATTTAGCTATTGCTATTATGTTGGAGGAGAACAGGTTGGTTTTTCTTTTTTATTATAAAAACATACAGATTCATTTGAACCCCTGGTTTTAGTATTGAGTTCAAAGAATATTTAAAGAGAAATTATGAATTAGGGGGAACAGACATTCAGGGTTAATCTGTGCATGCAATCTTTCTCTGTCCGTATGTAGAGATATATGCATGTATGTAGATAGACGTGTGTGTGTGTGTGCTCAGTCTTTCAGTTGTGTCTGACTCTTTGTGACCCCATGGACCATAGCCTGCCAGGCTCCTCTGTCCATAGGATTTCCCAGGCAAGAATATTGGAGTGGGTCACCATTTCCTTCTCCAGGAGATCTTCCCGAGCCAGGGAACGAACCCTAGTCTCTTATATCTCCTGCATTGACAGGTGGATTCTTTACCACTAGTGCCACCTGGGAAGCCCATATACGTATATCCATCTAAAAATATAGATATGCATGTGTGAAGTAAAAGTCACTCAGTCATGTCTGACTCTTTTCGACCCTATGGTTTATACAGCCTGTGGAATTCTCCAGGCCAGAATACTGCAGTGGGTAGCTGTTCCCTTCTCCAGGGGATCTTTCCAACCCAGGGATCAAACCCAGGTCTCCCACAATGCAGGTGGATTCTTTACCAGCTGAGCTACCAGGGAAGCCCGTCTATGTATTTATCTCCATCCATCCATTCATCTATTTATCTATCCATCTATACACACAGTAATGGAATATACAGATAAATATTTAATAATGAACTGTCTGAAAAAAAAAGAAATTATGTTCATCAATTTCTGTGGTGTAAATGCTCCCACCAATCTGGCTTCACTGAACATGGGGTTCGGAAGAGAAGCACGTGATCTGCTCTTAGGAGCCAATATGAGCTGGCTCCAGCACAGCACTGGTTTGTATACCTGCCTACACATACCATGGTTTAAAGGGACAAAAGAGAAGTAAAACATATCCATCAGTTTGGGCCCTGAGTACCATCTGTATGTTTTTCCAAACCATCAGCCTCCTTGAGTGAACTTGCAACATATTTGATGCAAGTAAAGAGCAGCCCTCCCTCCCTTAGAAACGTGGTGACTTATTTACATTAGGTTCCAAGTGCAAAAGGAGAAAAGAGAGACAGAAAAGAAGAGGTGGAGGGGGCCAGACTCTGGGCTTGGCCTCCCCTTGCATCAGCAGCATCATTGGTTTGTCTTCGGCGTGCTCGGTGGACTTGCCTCGGTTTTTATCCAGCCATTGTTCTTTTTTACACTGGGTTTGCACACTGTGGCGCGTCTGGGGAATTTCATTAGTTGGAGTATACGTGCAAAGAGTTCTGTTCCACTTTCATGAGGTCCCTGGACGGCTTGGACGAGGCCTCCAGGCCCCATGGTGGAGCAGGCACCGCATTCATATTCCTTCCCATCACCACACACATGATAGTGCGGAGCCCAGACCAATCGAAAACTTGACAGTAAGCCTTTTGATTTTGCGGGGAAACCTTCATCACGCTGAGAGAGGGAAGGGAATATAGCCCAAACTGGACTTCATACTGTGGCAAGCTTGAAATCCCAGCCCCACTGCAGAGCCGGCTGATTGGAATAGTTGGAAACTGTATCCAGGAATTCGGCTGCAAGAACTTGGCTCACAGCAACTTCTGCCTTTTTGAAAGAAAAATTGTCAACTGGGGAAGCCACTTGGGGCCTGGGTTTAATCTGTCCAGGCAGTAAAGATTCACGGCAGTGATGGGCCAAGTTTTCCTAAAATGTTCAGAGCTCCTGCCTACGCAGGGACCCTGGTGGGGGGAGAAGCAGGCTTGGCCCTCCATGTCAGCCTATCACAACTGTGGCCGTGTCCCCGGCTACGACCCTATCGCTGTTTTGCTAATCGCCAACCTGCTGCTTGTGAGATAGCTGAGTCGGAGGTGCAGACAGAGCCATCCAGACTATAGGTTCTCCTTGGTACCCCCATCCCAAGACTGTGATGGGCTCGTATTTTTCTGAGAACAGCTTTCACCCTGACAACTTCACCATGACATTTAGTGGGGCAAGGGACAAAGAGAGACTGATGTTGAAGCTGTGGTCGTTCACTTGTAACTTACAATCAGAGACACTGTCTCTACTCCAGGGGAAGGTCCATGGGTGCCTTGATTTCATCCATAGGAAGATGGTAGTGTAGGAAGATGTTAGTGAATGAGAGACCTACTATGAAATACCCGTGAAATTCCAGGGGCTTTGGTGTCGTTGCCCAGGAATGCCCCGCTGGTCCTGATACCAGAAACCTCGTTCATGTGCACAAATGCTGAACCTTGACAAAGGTAAGCGGCTCCAGGAGTCAAGGTCTGCCACCTGTGGGAAAACGTATCACTGTCTACCTGTTTTTCTTCCTCAAGGATGTGAAGTCCTAGTCTCTTAGGCAGGGCAAGAGGAAGCCCTTGGGAGAGAGGTAAGCTGGTGATGGTGAGATGTGACTGATGAGAGAATGCCTGCAGACAGAACCTAATGACAAGGTGGGCTGGGGCCTCTCTGGAAAGCCAGGGGAATCTCAAGCCGTCTGACCTGGGCAGACATGTGTGCTCCTCTTGCCTCATCACCAAGGAAGGCCTTCTTTATTTTTGTTTCCCATGCTCTGTTCGCATTCCCTGGTCCCCGAACTCCGAAACTCCTTCCCCGACTGGACTCACTTTTCCAGGTGACCTGACGCAGAGAGTACCAAGTGGGGCAGTGCAAAGCAGGAAGTGGGAGTGTCCCAGGTGGAGTCCTTTTGTGTGATGAGGCTGTAGGGCAGGTCACAGGCCTCTTGGGCCTGGGCCTCAGTTTCCTTATCCATGCGATGGGCAGCACCCCCACCCCAGACACGCACTTGCCTCCCAGGGTGGCTGCAAGCAGCTGAAGGACGATGGAAAGTGGAAAAGGTGCTTCGTCCTCCAGAATTTTCCATCCTGTGGGTGACCTGGGCTAGGAGTAGGTTCTTCAGGATCCCAAGGAACTCAGGACTTGTCCCCTCCTTGGACAGCCCATGCCCCCAAGACCCACTTTCCAAGTGGTCACGACAGCCACTGCTAAGCCTCACCAGGTGGGTCCCCCTTCCTCACTCCCGGGTACACCTTGGTGCCTCCTGATGCCAAGATGATTCAGGGAGGAGCGGGAACCTAGTAATTTCTCAGCTGGAGAGTGTTGTAAAAATAAATGTCTTCTTGGAGGTTGAAAGGTTGTCAAATACACACTGAGCCTAATTGGGTCCTCAAAATGTGCAGTTCCTGCTGGTTTTCATGGAAGATGTGGATGTGGGATGGTGTGTGTGTGTGTGTGTGTGTGTGAATCCACAGGCAGATTTAGGCAAATGATAACTTTTGTGATGTGTAGATATATGTGTGTGCCCAAATCCGATAGATCCACTGTTGAGCAAAGGAACACGGTCCCCTCCACCTTGGGAAGTGTTTCCTGGGCCCCATCTGAGCCCACTCCTCTCTTCTGGGGTCAGCCAAGTTGGGAAGGGACCCCAGAGTGAGACCAGCCCGGTGCAGTGACCGTGAACCTGAGTGTGCCGTGAGACTTTCTCCCCTCACTGAGTGATCATCACGCTAGTTAACACTTCTTGGGTGCCCAGGAACCAAGCGCGGTTTCAGTGCTGTACACACGTTAACTCGTTCCAGTTGTGAGGATCAAGTGCAGCGCAGCTGTGGGCTTTGTCTCCCCGAGGTCCATCCAAGAGCCCAAGTTCTAAGCACTCAAGTTCCGAGCGGGCCACAGGGCTCAGAATTGATTGCAGGAACAGTTCTTGCTTCCCGCTTATGGAAGGCAAACCGGCAGCAGAGCCCCCTCGTGCTGCAAAGTGACCCTGTGTGACTCTGGTCTTGGCTGACCCATTCCCTTTCTCTGTGACCAGACACACACCTCATCCCCTCTCTAGGATGTCTTCCCATTTGATTATTGACCCCTCTACTGCTTTGGGCCTCCCAGATTCCCAGATCTGGGATCCTTTTCTCAAATTTAGTATCCAGCCCTTGACTTAATTCATTGTAGGGTGGCCCTGTCTGGGTGGTCATGAAGAGCTGCTGCTCAGGAAAGCTGCCCGGTGGCACATCCTCCCTTCTGGCCCTTCCCTGGAACTCCTGCTTGCGGCCTCCGCTCATCTGGTGGTTGGAGAGGAGGCCCCTGACTCCCTCCCGTGTGTCCCTTCTGGGACACATCTTGGTGAATCCAGTGTCTTTGGAAGGACTGGGTGCCCGCTGCACCACCACATTGCCTTATAGCTCCCCTGGCCCTGAAAGAGGGACGCCCCCTGCCGCCCCCACTGTCTTGAGGTTGATGGACATCTCATTCCAGCCTCTGGCCATGCCGCCCTTTGCCATCCTGGCTTGTGTCCCCACTGCCAGACAATGGTGTCAGGGCGCTGCCTGCCCAGCCCTGGGGTTCCCCCCAGCCCACCGACCTCTCCACCATCTCGGATTGTTTGTGCAGCTAAGACAGCCAACCCGGGGAGGAGGAGCAGGCGCTGGGCTGCAGCGTCTGGCCGGCTCCTCCTGCCAGGCACTCATTTGTATGCAGAAGGGATTAGGCGGAATTTACCATGGCCTCGCCCTGGGGAGCTGCTCGCGCCCTAGGAAGACTCTCCGAAGGCGGTGTGCAGTTGGTAAGATTAGAACAGGCCCTTCTGCCGCCGCGCACGCCCTGGTCACTCTCCAGGCCGCCAACATCGAAATCATTTTCATTTATAACCTTTTTGATCATCCAGCCTCAAAGAGGGCCCGCCTTGTGTGACAGCGGGCACCAAAATGGCCCAATTATTTGGAAGAGGAGGGAGCCGCTGCAAACAGTCAGATGTGAGAGACAGGGCACTTGATCTGGGCTCATGGCTTTTTTCCTGCCTTCTCCCACCAATATTTTTACAGCTGTTGACATATATTGAGTTACATGTGCCTGGCCTAGATCCCCGCGGTACTGTTTCAAAGATCTGTTCACCATAAACTGTGCTGTTCCCAAGTAAATGACTGACTTCAAGAAAGCACAGTAGTTTAAATGTTACTATAAATACAGGAGCTAAGACATTTTAATTATAATTTTTGAGTTATACAGTGTTCTGTAAGTACACCAGGCATTTACAAAAGAATTTGTGTGGAACTCCAAGACTGTGCTCTCTTGTGGATAAAGAAGTAACTGCAGGTGGTTAATTCTGCAGCCTGGTGACCAGACTTGTTTACTTATGTCCAGGAGTGGGGGAGGGAGGCTGGAGGCCTTGGAAGTCTCAGTTTGGGATGTTGGAGTCAATTGCACATATATTTATTGAGCCCCTCTGGGTGCAGAGTGCTGAGCTAAGAGCCATGGGGGCCTCGGAGTTTATGGGGCAAAATCTCCCCTCTCCCATTTGTAATCCCTTGGAAGAGGACAGCCGGGACATCAATTGAGAGAGGTACTAGGAGAGAAAGATGTGTGGGGCATTGAGAAGGAGCATCTGAGTCTGTCCTGGGGAAGAGAAGGGCTTTGGAGAAGAGGTGCCACTTCTGCTGTGTCTTGAAGGGTGAGAAGAGCCACAGGGAATATTTATTTTATTTTTTTTTTGGAGGTTTTAAAAAAGTTAATTAATTTTAATTGGAGGCTAATTACTTTATAGTATTTTAGTGGGTTTTGCCATACATTGACATGAATCAGCCATGGGTGTACATGTGTTCCCCATCCTGAGCCCCGCTCCCACCTCCCTCCCCATCCTCTCCCTCAGGGTCATCCCAGTGCACCAGCCCTGAGCACCCCACAGGGAATATTTAGAAATGAGCAAACCTCCAATCAGTCTTCAGTGTGAATAATCTTAGCAAGGTGGACTGGCTGCCCCACCCCTGTGCATGGCTTGCTTAATATTTAGAAATGAGCAAACCTCCAATCAGTCTTCAGTGTGAATAATCTGAGCAAGATGGACTGGCTGCCCCACCCCTGTGCATGGCTTGCTTTCTCCTGAATGCCCTCTAAGTCCCCTGCCCCCCACAACTAGAAAGCTTCCGGGGCAGGGAGATGTCAATGGCCCGGTGGGCTTGAAAACTCATGTCTGAGGTGGGTCGGGTGAAGATAATTCCCGCACAGGATGAGAGGGAAAGCAGCCTGTGGCTCTCAGGTTGTTGAAGTTTGGATGGGAGCCGTCTTTGGGTCATCTCCTTTTTTATCTTCTTGTGATGAGGCATCAGGTTAAAGGAAGGAAGCAGTCCTGGCCTGGTGCATGACTGGTGTCCATCTGCCGTCCACCCCCGTTCCAGCCATCCATTCATCTGTCTCTCCACCATCCGTCCATCCATCCATCCACCCACCATCTATCTGCTGCTGCTAAGTCGCTTCAGTCGTGTCTGACTCTGTGCGACCCCATGGACTGCAGCCTACCAGGCTCCTCCGTCCATGGGATTTTCCAGGCAAGAGTACTGGAGTGGGGTGCCATTGTCTTCTCTGCACCATCTGTTTACCTGTTTACCTATACATTTATCCATCCATCAAGTTACTCACTCAGCTTCCATCTATCATCCACTCATATGTCTGTCTGTCTACCTACCATCCAGTTAACTATTCCTCTGTCCATCCACCATCTATCCACCCACATATCCATTTATAATCTATGGGATGTTATAGTGTAGGAGTTAAAAGTAGGGTTTCTCTTAAATTCAAATCCTACAGCTATCACTTGTTAGTATTACGTCCGTGGGTGAGCTACTCAACCTGTGAGTTAATCCTTCTCATCTGTAAAGTGGGGGAGATAACAAATGATCGTAAAAGGACATTGCTAAAATTAAATGAGATAGTACATGCAAAATGCTTGCAGGAAGAACTCAGTAAATGCAGGTTTTGCTTACTGAGCGACACCTGTGAGTCTGATTCTGCCTGAACTCCTTAAGAGCTCCTGGCATAGGCTGGAGAGTTTCCTCCTGGGAATAAGAGGCTTCTGCCTCATAGCAAGGCCTGGGATTCCAGGAAGGGGGGCCTGTGATGTGGGCAGTAAGGACTTATGAAATGGCCAGTGTATTTTGTTTTTGTTACTATTTTTAGGGGAAATTCTTGTCTCATTTATCTGCCTCTGCCCTGTTTTTAATGTAAGCATGTTTGCCTTGTGTCCATGAGGTCTCTTATAATTTTTTAAACAATTAAATATGAAAGGAACATGAAAACATCAAAGAAAATAAAACTCTTCTTGAAGTATCTAAGATCCCAATTACGATCTTGCTATGCTGTGCTAAGTCGCTTCAGTCGTATCCAATTCTTTGTGACCCCATGGTCGGTAGACCGTCAGGCTCCTCTGTCCATGGGATTCTCCAGGCAAGAATACTGGAGTGGGTTGCCATGCCCTCCTCCAGGGGATCTTCCCCATCCAGGGATGGAACCCCCCTCTCTATGTCTCCTGCATTGGCAGGCGGGTTCTTTACCATTAGTGCCACCTGGAAGCCCTTACCGAGACAGCAATAAAAAAAAGAAGAGGTCACTGTTTTGAGGGCGGACCTGGAAGCCCAGAGCAGGAATGAGCACTGGAGGTGGGGGCCAGTCACTGGAGGGTTTGGGGGTCCTCCCTGCCTCCAAGATGGGATGGAGGCATCACTTTCCTCTTGCTGGTTTGGTTCATGTCCTTGGTTCAGTCCCATTACTTTTGGGGGGTTCAGAGTCCTGACAAATGGGGAATCTCCCTCACTTCATTTTGTCNATTTTTTAAACAATTAAATATGAAAGGAACATGAAAACATCAAAGAAAATAAAACTCTTCTTGAAGTATCTAAGATCCCAATTACGATCTTGCTATGCTGTGCTAAGTCGCTTCAGTCGTATCCAATTCTTTGTGACCCCATGGTCTGTAGACCGTCAGGCTCCTCTGTCCATGGGATTCTCCAGGCAAGAATACTGGAGTGGGTTGCCATGCCCTCCTCCAGGGGATCTTCCCCACCCAGGGATGGAACCCCCGTCTCTATGTCTCCTGCATTGGCAGGCGGGTTCTTTACCATTAGTGCCACCTGGAAGCCCTTACCGAGACAGCAATAAAAAAAAGAAGAGGTCACTGTTTTGAGGGCGGACCTGGAAGCCCAGAGCAGGAATGAGCACTGGAGGTGGGGGCCAGTCACTGGAGGGTTTGGGGGTCCTCCCTGCCTCCAAGATGGGATGGAGGCATCACTTTCCTCTTGCTGGTTTGGTTCATGTCCTTGGTTCAGTCCCATTACTTTTGGGGGGTTCAGAGTCCTGACAAATGGGGAATCTCCCTCACTTCATTTTGTCAGCATCACTCAGAAAAAAAAATAATAATAATGGAAGCATTTTGTAATCTGGGGAGCCCTGTACCAGTGAATGACAATATTTTATGAAAAAACTTAACACTCTCAGCTGATCTGCTAAGAGTGATTGTGGTTACCATCTAAGATGGTAACGCTGTAATGCTTGATAATTGTTTATATTTCTAATACTGATCATAATATCAAAACTGTATCGAGACTCAGTATTGTGCCAGACACCGAGGTACCACATCCAACCCTTACAGCACCCCCATGAGGCAAGGTAAGTGTTGTTACCATCATCTTCCAGGGTGGGGCCTGGATTTAACCCAGTTTCTCTGTCTTCAGAGCCAGTGCCCTTTCTGTTGGGTCTTAATGCTTCCTAAAGTATGTTTGTTTGTTTGTTTTTAATTAATTTTTGATCTCATAACAATCCCAGGAGGAAGATGGGACCACTATTTTCTGCCCATTTTATAGCTTGGAATAGACCTGGCATCTCTGTTCTCGTCTCCTCCATATACACTGGTTTCCAGGACTGAGCGCGTCCTGGAATGATCGGGGAAGTGGGCCTCTCTGCATCCTTCTCCCCTCTGGGAGGGGCCTCAGGGAATCCTTGGGGGGCACCGCGGGTTTCTGTTTGCCTGGTGGCCTCTCGCCCCGTGTGAGAGCCTGCCAGGCGCCTTCCATCACCTGGGTCGTCGAGTGCAGCTTTTGCGTCTTGCTTCCTGCCCTTCCAGAGCGACATACTTGCACTTGTCCCTTTGGTTTTTAGCCAGAAAGCTGAAAGTGTGTCTTCTCAAATGCAGACTGACGCGCTTCTTTTATAAATTCTTGGGCATTACTATTGATTTTTGGCTGAGGATTTCGAAATCCTATCTCTAGGACTCAGGAGATTTCCCTGCTGCAGGAATGATGCATTGTCATTCTTAATATCTCCAGTCTCTGACACAATATTCATATCAAGCTGCCGAGGAGTGGCGTCAGCACCGCCTCGGGGTTGGCGCCGGGCCCGGCGGGGCTGGCTGCGGGGGCCGCCCTGCCCCCCAGATTGGCTGCCCACCAGGAAACCACACCTGGCTCACCCCTCTAGGCACCTGAGACTGTGTCCTGGGGGCACTGAGGGAGCGAGTGGTTGAATTCTGCCTCCTTCATTGCTCAGCTTTCTCTGATGCCCAGAGAGGGGCAGGACCTGGCCCAAGGTCACACAGGGCGTTAGTCGGGGGGCGGGGCGGGCTGGAACCCCCGTCTCCTTTTCCCTCTTAGCACCTGGTAGTTCATGTGTCACAAAAGCAAGTGCCACAGCTGGTGTGTGAGATAGTGGGGGCTCCCATGACCCCGCAGAGAGTCCGGCCTTGCCGTTGTTGTCCAGGGAAATTGTATCTTGCGGAGCCCAGATGTCCCAAGTTTTCAAGAGAAACCAACACTCCAGATTTTCATGTTTTCAAACATTTCATGGTTTTTTTTTTTTTTTAAATGTTGGCAACTAATTACAAAAATCTCCCGAATAATATGACCCCTGAAAGAGAATAGAGCCACCTCTGTGGGCTGAGGGTGATACTGACCACGCCTTGTGCCCTGACCAAAGCTAGAGGCCACTTTGTCCATCCACCTGCCTCAGCACCTCCCTTCCGGCTGCCCTAGAATCAGGTGTTCGCCTGCCTGTCTTCAAGCAACCCCCCGACCCGGCCCCAACCCCCGTGAGCTTCTCACGCTCCCGAGGGTCTCCTCGCCCTGCCAGTGGAAAGTGTTGGCCTTTCCTAACATATTCTGCTGTCTGGATTCCAGCTCAGGTGCGCGGTGTGTGTTTTGAAGTGTGTGCAGGCCTGACCCCAGCCCTCAGGCCTGACTGTCCTTTGTCCTTGTGCTGCTAAGAAGACAGAGCTACCAGCTCGGTCTGCAGGACTTGCCGGGCAAGTCGCTGAATAGGTTCCCACTGAGGGATTGTTTTTCTAGTTCTTGGAATTGATGCTGCTTAGACCATAAAAATAAAAAGACCGTGTCCTCAATACTGAGAGTGTGTCTTGTGAATAAGCTGATGTGCGGGGCAGCCGATAGAGTTGTACTCTGAGATGCAGCTGGCCAAAGGGACTGATGTCCCTGGGGTTGGAGGAAGGGAGAGACTCTAGGAACTTTGGGGTGGGAAAGCTGATGGCCAGACATTGGAACTGGGATTGTCGAAAATCTGCTAAAGTTGGAGCAGCTAAAAATGTTTTCTGAGTTGTGGAATCATTTTACCAAAATGATAGGAAGTTGTGAGCAGGAAGAAGGACTGAATCAGGCCTCTGGCCCGTTTTCTGGCCTGAGGGCCTTCCTTTGGGGGCCCACGCGGAAATGGGCCACCATGATGCCAAGGGAGAGTCAGGCCCTGGAGAGATTATGCTGGTTTTGCCTGTGATCCTGCAAGAATCACCTTGCTCCCTCCTCCCTCTGTGTCTGTAGCCCTATAGCCAGCTCCTCCACATACCTAGCCAGGAAGGCTTCCTGTAGGAAGCAGCAGAAGGAACGCTACCCCTGGGGGAGGACACCAGTGGGCCAGGCAGGGTGCCAGCCCTCTTGGTGGATTATCACCTGACTCTTCCCTTCTGGCAGGGGGACAGTGGGTTGTGACCTTCAAGGGTAAACCCACTGGGTCAGCCCTGCCCCCGAATTGTTGACTGAATGAACTGGGAGCCCTCTTGGGGGCCTGTCCTCTGCCTGCCTCCTTGTCCCCTCTGTTTCACCACGTACACACACAGTGCTCTCTCTGTCCCCAACTAAGAACAGGATCTGACAGGCCCAGAGCTTGCTTGTCTTCACCGTGGCCAGAAGTGGGTGCTGGGGAGCCCAGGAAAGGCTTGGGATGACGTGGACTTCACAGCGTTCGGTGGAAAGAGAGCTGGAGGCCTGGGCTTGACTTCTGACTGGGTCACAAACCTGTGTGGCTCGGGCAAAATGGGTTTCCTTCTCTGAGCCTCAGCTTTCCTTCAGTAAAATGAGGGAGTTGAAACAGTCAGCGTTTTTCAGATTGTCAGCTGCAACCCGTTAGCAAATCATGGAGTCAACTTGGATGGTCACAGCCAACAAAACAGAAGAGGAAATAGAGCGGAGTCCAGCAGCAGAACAGAACAGAAAGGAAGGGAAGGGCAGGAGAGGAAGAAGGAAGAGCAAAAGGAAGGAAACTGCCTGAGTACATCACATTTAGTGAGCTTAAGTGGATTTTCATGAATGGGGGGCAGCGATTCCTTGTATGTGTTAGTGTGTGGCTAGGTCGTGGTATATATAATTCTTGCTGTGGGTTGCAGTTTAAAAATTTGAAACACAGGTCAGGTGATCTACAAACATTCTTCTCAACCTTGTGTTTCATAAGCGAGGTTCACTAGCTGAGCTGATCTTGGGCGAGTTCTATAATGTCTCCAGGATTCAGTGGCCGAATCTATAAAATGGGACTAATTCAGTCCCCAGCACAGTGTTTGGGAGGATTAGATGCGGGAATCATGGGAAGCGTTCAGCCCATGATCACAGGATCTATGCTCCATGCCAGCTCCATGCCGGCTGTTGGTGCTCCAGCCAACCTTACACTCTTAGACACAGAAAGGTGAGGGCTGCTCCTCTGCCAGTCTCTGGAGGGCAGAGAGTCGTCATGGTCAGCAGAGCCCAGGGAGAGTGCCCAGGAGCCGCAGCTGACACGGGGTTGACCAGAAGTCCTTGCCCCAGAGTGGAGCCCTGAGTCTGCCTGGGGTGGGCCCTGGGCAGCACTGGACCCATTTGTCTGCATCACTGGGAAACCCGCTGGGTGGTGGGAGCCCAGAACCATGGCCTGCAGTCTTGGTATTTCCGTCTCATCTGCTGGTTGCAGCCTGCATGCCCCGGCTCCATTTGGAACTCTGTGAACTGGGAGCACTCTTCTCTATGACTTTAACGACTTCCTTCTGCCATCACCACTGCCCCACCTTTTCTTAATGCAAGATGGGTCTGTGCAGAAGTGCTAAAATTCAAAAAACGAGAGAGACAGAGACAAGACAAGAAAAAGCAAGTAAAGAAAGTTGTAAAGGAAACTGCCTGGTCACCCTGGTGCTGCAGTAAACAGGACTCAGAGCTGGAAGCCCAGCCTCCTACGAGGGCAGGAAAGGAAAGATGACACTGGAGACTTTCTGGCGAGGGGACAGGAGTGTGGGCGCCAGAGGAGCAGAGGGAGGACCCTTGGGTCTTGGGGACCTTTGCCTGATCCAGGCTGGGTTTGCCTGCAGGAGGAGCAAGGTCATGGGTCTGAGGTCGGGGCAGGCTTGGAGCTTCCAAGAGGTGGCTCTTCCCCTCTCTCTGCTCCGCCTCCCGCCTCTCCCTTCTCTTCCTCTCGAGGTGCAGATGGCCACATTTGCAGGTTAACTGGAACAGCTGGAGATGCATTATTAGTTTCCCGCTGCTCCTTCATATTTGCTTGGATTTTTTTTTTTTTTAACGGCAACATAATTTACAACTAGTACACTGGTGTCAGGGCTGGCATGTTCTAAATCCGCATCAGATTTATGTAATGCCGTTGCTTATCAGTGAATGAAGTCATAATTATTGCTTTGTACCATTAAATAGCATAAATATATAAACTGTTATACAAATTGCCACAAACGTTTCCTCTGGGGAGCTCTAGACCAAATTTTAATGTCGTGCGTTTGTCTGGGATGGCAGTTTCTATGGTATATAATAATGTTGATAAATTTTACTGTAGCAAGTGACATTTTAAAGCATTAATTTTGGTGCTAAAAAAAAATTCTAAAGAATGCTCAGATCCAATCGGGAGGTGCTCTGAGAACCAGCTGGCGAGGTCGTGGGAGGGGTGGGGTTTTGCTTTAGGAGTGCATCAGGGGGACGTGTGTCACCTCCCAGGCCTCCTCTCTGCACGAGATCACCCCCCTCCTCCTCTCTCAACTCCCGAAGGAAGGCCTCAGATACATTTTCCATGGCAAGGATGATAATTAATTTCAAAAAATTCAAATCGATTCATTGCTCCCTTCGATTTGAAGTGTGCAAGGGAAAGTGGAAGGAGGGCCTGCAAAACACACAATCGGTGGGGAGGGGCCATGTCGTAACCTCCTTCCCAATTATGTAAATGCTGTGTGGGGTGAAAAAAAAAATCCCCGTCCTAATTAGAGATGCAAAACCTGCCTCCAATGCCGGCGTTCAGATGCCAGGCGTGCAGTCGCATCGCCTCTGAAAGCCATTATCATCAAGAGCGACTTTTGCCGAAAGCCCCAGGACAGCACCTGGCATTTACCTGGGTGCTCTTTGGAGAGCCGGCGGCCGGAAGGAGAACATCCCCTTCCACCTTCAGGAGGGGCTGCGGGGACCAGAGTGTCTCTATCTGGCCCGGCTGCCACTCCGGGGCTCACCCAGGGGAGACAGCAAGCAGGGCGCACATTTCTTGCTCCTCTGAACCCTGGGCAATTGGAACGTTCTCTGAGAACCTTTGTCACCACTGTGAGTTTCCAGGCTGCATTTGCTTTCTTCCCTTCCTGAGTCCTGTCTTGAGAT
Source organism: Neotragus pygmaeus (assembly GCA_006410875.1). NCBI lineage: Eukaryota > Metazoa > Chordata > Mammalia > Artiodactyla > Bovidae > Neotragus > Neotragus pygmaeus. The sequence goes on from SJYV01045352.1 coordinate 590,906, forward strand.
TCTCCGCTGGGCCTCCTCGCTCTGCTTGAGAACGTGGCAGTCATTCGCTGTCCTTTGGAATGTGCTGGGGTCACACGGCCTGGCCGCTCTGTCTTGGGTGGGGAGACGAGTGGCTGATTCTGGCCAAAGAGCTGTGAGTGGAGGTGCCCGGCATCGCTCCCAGGCCAGAGCCTTGCCCTGCCAGGGTGAGGCCCTCCAGCGTTCCCTCTTTCCTCGGGGTACGGGACTCTCAGTGTCAGAAACAAAGGTGCTTCTTGTCTTGTCTTGCGGTGCCCAAGTGATTTCCATGAGAAGAGCCCCCTGCAATGGACATGAAGGGCAAACGAGACCTAAACCTCTGTGGTTTGCAGCCCTTGTGATGTGGGGCTTGTTTGTTACTGGGCATTTCTTATCCTGTCCTGACTGATACAGGTTTCCACTGGGGTTCCCTAACTTGATTTGCTTTAGGGTGCTGGGAGTGCTGGAAATCTGGTTGATTTTTTTTTTTCTTGGAAAGAATATCAAATAAAGATACAGGTGTGTGCCCACTATTGACTGTGAGGAAACTGAGGCTCGGGGTACTTAGGTGACTTCCCTAAGGGCACACAGCTTGTTGGCATCGGGCATTCATGCCTCAGATATGCTCCTTCCTTCCTCAGGCTTTGCTTTTGAAGAATGAATTATCTGGTCCTTGAGGACCAGGCCAGTAATGATGGGGCTCTGGAGTATAAAACAATAGGGATTGATGGGGACTACAGAGAATGTTCTCAAAGCATTAAAATTCAGCTTTTTGCCTACCAGTTTTGGCATTTCAGTCTATGCCTTCTAATGACATCTCAAGCTTCCAAGGTCACATTTTCTGGCTGCTACTGTGTGTTCACTCTGAGTGTCTCTTTCTCATGTCGTGCCCTCGAGTTTGAACCTTGAACTTCTTAGTGAAATTCTCATATGCTTATTCGTTTTTATCCTGCAACTGCCTGATAAAGTCCTCTACAGTTAGGATGGGGACTGGCCCTAGCCTCCTAGTACTCTAGACCCAGAGGGACTTTATGCGTAATCTGGTTCCACCCTCTCACAGAGCGGGGAAGCTGAGCTCAGAGAGGGAAAGCAACTTACCCAAGGACACACTGCTGTTTCCTCATGAAAGAATCACTGTTTGGAAGTGGAGGAAGTCACCGTTTGAGTGGATGCAGGGGGTCTTTGGAAATAGAATGGAGAATACCCAGGAGGGAAGCAAATGTGATCTCCCTAAAAACAGGTTAACTGGGCCTTCCCTGGTGGTCCAGTGGCTGTGACTCCGTGTTCCCAATGCAGGGGGCCTGGGTTTGATCCCTGGTCAGGGAGCTAGATCCCACATGCTACAGCTAAGAGTTTGCATGCCATCTGGCACAACCAAAAAATTTAAAACTATTTTTTTTTAATGTTAACTTTTTTTCTTGGAAGACATTTACTGTAGACTTACTATGTGCTGAGCAGGTGCTTGATCATTTGAAATAATCTTAATGAAAAAATTAATAATAATCTTGATGGGTTTAATAATTTAAATCTCCTTCAGATAGGTTAGTTCTTATCATGCTTAGTGTTCCAATCCCAGACCCTAGGCTTTGGCCATAACAGAAATTAAGTACTGAATTTAATTCCCTTTATCCCTCTTCTGCCAATGGTAATAATTAATAATGGTAAGAATGTTAGTGCAGCTCAGGGGGTTAAGAACACAGTTCAGGGCTGAAATGCCTGGGCTGTGTCGCTTACTGTTACCTTCTTTTACAGATCTTATACACTTATCCTACATGGAACATGGTTAGCATAATGCTTGGCACAGTCAGCCCTTAGTAAATGTTAATATTTATTAGGCCTCCTGTCCCATCTGGGAGCTGAAGCGACTAAGGCTCGGTGAACCCAGCCATGGCCAGTGTCTGTGCAGGCTTGCTTGGGCTGCAGGACTGCAACACAGCACGGGCAAATCCATTCTGCCCACTCCCCGTGTGCCATGGAAAAGGATTTTGCACCCCAAACTGCAAAATTGCCAGTTAAAGCAGCCATGTCTGCTCACAGGCGACTCTGGAGAATCGTTTCAGCCTGAGCTACTGCTCCAGCTGTGGCTGCTCATCTCAAGGGACCAGAGGCAGTGAGTGGATAGAGTAGGGAGTGGGGCTCCCCCTGGCTGGCGCAGGGTGGGCCAAGCTGGTATGATGCCTGTGTAGCTCATTCAGTACCAGTTTCCTCATCTGTAAAATGGGAAGTCCACCACAGGGCCCCTGCCACTCCCCTGGAATGCCCCCACCTGCTTCTGCATCTCAGCACCCGTTCCTGCAAGGCCCCCTCTTCAGCAAAGAAGTCATTCATTCATTTCCTCACTCACTCATTCAGCACGAAGCTATTGAATCCCTAACCATGCTTAACACCTGCTGAGGTCATCCTCACCTCTCACAGAAGGAATCTCTTTCCTCTTGATGTTGCCCCAGCTCTCATCCCACATATTTCATCCATCCTTCCCAAGACGCTGACCTTCCTGCCTGGTGCTTTGCACACCTGGCTAATCTTCCTCTCTGTGTAGACAAGACATTACAAAAAAGCTTTATCGAGATATAATGTACATCCAGGAAAATGCACAAACTAAATACACAGCTCGAGGAATTTCTGGAAACAGAACACAACCAGACCAAGAAGGAGGACCTGTACTTGCCCTCCAGTAGCTCCCGTGTGCCCCCTTCCAGCCCTGCCTCCTCAAAAGAGCAAGCACTACCCTCGCCTCCAGACCCGTAGAGCGATTGTGTCACTGCGGCCATGCAAAGGAGAGATGTGTATCTTTGTGCCTCCTGGCCTGCCCAGCGCAATACCCGGCATTGCAGAATAAACAAATTGACGGATAGATCCAGTAATGCACAGGTGAGAACAGTGATGATATGACTAATAATGGCTGGCGGTTGTTGCATTTTACTAGCCCTTTCTCATCAGCGCTTTACCGGCTGCCTTGTCTAGTCCTACTGAGATTCCAAGAGGTCAGTGATTCGCCCAAGGTCAGTCAGACGGTGAGTGGCGGTCACTGTGACCTGGGTCTGTCCAGCCCGAATCTGGAGCTGGCACTCAGAACCTCACTTCCTGCTGCTTTACAGCCCTGGGCAGTCCTTTCTCTGCTGGGCCAGCTGGACACAGGCTCAGCGGGCGACCGAGCTGAGTTGTCCTTGGCGAGCGAGCCGGCGGTTGCTAGCCGCCCCTGCCCACCCGCCGGGCACCCCATTCCTCCCGGGCTGCACAGAGCCTTCTGTGCGCCTCTCCAAAGGACAGGGCATATTTCTTCCCGAGCCTCTTAAGACCCAGCCCGCACTGGAGGGCTTCATCATTATGCAAATGAGCTGGATTGGCTCTGCTCCTGCAGAGGACTCGGGGGGCGGCAGAAGGACGGGGCTGCCTCTGGAGCGCGAGGTTGAGCCTCAGATCAGGCCAGTCGATGGGTAGGGGCCAGGGAAGGTGGGCATGGAGACCGCGATGGTGCCAACGCTTTGCCACCCTGGGGAGGCTGGCCACACTCTGTGGGGCACGGGTGTGAGGCTGGGCGAGGCCCGCCTTCCAGCCTTGGTGCCGAAGATGCGACCAAAGAAAGACATTCTTTTTGGATTTCCTCTTTGTGTATTGAGCCCTTTTATGATTCATCAGTAAGTAAATATCAGCTGAGGGGTGATTTGTTTCTAACAAGCTTATAAAATACTGGCGTCGTTTGTGGGCTTATTGGAGTGCTGGTTATAAACACTCCCCCATGCCCACTCCTCTTTGTCAAATTAGCATTCAAAATACAAATATTGGATCTTTGGATCACTTTCTGCTGTCTCTTTGGAAGCTGGCGGGATGGTAAGGGGCGGCCATAGGACCGTGGCCTCCGACGAGGCGCGTTTGGCACTCCGAGGGCTGAGGGCTGAGGGAGGCCCCCGTCAGGCCCTCCGGAGGCTGGGGCGCCAGGCCCTGCGAGCCCAGCTGCTTCTCTTTGCCAAGTGTCCTCGGACCCGGCTCGTCCCGCCCCCCCGGAGCCTGTCATCCTCCATCTCATGGAGGGCGCAGATCTGGCCTGACAAGCCTTTGGAGCTGCCGCCTGCCCTGTGGGCCGGGCCCAGCCTACACCAGGGCTGAGGCAGCCACGCCGAAGAACTGCNAAGACGCTGACCTTCCTGCCTGGTGCTTTGCACACCTGGCTAATCTTCCTCTCTGTGTAGACAAGACATTACAAAAAAGCTTTATCGAGATATAATGTACATCCAGGAAAATGCACAAACTAAATACACAGCTCGAGGAATTTCTGGAAACAGAACACAACCAGACCAAGAAGGAGGACCTGTACTTGCCCTCCAGTAGCTCCCGTGTGCCCCCTTCCAGCCCTGCCTCCTCAAAAGAGCAAGCACTACCCTCGCCTCCAGACCCGTAGAGCGATTGTGTCACTGCGGCCATGCAAAGGAGAGATGTGTATCTTTGTGCCTCCTGGCCTGCCCAGCGCAATACCCGGCATTGCAGAATAAACAAATTGACGGATAGATCCAGTAATGCACAGGTGAGAACAGTGATGATATGACTAATAATGGCTGGCGGTTGTTGCATTTTACTAGCCCTTTCTCATCAGCGCTTTACCGGCTGCCTTGTCTAGTCCTACTGAGATTCCAAGAGGTCAGTGATTCGCCCAAGGTCAGTCAGACGGTGAGTGGCGGTCACTGTGACCTGGGTCTGTCCAGCCCGAATCTGGAGCTGGCACTCAGAACCTCACTTCCTGCTGCTTTACAGCCCTGGGCAGTCCTTTCTCTGCTGGGCCAGCTGGACACAGGCTCAGCGGGCGACCGAGCTGAGTTGTCCTTGGCGAGCGAGCCGGCGGTTGCTCGCCGCCCCTGCCCACCCGCCGAGCACCCCATTCCTCCCGGGCTGCACAGAGCCTTCTGTGCGCCTCTCCAAAGGACAGGGCATATTTCTTCCCGAGCCTCTTAAGACCCAGCCCGCACTGGAGGGCTTCATCATTATGCAAATGAGCTGGATTGGCTCTGCTCCTGCAGAGGACTCGGGGGGCGGCAGAAGGACGGGGCTGCCTCTGGAGCGCGAGGTTGAGCCTCAGATCAGGCCAGTCGATGGGTAGGGGCCAGGGAAGGTGGGCATGGAGACCGCGATGGTGCCAACGCTTTGCCACCCTGGGGAGGCTGGCCACACTCTGTGGGGCACGGGTGTGAGGCTGGGCGAGGCCCGCCTTCCAGCCTTGGTGCCGAAGATGCGACCAAAGAAAGACATTCTTTTTGGATTTCCTCTTTGTGTATTGAGCCCTTTTATGATTCATCAGTAAGTAAATATCAGCTGAGGGGTGATTTGTTTCTAACAAGCTTATAAAATACTGGCGTCGTTTGTGGGCTTATTGGAGTGCTGGTTATAAACACTCCCCCATGCCCACTCCTCTTTGTCAAATTAGCATTCAAAATACAAATATTGGATCTTTGGATCACTTTCTGCTGTCTCTTTGGAAGCTGGCGGGATGGTAAGGGGCGGCCATAGGACCGTGGCCTCCGACGAGGCGCGTTGGGCACTCCGAGGGCTGAGGGCTGAGGGAGGCCCCCGTCAGGCCCTCCGGAGGCTGGGGCGCCAGGCCCTGCGAGCCCAGCTGCTTCTCTTTGCCAAGTGTCCTCGGACCCGGCTCGTCCCGCCCCCCCGGAGCCTGTCATCCTCCATCTCATGGAGGGCGCAGATCTGGCCTGACAAGCCTTTGGAGCTGCCGCCTGCCCTGTGGGCCGGGCCCAGCCTACACCAGGGCTGAGGCAGTCACGCCGAAGAACTGCTGACATTCGTGGGGGGCCGCCACACGCCATCTCCTCCCGAGGGGTCAGGAGGCCCCGGCGTCTCGCGCACACTTGGTACGTCACTTCCCGTCTTCCCACACCTCCCGGCTTCCGGTTTTGTGGTCATGAGTCATACTGGGTACTTGGCCTCGACCTCCGAGGCCTGGAGGCTGCAACACGCCTTTGGCCAGCTCACTTTTGGTCTGAAGCGCTCTGTGGGGATGGAGGGGCGCTCACGCCTGTCAAAGCGCCTTCACGGCCACGGGAAGGAGCTGGTGCTCCTGAGAGTCCAGGGGATGTGTGCCGAGCTCTGCAGATGCCTCTGCAGCTCCGTTCCCGTTATACAGATGGGAAAACTGGGGCATGGATAGGTGACTTGCCAGGACCCCATGGCAAAGCCTGGGCTTGGAAAGTGGCCTGCCTTCCCCACTTGACAGATCTTGGTGCCAAGCCTAGCCGAGAGGGTCTGATTTGCCCCCAGGGAGGCGGGACCGGCTGGAACCAGCAGGCAGTGAGAAGCTGCCTGAGTGAGGGTGGGGCTGCTGCGCTGAGTCCCTGAGGGAAGAAACCACAGAGCAGGACCTGAGTGGGGCCGTGGGAATCTCCTGCCCAACTCAGCTCATAAATGGGGACCCAGTAGCCAGAGAGGGGACGCTGTCCTTGCCACTATTGTCTTAATCATTAATCGGTAGAGTTTAAATTTTTTTTAATTAAAGAAGCTTTTATTCTGTTTATCACAAGAACTGTCCATGCTTATTGCAGAAAAACTAGATTGACCTTCTGTATCTATGGGTTCCATGGATTCAGTCAACTGGGGATCAAAAATAACTGAGGGGGAAAAATCCAGAAGGCTCCAGAAAGCAAAACCTGAATGTGTCAGGCACCAGCAACTATTAACGCTGACACATACACGGCCCCCCACAGGCGTATGGGCTTCCTGCTTTTCTCAGCTCTGGACTAGGAAAAGGGAGCCATCGGAGGGAGGCTCAGACGGGCCAGGCACTGTCCTGTTGGAGACGTGCTCTTGATTTTGGGACCGGAATTCAAGATACTTTGCTAGACTCCAGCTCATGCTTTCAGAATTGTCATTAGAGTTGGGCCTCTGTACAGAGGAGAGATATTGCGTTTGGATTTCTTGCCTCTCCCCCCTTCCCAGATTCCAAGTTTAACATTGTGGGTGGAATTAGGGCTGTGGCCTTTACTGTAGTGGGAGGTTCTGTATTGAGATCTCCTTTAATTTGTGGGAACTGGAAATGGGTTCTGGAGGTGTGTGTGTGTCTCCAAGCCCAGTGGGGATAGAGGTGTCATCTTACCAGACCAAGCCTTTCAATGGCAGGGGGACCCTGTGTTTTCACAGCGAGCCTCTGCCCTCTGGTTGGATGGCTCCTGCATCCTGGGTGCTGGGTCAGTGAGGCTGTGATGTCACCCGTGGGGACGATCCAGGGCTCTGGTACCAGCCTGCTGGGCCATGGGGCATCTGATTCCCGCCGGCTCCTCCAGCTACGGAGGCCGCCAAGCATCTGCCTCCCCTAGCACCCCTCTGCCCCCACCCGAGGGGTCCTCTTTAGGACCCAATCTGGAGTGTTTTCAGGGTTTCTGGGTGACTGCATCATCACGCGCGCCAGGTCCCTTTACCAGACCACCCAGGCTCCTCACCCCTAAGCCAACCTGGGGGCCACAGAGAGTGTCTCATTGACCCGTAACCCCAGTGCCTCACCCAGCACCTGACACAGTCAACAACAGCGATGGTGGTGGTGGTAATAATAGTGATAACACTGGCGCTTTGGGGCCCGTTCACCATGACAACAGCCCAGTGAGATCACTGCTGTGATGCTCCCCCTTTCGCAGGTGGGGTGATAGTGGCTCAGGGAAGTGTGGTCACTCTTCCAAGTCCCCACAGCTGGTAGGAGGCAGCTGGGGTGTTTGAACCCTGACTCTGAAGCTAGACTTCTCTCCAGGCTCTGTGCTGGCTGAGGGCATCGAGTGGGCAAGTCAGGACTGTGTCCAGCCCCAAGAACAGCATTCTTCTTAGGGTGGGGGTGGGGGTCAGAGGGCAGACTGGGTCCTGCTCTGTCACCATGCAGATACTTGGGGAACTGAATCCTAGGCACGTGGAGGGCATCTGTGGGCCCAGGGCCACATGTCTGAGCTCCTACATCTGGGTCAGCATGGAGCACTCGAACCCCTAGCCTGCAAGCTCCACTGCAAGCTCTGCAGCCTTAAGAGCACTGGGGGCGGGGGCAGTAGGAATCTATCAACCAACCGAAGTATTAGCATTAATCCAGCACCTGATGTTTGGCCCAATAGAAACAAGCCGACAAGTAAAAGAATTACTGTTTTCATCCACAGAGAATTTATTGGCCAGAACTTTGGGTTGCAAGTGACAGGAAGTCAAGTTAGCTTAAGCAAAATGAATTTTTGGAAAGACCATTTTTTATTTGACGAAACTATGGATGAGGTTTGGTGCAAGTGGAACCAGAGAGTCAAATGCCAGCGTAGACTTGCTCTTGGGAAATCGTGGTTGGAAGGACAGAGACGGAGAACTGTTTGAATAAAGGTGCAGAGTCAGAAATGAGCCAGGCTGCGAGGGTGAGGCGGCGGTGGGGCAGAGGGGTGGGTGTGGCTGAAAGTTGGGTGCTGGTTAGGTGGGCTGTCTCCTGGGCTGTCGCGCTTTCCCCGGGAGAAAGGGAGCCACCGCAGGCTCTCACGGATGGGGGTGAAGTGACGGCCATCGAGCCTGGGGAGGGTTATCCGGTCACTGTGTGTGGGGTGGGATCAAGCTGGGAGAGCCTGGGGCAGGCGTGGTGAGCTGGGACAGGGGTGGGGAGCGAAGGGTGAATTGCCAGGCGTTGATGTGCTTTTTTTCTCTTTTTACGAGGGTGTCTATGAAGCTGTCTTTTCCAAGAAGCAAAAAGGCTAGACGCCAGCCAGAGCCGTACGGAGGGGCGTTCTCCTGCCGAGGTGCGTGGGCCTCGGGCTGCCTGCCTCTCATCATGGCTCAATGGCAGCTGTTCCGCTTGCTGGGCCAGTGAGGAGAGTGGAGGGCTGCATGGGAGGCGGCCCCCACCCCCGCTCCCCAACCTCTCAGCAGCTCGCCTGCTTCCTCCGCCCACACAGGCTGCCCCCTGCCCCGTCCCCTGCTCTTCTGATGAGGGGGCATCAGGCGCTGTCAGTTAACTGCACTCTGGGGCTCGAGGTAGTGGGTGGGATGGGAGCAGACCCCAGGCTTTGGAGGCCTGGTGGGCTGGGGAAGGCACGGCCAGGTGGTGGGCAGAGGCATACTCTAGGAGCTGGGCCGTGGCTCATAAGCTGCCTAAAGATGTCAGACCCCCATCTGGTCTTGGGGTGCTGGCCCCAAACCATCCCAGATAACTGTGTGGGAGACTCAGTGCTGGGAGCTGAAGAAAGCCACGTTAATGTCAAACGTGAGCCTGGAGGATCCAGTAGGCCTCGTTTATTCTCTGTCTGGGTCTGTTGGAGAGAGAAAGAAAGGCAGGGGTGCTGTGCTCGCCCTCAGCAAGGTACTGTTTTGCTGTTGATGGTTGGAGAGAGGTAGTGGGGAGGAGAGTGGGTCGGAAGGAAGTCCCACCTAAGAGAACCAGGCCAGGCTGCGACTCTGAGCTCAGCCATCTCCTGGGGCTTCTCAGCCCGACTGAAGACAGGACTGCTCCCCCAGCATGGCTCAGCGCTGGTGTTACAGGATCATGTGACGAGGTGAAGAGTGGATTGTCCATTTGAATGCAAATGTTTATTCCACGTGGCCTTTGAATGTCCAGTTTACCTTTCACTCGGGTCATGGCAGAAACCCGGTTCCTTGGGATGCGGCCTGTAGAAGCAGAAGCAGGAAGCCGCCCAGCACTCGGTTAGGGATTACAGTCTTGAGCAGGAGTGACTGCGCGGGCAGCAGGGCTGAGCCAGTGTAAAGGTGAGAAGCCCCTGTATCGGGCATTCAGGTGTCCTCTGTTGACTGACATTCTCTGATTTCTTGGGGGGACACAAGGAGATGTAGGGAGCAGAGGGGTGTGAGTTGCTTAGTGATGGGATGCCAGATGGGCCTCTGATGAGCTAGTGACCCCCGGTTAGTGACCTGCCTCACAACCCATGGGGTCCAAAGTTACCCACTTATCTGGGTTGTGCCCTTCAGGGAAACCTCGTGACTCTTTCTCAAAGTTTCCTGCATTCACTGTATTCTTATCTCAAATGTTCCTGCATTCACTAGCTTCTATCCGCCCCAGGGAACCTGACCTCATAATTATCAAGGGGAGGTTTAAGTTGGAAGGTCAGCAAATAGCTGAGTGTTTGCTGTGCAGGGCAATCGTAGTAAATGCTGTCAGGCAAAAGGGATGAGGCGTTCTTGACAACATTTGCGAACACATACATCACAACTCAGTAAATATCTATCAAGCTTCTGCTGCGCACCAGATGTTGTGGTCGGTTCTGGAATTACCGTGTCGAACAAGACAGACAGCCCCTGCCCTCGCCCCGCATGCCGTCTGCACAGCGCTGGCCAATAGTAGCCGCTGACCACATAGCTGCTGAGCACTGGAACTGCAGAACTGAATTTTTAATTTTATGTGACTTTAGATTTAAATAGCCTCTTGTGCCTAGTAACGGCCGTTTTAGACACCTCATATCTAGCAGATGCGTACTTTTGAAAACTTTGCAATAGCCATCAGTCGTTATTTTCTACTCTTGTCAATTTTTTTTTTTNTACTAGCTTGGAAGCAGATCCTAGGCCTGGAAGGCGGCTCCTTCCATCGAGGATATGGTCCAGCTGGGCCAGGCTCTGTCTGAGATTCTTGCTTGGAGCGATGGGGCCCTTGGGGACCTCTCTTCAGGAGCCCAGCTATGAGGAAGGTCTGACCATGCCATGGAGAGGGGGTCACCTGAACCTGAGTCATGTCCTCGTCTCAGGCTCCGCTTTGACCTCCACAGATATCCCATTGAGTTTTAAAACAAAGGAACTAGGAGAACCAGGAAGAAATATGAAACTCTGGTAGCAGGAGCATTCGGGAGTGACGCGATGAACTCCTGTGGCTGGAAACAGGAAGCCGCAGTGAGCCACAGCTGAGCAGAAGGGTTTGAGTCTGAACACAGCTTTTGCAGTCACAAATATGGAGAGTGGTGTGGAGGTGGAAGAGGATAGAGACAAGGAAAATTGGCCCAGAGGCATTTTGTGGGTGGATGTAACATAGACTGCATGCCTGCTACTTGCCAGGTGCTCCGGGGATGGGGGAGCCTGGTGGGCTGCTGTCTATGGGGTCGCACAGAGTCAGACACAACTGAAGCAATTTAGCAGCAGCAGCAGCAGCAATGGCTCTTTAAAGATTCAGTGTAGGTGGATTCCTCTGCCCCACTGACCCTGGCAGAGGGGTTGTGTTACAGGACCTTGGGTGTGGAGTTTCAGGGTCAAATAGAATGGGAAAGACCTACAGCCGTGATAATGGGTAGCGCTGGCAGTGTTGTTATAATCCTGCTCCTTCTTTAGTCTTTATAGTAGCTCTGTGAGGGAGGCAACTTTCTCCCCATTTCACAGATGAGGAGACTAAGGCCTGGAGGGAACGTGCTCAGCCCAGAGTCACCCCATGAGTCTGAGGGGAGCCAGGAGTATCCTCCAAGCTGCCTCATTTGGAACTGTGTTCCCTCTGCCCCGAAATAAGAGCATTTTGATGAAACAAGGGTGGGTGAAAGGAAGTCAGCTCAGGTGTCCTGTTGGCTGTGATGGGAAATCTCAAGGGCAATTTACCCAGAATCATGCTCAGGCTTAGCTGACCCCGAGCTAAGATCCATCTGACCTGGCTCCTGGGAGCAGTCAGTCAGTGGAACCATCTGGAGTCTTCTGATTTGAGCTTTGGAGGAGGAGAGAGTGAGTGAGCACTTGCAATGTGGGATAGCAGTGTCCTGGAGACGAGCCCTGGCCAGATGGCCGTCTTGCCACGGGAACCCTGGGGTGGGTGTATGGGCGACTGAGCCAGCCAGTCTGTCCGGGGCGTGGGCGAGGAGGGAGGGCCTGCAGTTGTCCCCCTCAGCCTATTTTCCCCAGACCCCATGTCGACAACTGCCCTAGTGCAGAAAGCAATGCTCAACTACCCGGTATCCCCGTCCAGCCTTCCGGCCGGGAACATGCCTCCTCTGACCTTGGAATAAAGCCAGGCAGCCTAGTGACCTAGGCCAGGCTGAAATGAGACGCCTGAGTAGTACATGAGAGGAGAAGTCTCGGATTCCCACTCCTTTGGTGGACTTTTACTGGATGGCAAGTGGGTCCAATGCTTCCAGCATGGATGACGTGCAGCGCCTGGGAGGGTAACCCTTTCCACCAGCGTCTGCCTGCCAGCGTGTGGACAGAGGTTCCTTCTGCCAAGATCGGGAATTCAGCCTCCCCTTTTTCTGCCATCCAGTAGCCTCCGTTTGGAGATGCCACATTGGTTTATTGTGGCGTCAGCATCCTTGTTGAAGGGGGATGTTGGTGGGTACCTGGGTAAATAAGTATAAATAGTTTTCTTTCTGATATGTGACTGGATTATTTTCCAGTTGATTTCAAACCTTGGCCCCAAGTGGCCCACAGATCAAAAAAAGATAAGGGTCAGTTACAAGGTTGAGCTCATTCTCGGTTGCCATGGCAACTGACCTCAGGCAACCCTCAGAGGACTACACCCAGCTCCCCAGGTGATATTTTTACTGTCCATGCCATCAATCCCAAGCCTTTCAAAACTCAGACTGCCTAATTGTCTGGGCTCTGTTTTGAAGAGGCTCCGGGTCCCCCGTGGGGCCCCGATTCAGACTGCCAGAGCTCATTTATAAGCCTTTCTGAAACACGGGGGACCGTGATATGGGTCCCTCCTGGCCAGAGAGGCCTGGGAAGGTGCTCCTGAGGGGAGGAGGAAGGGCACAGCCCATCCTCCAGGATTAATTAAGAAAATGGGGGCCCCAAATGGGGGCAGTGGTGGCAAGCCCTGGCTGCATGTCCTGGAGTGATGGGAGGTGCTGGGCAGCCCCTAGAACCCTGGCATTGGGGAATCTGCAGGGGGTGCTGAGGTAGCCGGGGGTCTGTCAGCCACCCACCCACCCCAGAGTCTCCCCTCCAAATGCACCCACATCGTTTTCATCCCAGTAATGATAACAGGAAAGTGTTTCCCATTGTTGAGGATTTCTCAGCCTTCTGTAAAGCGTGGACCAAAAGCAACTTTGGAAAACTTGCCTCCTTTTTAGAGATCCGCAACATACCATCCTGGTGAGAGCTGCAGTGTGATGCTTACGAACCTACAGCTTCATGACAACTGGGTTCCAAGGAGTCAGCATCCTCAGAAACCCTGTCATAGGGCTCAGAGCTCCTTAAACTTGGAGGCACACTCAGATCATTGGGGTGCTTTTAAAATGCAGGTTTTCATTCTGCACGTCTGGGGGTGGGGGCTGAGATTCTGCATTTCTGACCGGCTCCCAGGTGATGCCAGGGCCACACCTTGCCCAGCGGGGATGTCGATCCTTCAGGGCAGTCAGGACCTAGGGGGCTGGGGATCCCAAATTCGGCCCATGACCCTGCTTACAGGGTCCCGGATTTCTGCCTAGCCACTGGTGAAGGAGCCCCGCTTGGACCTGTTTCCTCCTTTGCCCCTTGTCAAGCCCGGCCGAGATGTCACCCTTCCCCTTTCCCCTCAGCTTACCTCGGTTCATTTCTTGTGGTATTTAATGACACATCAATAGATAAACAGCCTGATCTGGCTGCCCCGATACCATTATCTGCCTGCCCTCTTCTCTTCTTGCCAAAAGGTCTTTGTTCTTTAGAGAGAACAAAGGACGGAGTTCCCCGTGAGCCTGTGTTGCTATTACCTGTTTGGTGTCTATTTCTGGTTAGTTACGGATGGGGGTGGCGTCAGTGGGGTCCTCTCCCAGGGTCCCCCTCTTGCCTTCTCATTGGCCTGGCTGAGTGCTGGGCTCTATGCCCCTCCCCTTCCTCATCGCCATGTGCCCTGCATGGGGCTGAGCCTGGGCCCCGGGACCTTAGGGGTCTTTACTGCAGCTGATCCTTGGGGTGGGCCTGGTGCTGTGGGATTGAAGTCTGGTGAAGTCCATTACCCCAGCTTGTGACAGAGGACTTCAGCTCAGCCAAGCATCCCGTGCGCCCTCTGCAGCTCCTTCCGTTTGCAGGGTTGCTGTGGCAGGAATAGCACCAAAGCCCGGGGCTGGCCCAGACTGTGTCACGGTGGGCCCTGCCTCCTCGCTTCACCTGGGAAAAGTCCCCAGTGCTCCTGTCTCCTGGAGCTGGCACCAGCACCAACAAGGGGGCCCACCTAGCTCGATCATGGAAACGTGGAGGCTGGGTCTGTCTGCTCCCCTTCTCACTGGAAGTTTTGGGGTGATCGAGGAACAGAGAGTAGCTTGCTGGGTCCCAGGTCTCAAGTCCTGCAGCCTTTGTGGTATTTTCTAAAACCAGAGAGGGCTGCTTGTGGTGACCAGCCTGGGTCCCGACCCCTGCCTCACTCTGCCACCTCCCTGGGAAGGCCCTGCCCTCTAAGCTTCCTTCCCTCCTCTGTCCGTTGAGGGACCCCTTTGGTGCCCATACTCCTGGACCAGGCCATCTTCTGAGGATCCAAAAAGCAAGTTCCTGAAGGTAAGAACAGCTTTTATAAGCCATCAGTCCTGAGAGTTTGGGGGGACCATCAGTGTCTGGTAACTGGCATTTACCAGCCCTCCCACCCCATTTTCTAAGCACTGTAGTAAGTGTCTTATGCAAATCATTAATTCCCTATTTACTGAGCACCTACTAGGTACGAGACCCTGTTCTAGGCACTGGTGACAGCAATGAGCAAAATAACCTCTGTGGAGCTTACATTATTCTTTCTGTGTGTGTGTGTGTCTGTGTTTTGTGTGTGTGTGTGTGTGTGTGAAAAAGAGTCAGTGAATTAAAAAAAAAAACAACCCACAATCAACTCTGTACTATGCCAGATGGTGGTAAGCACTCTCAAGGAAATTCAAGGTGATTAAGGTGCTAGAAAGGATGGGTCGCATGTGCTATTTTGGGGTGGGGGTCTGGGTAGGCCTCTTGGAGGCGGCATCGTTTGAGCAGACCCCCGGATGCAGTGAGGGGAGAGGGATGAGGAGATGGTCTCAGGAGAGGGTCTCAGTGAGGGCAGAGGTCTTGTGGCAGAACAAGCCTGCTTGGCCACCTTCCCAAATCCCTGGGATGATTCTTCCCCTTTTCTAGCAAAAGTAGCTGAGGCTCAGAGAGGTTCGTGAAGTTACCCAAGTACACACAGAGCGAGTGAGTGATGAAATGGGATTCAAACCCGAGTGTTCCTGGCTGTAGCTTTTGTGTCCTTAATCACTGCTTCTTGAATGGAGGTGTCTTCTTATGCGCCCCGTCCAAACGGGCAGCAGTCACTGGTTCTCTTCCTGGAGGGGTATGTGCGTGCACATTCCTGCTTCTTGGTGGCTTTTCCGCCTGGGGTCCCTGCTTGGAGAAGGGCCAGGTAGGGCCCACGGCTCTGGCGGGAGCAGGTCACACTCAGTGCATTGTAATCCAGGAACAATGCCCGGTCTCCTCCCCACCGCAGCCAGCTGCCCCTCCCTCCCAGGCAGCAAATTATGGCCTCCGAGTGTGTGCCCAGGCCTGCCTTTGACTTCAGTGGGGCCCACCTGAGCTTCACCTTCAGGATTCTGATAATCAGCTCTCTCTCCTCCTGGCTTCCCCCAAGACCTGTATGGAAATAAGTATGTGTCTGCCAGGGATCAAATGCTTTTGGAGACAAAAGTCGGTACCGAGGACATTACAGGGAGCTATCATCTCGGCACGATGCTCTTCCACAAAGCCCTCCACTCCTCTTTTGGGCTGACACACTTTCAGCCTGAAAGGTTCCAGCAGGCTGACTTGGTTTTAAGCAAAAGCACATCCTATTATTTTTTTGAGAAATGAAGTGTAAAATTAACACTTATTATTCCTGAGCAGAGGAAAAAAAAAAAATAGAAGGGAGAGAGGGACTCTGGGATTTTCGTGCTTGTCGGCTTGTTTGTTTGGCAGTTTGAGTTTTTCTTTCTTTCTTTCTTTTTTTTTTTTAAATCATAGTAAATCAATAGATTTGCCTGCACCAGCCCCAACTTAGGGGGACTGGGAGGCAAGAGCCAGTACGGTGAGCAGGCGAAATCTGCGTTTCACTTTACAAATGAGTTGTGTGGGTCTCTCTTATGGATGCCTGTCATGTGTTCTTAAAAAAAAAAAAAAGAGGGAGCACTTGTGCGTCTTCACTCACAAAATCCTCCAGCCCCACACCAGGGGCGGAGGGGCCCGCGGGCTCCCAGACAGCTTTGTCATTCTGCTCCAAGGTATCGCCGAGCCTGTGTGATCTTATATAATTCAGGGAACTTAACTCTCTGAGCGTGCCTCTATCTGCGGACCCCGTGACTTGGGATGGAATGAGAGGTTGCCAGCACCGGTAGGGGCAAGAGGGATGTGGCAGTGAATTCTTTCTGTCGCTGTGGACTGGATGCTATTGGGTCACCGATATGCAAAGGAGTGTTTGCACAGTAACTAGGGCAGCCCCCCAGCCACCCCCCCCCATTCTCTTGGATGCTTTTTCAGGCNCACCGGTAGGGGCAAGAGGGATGTGGCAGTGAATTCTTTCTGTCGCTGTGGACTGGATGCTATTGGGTCACCGATATGCAAAGGAGTGTTTGCACAGTAACTAGGGCAGCCCCCCAGCCACCCCCCCCATTCTCTTGGATGCTTTTTCAGGCAGAGGTACACGTAATGGATACCCCTGGGAGCACCTCCAGCACCTGCTGGTGGGGAGAGGGCCTTCTCCTTCAGGGAGAAGATTTACAGATCAGAAGGTGGGAGAGATTCCTAGGTCTATGGGAAGACTTCATTCAGGCTTTATTATTTCTCACCCACTTTTTGCTTGTTTTATCTGCCTTCTCCTGTCTCCCAGGTTGGCACTTTCGCATGTTAGATGGGGAATGAGGAAAGGGAGCAACCCCCCTCAACTTGTCTACCGGCTCTTTATCTCATTACCCGGAACCTCACATGGGCGCCTGTTTGGGGCTGCGACTTGCTCAGATGGTGGCTGTTCAGGCCCTGGAACTGGCTTGCAGCTCCGGGACTGCCTGACTGTGCACATAGTTATGAACGTGGGTGCAGGCTATAGCTACATCTGGGAATCGGGGGACTGGCTGATGAATTGCTCGGCGCTCAGAGAACGGAAAGTGACTGTCAGACATGATTTCTCTGATTTATAAGTTGCGGGAGCCTTCTTTGTCCTCTCGCTATTTGTGTATCAGATGGGCAGGTCTCCATTCACAGCCAAGTGGATAAAGGCCCCCACTCGGCAGAGAACTGTAAATCCTCCTTTGCTGTCTCAGCCCAGGGAACCCACTCTGGCCGGGCAAGGGGAGAGACCCCGGCCAGGGCATCTCTCGTCCCTGAGTATTTTCTGAGCCCCTTCTTCGGGCCTACATGTATCCTGATGCTCTGGGGACCAGAGGAGGAGACGTTATCTGTGCCCATAGCCTTGTTGCCAGGATCAGGAAGACTCTTACGATGTGTCAGATGGACCCTGCCTGTGCCCAGTAAGGGGCAGCTGTGTCAGCTGGCATAGTCCAGGAGGCTGCCTGGATGTGGTGGGCACGTGGGATATCCACGAATAGGGAGGGCTTTGTATCCTGTTCAGAGTACCACCTCTAGCTAGCTGTGTTACCTCAGCAAATGGTCTCATTCTCTGAACGCATCTTTTCCTTGCCTAGAAATTTTCCCAACAAGCAGGGTGATTTCTGAGATTCAGTTGGTTATAAACTTAAACTTCAGTTAACTGCCAAAAAAAACCTCAGCACGGTCATCATTTTCACATAACCTCTGCCTCATTAACGTGCAGGAGATGCCCGCATCCTAACAGGAAGAGCGTATATAAAGGTGGTACCTCTCATTCATTCATTCACTCACTCATTCCCTACTCTGCACCAGGCTCTGAGAAGCATTGTTTGTGCAGAGTGGGGGTGCTTTGGGGGGTCTTCTGAGGCAGTCCCGCACACTGGAGGCCATCTCTAATTATGATGAGAAGTTCCCCGAGGGAAGTGGCGGACGTGTGTGGGGCCTGTGCGGCGAGCGTGCTGAGCCTGCCCTGTGTCCCAAAACTTGTCAATGAATTCCTTTTCCGCCGGTATAAATGGAAGATCAGCTTGAGTCTCTGTCGGGTACATGTGGCCTAGTTGCCAGGGCTCCAGGGGCACGACAAACACCCGGTAGATTGCAGCCAGTGGGCTATGTGGGGCAGGCCCACCTGCACACGCGCGTGTGTGTGTTTGCCTCTGCCGTAGGGTGCCTCGGGGGGGTGGTGGGGGACGGCTGGGCCAGAGGGATGCTTACTGTCCCTGCCAGCCCCTGCCAGGGCCTGGGGGACCCAGGGACTCGCCAGGAGCCTCAGCCCATCTGTGATTGTGCCTTTCCACTGGCAGAACCCCTCTGCTACCTAGTTCTTGCCTTTGAGGGCAGATCGCAGCACCTGGCACCTTTGGTGCGGCTGGTTCCCAGGGGGAGCCCGAGGGGGAGCCTGTGTCCTTGGCTGTCCCAGATAACACTCTCCTCCTTACCCGCACGCTTGGCAACAAACACCTTATTGAGTGCTTGCTGTGCGCCAGAGACCGGTCAAAACCCCTTTCAGTGTGTTAAAGGAGTATTAACTCATTTAATTCTCACATCAGCTGTTAGAGGAAGGCTATTTTGGCGGGGCCGGGGATTGACATTTTTAAAGAAATTTTTTCAAAGGTTTTTTAAAAGCAGTTTTTAAAATGCTTATTTATTTGGCTGTGTCGTGTCTTGGTTGTGGCACTCAGGATCTTCATTGCGTCATATGGGATCTTTTGTTGTAGCCCACGGTGTGGCGCATGGGCTCAGTAGTTTCGGCATGTGGGGCTTAGTTCCCCAACCAGGGATCGAACCCATGTCCCTCTATACAGCAGTGAAGACTCTCAACCACTGAACCACCAGGGAAGTCCGCTAAAAAGCAGTTTTAGGTTTACAATAAAGTTGAAACAAGACAGATTCCTTCTATCCCACTGCCCCCCATGTGCATAGCACCCCCCACCCCATTATCAGCATCACTCACCAGGATGGTACTTTTTTTTTTTTTCTGCAAAGGTGAACCTGAACTGAAGCAATATATTCACCTGAAGTCCATAATTTTCCTTGGGGCTCACTCTTGGTGTTGTACATTTTGTGGGTTTGGATGCATGTACTCCAGTGTTCTTGCCTGGAGAGTCCCAGGGACGGGGGAACCTGGTGGGCTGCTGTCTATGGGGTCACACAGAGTCGGACGTGACTGAAGCGACTTGGCAGCAGCATATAGCTATGGTATCATGTCACACAGAATATTTTCACTGGCCTGAAGTCCTCAGTGCTCTGCCTATTCATCCACTCATTCACTCCCAGGAAACACTGAGCTTTTTATTGCATACATAGTTCTTCCAGAGTAGTTGGAATCATACAGTATGTAGCGTTTTTCAGATGGGCTTCTTTCACTTAGTAATATACAGTTAAGGTTCCTCACTGTCTTCTTTTTAGCACTGAATAACATTCCACTGTGGGCTTCCCCGGTGGCTCAAATAGTAAAGAAAGTGAAAGGGAAAGTCACTCAGTTGTGTCCGACTCTTTGCAACCCCCTGTACTACACAGTCCATGGAATTCTCCAGGCCAGAATACTGGAATGGATAGCCTTTCCCTTCCTTCCCAACCCAGGGATCAAATCCACCTGGTCTCCCATGGAATCCAATCCAGGTCTCCTGTGTTGCAGGCAGATTCTTTACCAGCTGAGCCACAGGGGAAGCCCAAGAATACTGGAGTGGGTAGCCTATCCCTTCTCCAGCGGATCTTCCCAACCCAGGGATCAAACCAGGGTCTCCCGCACTGCGGGCAAATTCTTTACCAACTGAGCTATGAGGGAAGCCTAGACAGTAAAGAAGCTGCCTATAATGCAGGAGACCTGGGTTTGATCCCTGGGTCGGGAAGATGCCCTGGAGAAGGCATGGCAACCCACTCCAGTATTCTTGCCTGAAGAATTCCTTGAACAGAGGAGCCTGGTGGGCTACACGCCAAGGGGTGTCAAAAAGTCAGACACAACTGAGCAACTAACACACACACATACAGACACACACAATACTCCATTGTCTGGAATTGTCTCAGTTTATGAATCCACTCATCTGCTGAAGGACATCTTGGTTCCTTCCAAGGTTTGGCAATATTAAATAAAGCTACTGTAACAATCCGTGTACCAGATTTTGTGTGAAACTAAGTTCTCAGCTGCTTTTGGTAAATACTAAGGAGTGAGATTACTAGATCATATGGTGAGAGTATGTTTAGTTTTATAAGAAGCTGCCAAGAAGTCTTGCAAAGAAGCTATGCTATTTTGCATTCTCACCAGCAATGAATGGGCGTTCCTATTGCTCTACCTCCTCACCAGCATTTGCTGTTGTCGGTGTTCTGGATTTTGGCCATTCAACCCACTCCAGTATTCTTGCCTGGAGAATCCCATGGACGGAGGAGCCTGGTGGGCTACAGTCCACGGGGTCGCAAAGAGTCGGACACGACTGAGCGACTTCACTTTCACTTTCATAGGTGGGCAGTGTTAAGGAGAACTGCTATTATTTTAGCGAAGAGGAAACTGAGGCCCAGACAGGTGACATAACTTGCCCAAGGTCATGCAGTAAGTGGCAGAGTCAGACTCTAACCCTGGATGAGGGGACACTCAAGCTGGGGCAATTCCCCCGCTGACCAGCAGGCCACGCTGGCCAGAGGTGCAGCCCCGTTCTTCCTTGCCCAGCCCTGCGAGGCGGGGACTCAGGTGGCCACCATCTACTGAGGTGAACCAATGCCCAGACTATGTGGCTGGAGAAAGCAGCCAGGATTTGAACGCCATCCTGCTGGTTCCGGGCAGGGGCACCAGATCTCGGCTCTGCTGGCCTCGGGGCACGCTCCCTTCTCTGGGCGCCTTAGAGTGAAGGTTTGGGGTCGTAGCAGCTCCCAGGTGAAGGGATGGAGCCATGTTCTGATCTGGAAGCAGCACGGGGTGTCTGCCCATTGTCTGCGAGCACTGGCTAGACCATCTGTTCCAAAATGTTTAGAAGAGCACTTGCTTGTGTTTTTCAGTATCCTCCGGTGGCCGCCCAGACCTTTCAGAGTAGGATCCCTAAGCCCTGCAGTGTCCACCAATGCCCTTCTTTAAGTGCATCCCCGGTTACTACTGTCCCTGCTGCCCCCGCCCCCTTGCTACCATCCAGGTGGCCCCACACAGACCCACCTCAGGGCCTTGCTCTGACTCTCACCTCTGGAGCTCCATGCATTCCCTCCCCGCCTCTTGACACTGAGTTACATGTTGATCATCTTTATTATCTGTCTCCGCATCACTAGAATGGGGACAAGTGCATTATCCACTTATCTCCCCCACAGAATCCCCAGCTCAAAGTACCTGGCACACAGTACATGCTCGATAAATGGTCTGTTGGATTTTGAAAAATTCTAGCTGGACTCCCTCCTCCAAGCCGACCCCATCCTGGGCCCCTCTCCTCTATGATACAGTCTGGGATGCAAGCTGCTGCTCATGGCTCACACACTGCATGGCTAGACCAGCAAGAAGTCATAGCAAATGACACATCCAAGAGCCAGCTATTCGGGTCTAGAAGCCTCCGGAGGCTGGAGCATCTGGAGCTGGGGTGGGTCTCAGCATCCATGGCGCCCCTCCCTGGGCTCTGGTTCCAGGGGGTCATGGAGGGCTGACCTGGGGTGTCCTGGGGGCAGCATGGCCTCCAGCAGGAGGATGTGGCCCACAGGGTCGCTGACCAGCCGTGGTTCTTCTTGCAGAGGAAGGCATCAACCATGAGTGTAAGCTGTGCAACCAGATGTTCGACTCCCCGGCCAAGCTCCTCTGTCACCTCATCGAGCACAGCTTCGAGGGCATGGGTGGCACCTTCAAATGCCCCGTGTGCTTCACAGGTAGGTGTGCCCGGCGAGCAGCAGGTGGGGAGAGGCAAGGGACCCGGGAGCCCAGCCCTTAAAGCCCTGGCCTTCAGTGTCTGTTCCTGGCACAGCGTGGCTGCAGAGTTCATGGGAGGACGCCCCAAGGGATCTGCAGCCCCATGCCTGCACGTGCCTCCACTGTGCCCAGCTGACCTGGCCCTCCTGTCTACACTCTCAGCCTCTGCGCTTCGGCAGCGTGATCTCCTAGCCTTCCTCCCACCCTACTGCTGCCAGGCCTTCCCCACCCCCTGCCAGCCTTGCCCTTCTGCAGTGGGGGCTCCAGGCTCGTTTCTGAGCTGTTAGCTCTGTCCAGCACCAGTGGGGTTCTCCCTTCACCTCCCTCCTGCCCACCCCACCCCCCAGCACCCTGGCCCGTCCCAACCCCTGCTGCATCCGTGCTCCAGGCTGGAGGGGTCAAAGGGTGGTTCTGCCAGCCAAACTCCCCAGCCCCCAGACTGGCTGCCGGCCCGGGCGAGCGGCTGCCCTGGCCCAAGGCGAGTCTCAGGGGCTCTGCCGAGCCCCCCTCCTGCTGCCCAGATGGCAGCCGGTGTGCATGGGGGAGCCTGGCCTTTCCCTGCCTCCCCCCTGACATCTGTTGTCTGCCATGGCGGGAAGCCCACCCTGGGGAGGGCGCCTGGTGGGAGGGGATCTCTGAAGGGCTCACCTCCCAGACACACAGCTGCTTCAGGGCCACCTCCTGTGTGTGCCCAGGGCCAGGACCGCCTCGTGCACTCCTGCTGCGGGAGGTGGGGGCCGTGACCTGCGGGAAGGGGCTCTGCTATTGGGAGGGCCCCACACACTCACACCCCACCCCCCAGGGTTCCCGGAGTCTTGGCACACACTGGTGCCCCTTCCTCCCCAATCCCTCCGTCTCAGGAGCCCCCACCCATCTGTTACCAACACACTCCATGAGCTGAGTCGGGGCTGGCACCAAGGAGCCCCAGCTGCTAGGTCTGCCCACCCAGGACACGGGGCCCCCCATGTAGGGATGTGAGGATGCTGACAACCTCAGCAAGAACACTGATCCTGGTCCACTGAGCACCTTCCTGTGCCAGACACTGTGCTGAGCTTATTTAATACAGACCTCAGTTCTGCCACCTGCAGAGAGGGACCTCGGACAAGACACTCAACACTCCCAGTGCCACAGTTTTCCATCAAATGGGGATAACTAACAGTGCCTGCCTTACAGGCCTGTGCTGTAGTCAGGGACTCCACACACGGAAGGTAACCAGCAAACGGTGATGATGACAGTGATGACATTCATTGGGCTAATTAAGTGCCAGGCCATCTTCTAAGTGTTTTGCAAGTATTAAACCATTTGATACTCCCAGCTGCCCCACTGAACTGCCTACTTGAATGGTCCTCATTTTTCAGATGAGGAAAAGAAGCCCAGAGAGGTTAAGTGACTTGTCCAATATTACACAGCCTGTGAGTGGCAGAACTCAGCTTCACTGGCTTGAGCCCTCTCCAGTGGGTGCCCTTGATGCTCCTAATAGCCCACTGTTTGGCCCCTGTATCCGCACCTGGGTGATCCCCACTTGCGAGTGGTGTGGGACAGCTGCTGTGGGTGGCCGGGCTGGTGTCCCCAGTGTCCCCTAACAGCCATGTCCATGTCCATGTCCAGTCTTCGTCCAGGCCAACAAGTTGCAGCAGCACATCTTTGCTGTGCACGGGCAGGAAGACAAGATCTACGACTGCTCACAGTGCCCACAGAAGTTCTTCTTCCAGACCGAGCTGCAGGTGAGTGCCCTTGTCCGCTGCACACACCCCTCCCGGTGCTCACACCACAGCAGCATACCACCCCCACTGGCACTGAGGGTCTAGGGGTGAATCCATGATGGTGGGGTCTTGTACTCAGCCCCACCCTAACCGGAAAAGCACCAGGCCCTCTGGACTTGTGTCTGTGGGTCTGGAGTTAGTGCTTGCCCTCCTGGCTGGCTGGTGGGGGGGTGTGGCCTCCTGGCCTCGCTGGGAGCGTTCTGAGCAGAGCCGGACCGAAGCTGCTGAGCTTGGAACTCGAATCAGAGGCTTTTAACCTTTGTGTGTTTCTGTGGCAAATCCCTTGCCCTCTCAGGGGTTCCATGATGCTGTTCCTCTAAACGTTAGATCTGTGGCTGGTGGCCCGTGTAGCTTGCCTGGCTGAGTCCTGGGATTGTGGGCATCCAGAAGCTGGGTCTGATGTCTTGGAACCTGCAGCGTGCCCAGGAAAGCCAGAAAAGTGAGCAGTGGATGCCGGGTTGAGCCCCAACTCAGAGAAAGGGATACTTGCCATGGGTCCCCGAGGCTGATGTGGCCCTCAAGTGTGGCACACAGCCCTCAGCTTCTTCAGCACCTGCTCCCCATCCATCCAGGGTCTGTAGTAGCTGAGAGGGCACCCTTGGGAAGGGAAGATGCTCTGGTGGCCCTTCCTGGATACCCACAGCCACTTCCCTCAGTGTCCTCTGGGACTCCTTCCCACCTGTTGCTGGTTTTTAAGGACCAAGATCTGTGTCCAGGTGAAACCACCTTCTCACCCACTGGTTTTTGCAAGGAACTCTCATAACACTAGGGAGCTCATACGCCATCCCAGAAATACCACACATACAGACACACACAGAGAAAAATCATATATACACTGTATAATAGCATCACACACGCAAAGCACATTTCTATACATACAGAAACATCATTTTCATTGGTTAACATCACAAATACACAGCATCACACCACAGCATCATACCACACCCCAAAAGAAGTAACACACAAGCGTCCACAGAAATACCACACGTACACACAGATGCGTGGAAATACTGCATGCTGGGGATAACACAGTTTTCAGGTGGGAGGCAGGTTAGGTTCTGCTGCAGTAACAAATATCCCCTAGCTCTGTCTTCAAGTAACAAAGATTTATTTGCTGCTCACGTTACGTATCCAGGCAGATGGCCTGGGAGGGACTCTGCTCACAGTCGTCAGTGACCTCAGCGCATGGCGGGTCCATCTCCTATCACGTTTGCGTGGTCACTGAGGCAGGGAGAGGAGGAGATGACAACGGGCAGGCCAGCTCTCAAAGCTTCACTGGGAAATGACCCACATCGCACTCACACGTTGTCTTCACCAGAGCCCATCATGTAGCCATGCCCAGTTTCAAAGGAGCGAGGGAGGGGCCCCCGGTGTCTGTAAGAAGAGAGCTGGCTTCCTCACGCCCCCGAGGACTAGGGCACACCGAGGCCCACAGCATCCGCCCGCCCTACACACGCTGCCTGCACGCTCATGCAGACGGTGGCCCTGCACTCAGCAGCTACCCTCCCACCCCCGCCCGGGGGAGGGGACAGGGCTGCGGTCACGGCAGAGTCCTCATGTTGCTGGAGCTTTTCTGGGGTTGAAGGNCATTTAATTTTAAAAGACAAAAACTTTAAAAGTGACATATATATAAATTGATTGTGGTACCAATTCCAAACTGTGATGAAGGGATAGGAAGCTTATGATGCAGCAAGGAATTCTCAGTTCAATTCAATTTCTGACATTGTCTACTTGGAGATTGTGTAATGAAACTCAAGTTCCTATGTCTGAGGCACAGCAAGGCCAGAAATACCAAAATGTTATAGTTTGCAGCACAGAAATGTTCACTGCAGGGCCAAAAAGGGAGAAGAGGGAGCTTGTGCTCAAAAACCTCACATTTCCTAATGGATTTGAGGGAAAGTCTTATCTTTTATTATTTTTATTTTTGGCTGCACTGGGTTCTCATTTCTGCACATGAGCTTTCTCTGTTGTTGTGGCTCATGGTTTCAGTAGTTGTCACGTGTGGGCTCCATAGTTATGCATATGGACTTAGTAGCCCTGTGGCATGTGGAATCTTCTTGGAACAGGGATTGAATACATGTCTCCTATATTGGAAGGCAGATTCCCAAACCCTGAACAACCAGGACATTCCAGGAAAAGTTTTTATAGGATAAATTTGGCGTTAGGGTTGTAAGGCATGTTATTTCCTTCTGATTCATTGGTGGTGAGATAACAGGAAGTTCTCCAGGAATCTTCTGCTCAGCCCAAAGTTATCATCTTCTACCTGGATGGCGACCTTACTTTCTACATTGGAACTCAAAGNGGCGTTAGGGTTGTAAGGCATGTTATTTCCTTCTGATTCATTGGTGGTGAGATAACAGGAAGTTCTCCAGGAATCTTCTGCTCAGCCCAAAGTTATCATCTTCTACCTGGATGGCGACCTTACTTTCTACATTGGAACTCAAAGATATTGTTGTGTATATTCCCTGAGGAGGAACCAGGAACCTGGTCCAAGGCTGCACTACTGTTTCTTGACTGCACCTCCCTTATCTCTGTGTTCCTTCTGCTCCATGATTAGCAATTATTTGAATCTGTTCTTTGGATCTCAGGGAAGTTTAATTAGGCTGAATGAGGCC
This sequence comes from Neotragus pygmaeus, assembly GCA_006410875.1. Classification (NCBI taxonomy): domain Eukaryota; kingdom Metazoa; phylum Chordata; class Mammalia; order Artiodactyla; family Bovidae; genus Neotragus; species Neotragus pygmaeus. The sequence continues at coordinate 617,071 of SJYV01045352.1, forward strand.
TATTTCCTACAAACAAGAAACAAGGGACACAAAGGATTTGTATCCAGAAGCCCTACAGGGTCCTGTCTCATATTCATAGCATCAATTTCACAGGTAAATTTTCTGCCACCCTACTCCACCCCCTGCCCAGTTCTGATGCCAGCTGTAGTAAACTCAGGGTATTATCTGCTTCTGACTGAACAGGCATAGATTAGAGCTTTCCATGATCCCCTACTTGATCTTCAAATATCACTCACAAATCTAGGTACTGTATTTCTAACCAAGTGGCTATAAATTAGAAGTTTGATTAATTTGCTAAAGCAGTACACATTTACCTACCAGATTACTGATTTATTAAAAAAGGNGCCACTGCTGAGTTTTCCAAATTTGCTGGCATATTGAGGGTAGCACTTTCACAGCATCGTCTTTCAATATTTGAAATAGCTCAACTAGAATTCCATTACCTCCACTAGCTTTGTTTGTAGTGATTCTTCCTAAGGCCTACTTGACTTCACCTTCCAGGATGTCTGGCTGTAGCTGAGTGATCCTACCATCATGATTATTTGGGTCATGAAGATCTTTTTGTACAGTTTGTCTCTGTATTCTTGCCACCTCTTAATATTTTCTGCTTCTGTTAGGTCCATGCCATTTTTGTCCTTTATTGAGCCCATCTTTGTATGAAATGTTCCCTTGGTATCTCTAATTTTCTTGAAGAGATCTCTGCTGCTGCTGCCATTGCCTTCTCTGGAAGAGATCTCTAGTCTTTCCCATTCTATTGTTTTCCTCTATTTCTTTGCATTGATCACTGAGGTAGGCTTTCTTATCTCTCCTTATTATTCTTTGGAACTCTGCATTCAAATGGGTATATCTTTCCTTTTCTCCTTTGCTTTCCACTTCCTTTCTTTTCACAGTTATTTGTAAGGCCTCCTCAGACAGCCATTTTGTTTTTTTGCATTTCTTTTTCTTGGGGATGGTCTTGATCCCTGTCTCCTGTACAATGTCACGAACCTCCATCCATAGTTCATCAGGCACCCTGTCTATCACATCTAGTCCCTTAAATCTATTTCTCACTTCCACTGTATAGTCATAAGGGATTTGATTTAGGTCATACCTGAATGGTCTAGTGGTTTTCTCCACTTCAATTTAAGTCTGAATTTGGCAATAAGGAGTTCATGATCCAAGCCACCGTCAGCTCCTGGTCTTGTTTTTGCTTACTGTATAGAGCTTCTCCATCTTTGGCTACACAGAATATAATCTATCTGATTTCGGTGTTGACCATCTGGTGATGTCCATGTATAGAGTCTTCTCTTGAGTTGTTGGAAGAGGATGTTTGCTATGACCAGTGCGTTCTTTTGGCAGAACTCTATTAGCCTTTGCCCTGCTTCATTCTGTGCTCCAAGGCCTTATTTGCCTGTTACTCCAGGTGTTTCTTGACTTCCTACTTTAGCATTCCAGTCCCCTATAATGAAAAGGANCACCTGATGCGAAGAACTCTGATGGAAAAGACCCTGATGCTGAGAAAGACTGAAGGGAGGAGGAGAAGGGGATGACAGAGGATGAGATGGTTGGATGGCATCACTGATTTCATGGACACGAGTCTGAGCAAGCTCCAGGAATTGGTGGTGGACAGGGAAACCTGGCGTGCTGCAGTCCATGGGGTCACAAAGAGTCGGACACAGCTGAGCGACTCAACTGAACTCCATCATTTAACAGCTCTGGGCCTCAGTTTCTTTATCTGTAAGTGGGTATTAATAGTTCTCGTTAACTCGTGGTTGTGTTGTAAAGCCCTTGGCACACCTGCCTGTTACTGTTGTCATTTACTAGCAGTAGTAGTAGTGTAGTTAGCATTAGCCATTTGAGGTTCAGATGACTTGGTAGGGTCCCCTCTGTTTGGGCTTTGCTGTGGTTTCATGATTTCTGGCCTGAGGTGGAATAAAGTGAGACTAGATCTTTCCCTCTGCGACACCTAGCCAAGTCTCAAGGCCATGGGCACTGGGGCGTGGGAGTTGCTGGGTGCAGAGCAGGGAGGCGAGGGGGCAACAGCACAGAGTGGGGGCCTGAGGCTGGGCCATCACTTCCCGCTTCCTACATGTTTCCGAGCACCTTTGGCCCAGACCTTTTCTCTGGACGCTGTTTCCTCAGCTGTGCTGGGGCTCAGTGGAGGGAGGCGTGCAGATTTGGTTGGGGACGTGAGACAAGCCTGTAAACCTCACACCCCAAAAATGTCAAGGCTGTTGACCTTACGTTTCCAGCCTCAGGCCTCAGCAGATGAAGGCCTGGGGCCCTGTGGGCCCTTTGCCAGGGGTGAGCTGACCTGAGAGGAGGGGCATGCTCCTCCCGCCCAGCCCAGCTGTCTCTGATCCCCGCGGACACCTCTCTGCTCACAGACGCTGGCAGAGACAGCACCTCCTTCTCACCATCCTGAGAGCCTCACTGCTTCTCGGTCTTCATTATCGCCAGGGGGGTCTGTAAGGGGGATCACTGATTCCCAGCCACACACGGCAGGCCTCTGACAGGTGGACAGGCTCCTCGCAGAACTGGCCAGGAAATAGTTATAACAGCCGCCCCCTGGGTGGACGCCTCGTGTGGGCCAGGCCCTCCTCTAAGCATTTTGCGTGGATTGTCTTCACCAGAGTCCTATGACAGGCTCTCCTTCTCCCCATTGACTGATGTGGAAACTGAGACTCTGAGAGGTTAAATGATTTGCCCAGGGTCACTTGCCCATGGCAGAGCCACAGACAAAGCCAAATCGTCTTCGCCACTAAGGCAAACAGAAATCCTCCAAAGTTTAAATGAATTGCCATTTATATGAGCTAATAGATTTAAATGAGGCCTGCGGTGCTGAACTATAAAAAGCCTTGTGTCAGGGGACCCAGAAACTATTTTAGTAGTTGGGCCAAGCAGGTAGCACAAATAGCAGTAACAGGGGGTGCAGAAGAACCTGCTCGTGGGTGGGCCCCAGCGGAAGCACCCTGGGGACTGTTCTGCAGAGCCCATCCTGTGTAGCCGTGTTTGCAAGGCTGCAGCTTGAGGCCAGGAGCCTGCAAATTTTCTCGCAATGAGCAGTCAGCTCAGGCCAGGCTTAGGGAGAGAGGAAGAATGGGGGCCAGGTTTGGGGAGAGGAACCTTACAAGCTCTCACTCTTCCTGGTGATGCATCTTTGTGTTCACGAAGCTTTGCCGGGTGCTGTCACAGGAGGCTGAGCTGGAGAAAGGTCTCTGATGCTGGGATGTCTGGCATCCCAGACCTCTGTGATGGGGCCGGGACGGAGGAGTGGCGGTCCTGCCCCGTGCCCTGGAATCTAGACTCCGTCACCGACAAAAGCCTGGGGCTGCAGGAAGCACATCCCAAGCTGGCCCGCAGCGGCAAAGCGGCCAGGCTGGCGTTGAGCGGGCGCATTTAAAGGATTAGCTCACGCTGTTTGCTTGTGTGTGCCTAATCATGCCGCTTCCAGCTAAATGATTACAATTGATTAAAAGCAGAGCTAGGTATTCTAACTAGCAACCTGGAGCCCTTCCGATGGGGCCAGCTGGGCCCTACTAGGCGGAATCCTGGTACCCAGCCAGGGGGAGGTGTCTGTGAGCCAAGGGCGTGGTTTGAGCCCCAGGGGAACCCCTCCCTGTGAACACTGACTTTGACCTTTTCCCTCATTCCACTTCACAGACATTTACTGAGTACCCGTACCGTCATCATCTTGGGGGCCTGGGCTGCGGCTGTGAATGGGTAGATAGGTCCCAGCACTCATGAAGCTGACGTTCTGCAATAGATACCAAATTAAGTCAGGAAATATGTGAACGAGGTTGTTCCAGATTGCAGAATTTTGAAGACAGTAATACACTGCTTTGGGACAGAAAGTGAAATGTGTGTGTGTGTGTGTGTGTGTGTGTGTTTTGGGGCAAGGAGGAGGGACTAACGGCTGAAAAATCAGATCAGGGGTCAAGGAAGGCTGGCATATCAGCTGAGTCCTGGAGGCTGAGAAGGAACCAGCTGGGGGAAGAGCTGGAGGAATATCCGGGAAAGGGAACAGCCAGTGCAAAGGCTCAGAGGCACGGACAGGTGTGGGGAGTCCGAGGAACAGAGAAGAGGGCAGTCAGGAGGGAGGGGAGTAAGGCCCCCTCTCGCTTCACTCTTCGGGCCGTGCTTTTCTCAGCCTCTGCGATGCAGGGCACCTGCCGAGCCTTCTGCCCGAACGCCCTTCCCTTCTCCTGAGTCTTCAGGCCCTAACCCAAGTGGTCCCTTCTCTGAGAAGCTGTCCCTGATCCTCCCTTCTTGGACTTCTCCAACCCTGCATTTAACTCCCCAATCCCTTTGCAGGTCTACACCTGACTTCCCACTCTAACGTGAGTTTGGGGAGGGCAAAGCCTCTTTCTGCCTGCCATCCATCCATCCATCCATCCACCCACCATATGTTTCACCATGTTTGTTTTTAGCTCCTGGAAAGTAGGGAACAAAGGGACGAGAACACACACAAGGGAAGGAGTAAAAGGAGGGCTGCAGCTGCAGATTCCAGGAGCCCACTTTTAAATTTCTGGTCCTTATAAGATGGGTAACCAAGGAGCCAGTTTCCTTGCCTCTTTGCACTGCTGCTATCGGATCTAGCCAGATAATTATAACTAATAATAATTAAAAACTGAAAGTGCTCTAGGCATATACTTAGCATTTGACTCTTTGGCTGAGCCTTCCGTGAGCAGCAGCATCTTCCTCCTTCCTGTTTTAAGAGACAGCCCCTGTGTGCCAGCCACCACTACGCAGAGAGCAGGGCCTGGCTGGGCTTGGCCAGGGGAGCGAGAGGGAGGTGCCAGCCGTGGTCCCGGGCAGCGAGTGCCCGTTGCAGGCGTTGGAGTCCTTCCCAGGTTGCCCCTCCTGCATCGTCTCCTGTGCAGATGCTTGCCCCTTGCTGGCCTCAGTTGTACAGTGGGTTGTACCATGGCCTTGTCTGTACAATGATGTGGGACCTACTGCCTCGGGTTTTGTGAGGATGGACAGTTCTCCTGCAGAAAAGCGCTTGCCGAGCACATAGAATATAAAGCTTCCTGTCAGTAATTACGGCACATGTAGGGTATGGGCCCTGCGTGCCCTGCCCTCCCAACTAGGGCAGAAAACCAGAGGCCAGCACAGCGATTGCTGTTCACCTTGGCGAGGTGGTGCGGTGGTGCCCACAGAGCCTGGCTGCAAATCCCAGCCCCAATGCCGAGTAGCCCTGTGACCCTGAGCGAGTCCCTGACCCTCTCTGGGCCTTAGCGAATGGGGGTAATGACTGTGCCTGAAAGGCCTTCAGCCCCGGGTCTGGTCAGAGTCCAGGTTTGCTGAGCATCAGCCACTGTTGTTGGCACTGTTGTGACCTGTGGGCTCCAGTTCACTCCTTCACGGCTGATTACTTCAGCCCGCCATGCGTGGACACACTCAGTGCAGCCCATGAGGTTTGCTGAGCACCCACTATGTGCCAGGTGTGTACACGTTCTAAGGATATACAAAGGCCTACGTCTCTCAAGTGCTGCCCAGAGAGAAATAGGGAACTGATGAGGCCAGACAGAATACGGATTCTGCCTTCGTGGGGTAATCTAATATAATGTACGCACGAGAGCACAGTGTCACGACAGTCGTGCGGTGTGTGAGTCTCACACAGCAGGACCGCCACGCCCTGCGGAACCCACAGCTGGGCCCCACGTGGCATCGCGGGAGGCCCGAGCAGGGCCCCTTCCTCTCCGTGTCTGCAGGCCTGTCTGTGTGTCTTGGTTTTTCACTCTTGGGTGGGGCGAGGCCTGGCCCGCACATCGTCGTCCTCTTTCACCGCTGCCACCCTTGGGGTGACTGAGCCTCCCCAGGGGCTGTGTGTGCAGGTCTAGGGTCTGCGTCTGGAGAAGACTGAGGGGTGGGCCGTGACTCATCCTTGTCCTTCTGACCCCCGGACACAGGCCTGAGCCCCTCACCCCACCGAAGTCAAAACGAGGCAGATTTCCTGAGTGTTGACGGGGGGCCTGACTCCATCTCTTCACACGTACAATCTTTTGAGGCCTCTCAGTGTCCCCTCGAGTGTGGCATCTTACGACCTTCGTGGCACCAAGGGGTAAACCGAGGCTCCCTTGGGTCACATAGCTGCTGGAGTTGCAGGGCTGGGAACACAGGTGGGCCTGGCCCTAGTGACTGTGCTCTGGGCCCTGAGGTTGGGGCAGTGCAGGCCTCTGGGTGCTGGGCGCTGGGCGTGGGCCTCACCTCCCAGCAGGCCAGAGTTCCAGAAGGTGACTCGGAGGGCGCCAGCAGGTGACTGGAGCCCATGGACGCCTTGCTCTGGGAGGCGGGCTGCGGTTGCCGTCATCACTGCAGAGAGGAGCGAGGGAGCGGCAGGCCCGGGAGGAGTCAGGCTTGGCTGCGCTCAGATGCCCTCGTGGCCCCGGGGCTCCGTGTGCGTGAGCGATGGAGTGTTTGGAGGCCCAGGTGGGGACTGGGCGGTGGGGGCGGGGTGCCCTGGAGGCCTGGCTCCGGGCGGAGATGGCACTTGGAACCGTCTGCCCGTCAGAGCCTGTCACTCATGCCCTACGGCGGGGGGCCAACCAACTTTAGAGGGGCACCATGCCATGGCGACAGATGGGCGTGGGGGAGCTGCCAGGAGCTGAGGCCGGCGGCCATTGTGTGTGTTGTAAGCCCAGCCCCTTGCCAGCACTCTCCCAGCCGGGACCAAATGCCTTCAGTTTCTTAGAAACAAAAATCGAAGAACAGTGGGTGCCGTGTTGGTCCAAGGCCCCCAGAGGTTGGCACCGTACAGAGCCCTGCCTGCCCCCTCATTGACTTAGAGGCAGCTCGACATCCTCTCAGACATAGGGCCTGGGGCCCAGGGGGCATGAATCTCAGTTGCTTCTTCAAGGTCTCTGTGATCTTGGCATATGACCTCCCCTCTGAGATTCACCGTCAGTCACTGGACAGTGGGCCGATCCTGCCTCTCCTGGACCATGAAGTCACTGCCCCACTTCCCAGATGGGAGGTTTCATACTGTGTCACAGAGCAGAGCCCGAGGGACAGGGAGGAGTGGAGAAAAATAGAAACAGCAACAACCCCAGGCACTGCGGGGAGCCCTTTGCACTGATCATCCTGTTTTATCCTTAGGATGATCCTTTGAGGCCAGTGCTGCTGCCCCCATTTTGCAGAGGGGAAAACTGAGGCACAGTCGGCAGTAGTGGGATTTGAACCCAGGCTGTCTGGCTGTGGCGCCTGAGTGTTGAACTGCTGCCTGGATACTGTGGGAGGTTCTCTGCCGTTGCAAAGCCCTACACGTGTTAAAAATGAGGCCTGCTTTATCTCAATACCTTGGTTTGTCCACTCTACCTGTTGGGAGTGGGCTGGCTGCCCCCTGCCAGGATGCCAGGGTCTGGGTGGCTGANGAGTCTTCAGGCCCTAACCCAAGTGGTCCCTTCTCTGAGAAGCTGTCCCTGATCCTCCCTTCTTGGACTTCTCCAACCCTGCATTTAACTCCCCAATCCCTTTGCAGGTCTACACCTGACTTCCCACTCTAACGTGAGTTTGGGGAGGGCAAAGCCTCTTTCTGCCTGCCATCCATCCATCCATCCATCCACCCACCATATGTTTCACCATGTTTGTTTTTAGCTCCTGGAAAGTAGGGAACAAAGGGACGAGAACACACACAAGGGAAGGAGTAAAAGGAGGGCTGCAGCTGCAGATTCCAGGAGCCCACTTTTAAATTTCTGGTCCTTATAAGATGGGTAACCAAGGAGCCAGTTTCCTTGCCTCTTTGCACTGCTGCTATCGGATCTAGCCAGATAATTATAACTAATAATAATTAAAAACTGAAAGTGCTCTAGGCATATACTTAGCATTTGACTCTTTGGCTGAGCCTTCCGTGAGCAGCAGCATCTTCCTCCTTCCTGTTTTAAGAGACAGCCCCTGTGTGCCAGCCACCACTACGCAGAGAGCAGGGCCTGGCTGGGCTTGGCCAGGGGAGCGAGAGGGAGGTGCCAGCCGTGGTCCCGGGCAGCGAGTGCCCGTTGCAGGCGTTGGAGTCCTTCCCAGGTTGCCCCTCCTGCATCGTCTCCTGTGCAGATGCTTGCCCCTTGCTGGCCTCAGTTGTACAGTGGGTTGTACCATGGCCTTGTCTGTACAATGATGTGGGACCTACTGCCTCGGGTTTTGTGAGGATGGACAGTTCTCCTGCAGAAAAGCGCTTGCCGAGCACATAGAATATAAAGCTTCCTGTCAGTAATTACGGCACATGTAGGGTATGGGCCCTGCGTGCCCTGCCCTCCCAACTAGGGCAGAAAACCAGAGGCCAGCACAGCGATTGCTGTTCACCTTGGCGAGGTGGTGCGGTGGTGCCCACAGAGCCTGGCTGCAAATCCCAGCCCCAATGCCGAGTAGCCCTGTGACCCTGAGCGAGTCCCTGACCCTCTCTGGGCCTTAGCGAATGGGGGTAATGACTGTGCCCGAAAGGCCTTCAGCCCCGGGTCTGGTCAGAGTCCAGGTTTGCTGAGCATCAGCCACTGTTGTTGGCAGTGTTGTGACCTGTGGGCTCCAGTTCACTCCTTCATGGCTGATTACTTCAGCCCGCCATGTGTGGACACACTCAGTGCAGCCCATGAGGTTTGCTGAGCACCCACTATGTGCCAGGTGTGTACACGTTCTAAGGATATACAAAGGCCTACGTCTCTCAAGTGCTGCCCAGAGAGAAATAGGGAACTGATGAGGCCAGACAGAATACGGATTCTGCCTTCATGGGGTAATCTAATATAATGTACGCACGAGAGCACAGTGTCACGACAGTCGTGCGGTGTGTGAGTCTCACACAGCAGGACCGCCACGCCCTGCGGAACCCACAGCTGGGCCCCACGTGGCATCGCGGGAGGCCCGAGCAGGGCCCCTTCCTCTCCGTGTCTGCAGGCCTGTCTGTGTGTCTTGGTTTTTCACTCTTGGGTGGGGCGAGGCCTGGCCCGCACATCGTCGTCCTCTTTCACCGCTGCCACCCTTGGGGTGACTGAGCCTCCCCAGGGGCTGTGTGTGCAGGTCTAGGGTCTGCGTCTGGAGAAGACTGAGGGGTGGGCCGTGACTCATCCTTGTCCTTCTGACCCCCGGACACAGGCCTGAGCCCCTCACCCCACCGAAGTCAAAACGAGGCAGATTTCCTGAGTGTTGACGGGGGGCCTGACTCCATCTCTTCACACGTACAATCTTTTGAGGCCTCTCAGTGTCCCCTCGAGTGTGGCATCTTACGACCTTCGTGGCACCAAGGGGTAAACCGAGGCTCCCTTGGGTCACATAGCTGCTGGAGTTGCAGGGCTGGGAACACAGGTGGGCCTGGCCCTAGTGACTGTGCTCTGGGCCCTGAGGTTGGGGCAGTGCAGGCCTCTGGGTGCTGGGCACTGGGCGTGGGCCTCACCTCCCAGCAGGCCAGAGTTCCAGAAGGTGACTCGGAGGGCGCCAGCAGGTGACTGGAGCCCATGGACGCCTTGCTCTGGGAGGCGGGCTGCGGTTGCCGTCATCACTGCAGAGAGGAGCGAGGGAGCGGCAGGCCCGGGAGGAGTCAGGCTTGGCTGCGCTCAGATGCCCTCGTGGCCCCGGGGCTCCGTGTGCGTGAGCGATGGAGTGTTTGGAGGCCCAGGTGGGGACTGGGCGGTGGGGGCGGGGTGCCCTGGAGGCCTGGCTCCGGGCGGAGATGGCACTTGGAACCGTCTGCCCGTCAGAGCCTGTCACTCATGCCCTACGGCGGGGGGCCAACCAACTTTAGAGGGGCACCATGCCATGGCGACAGATGGGCGTGGGGGAGCTGCCAGGAGCTGAGGCCGGCGGCCATTGTGTGTGTTGTAAGCCCAGCCCCTTGCCAGCACTCTCCCAGCCGGGACCAAATGCCTTCAGTTTCTTAGAAACAAAAATCGAAGAACAGTGGGTGCCGTGTTGGTCCAAGGCCCCCAGAGGTTGGCACCGTACAGAGCCCTGCCTGCCCCCTCATTGACTTAGAGGCAGCTCGACATCCTCTCAGACATAGGGCCTGGGGCCCAGGGGGCATGAATCTCAGTTGCTTCTTCAAGGTCTCTGTGATCTTGGCATATGACCTCCCCTCTGAGATTCACCGTCAGTCACTGGACAGTGGGCCGATCCTGCCTCTCCTGGACCATGAAGTCACTGCCCCACTTCCCAGATGGGAGGTTTCATACTGTGTCACAGAGCAGAGCCCGAGGGGCAGGGAGGAGTGGAGAAAAATAGAAACAGCAACAACCCCAGGCACTGCGGGGAGCCCTTTGCACTGATCATCCTGTTTTATCCTTAGGATGATCCTTTGAGGCCAGTGCTGCTGCCCCCATTTTGCAGAGGGGAAAACTGAGGCACAGTCGGCAGTAGTGGGATTTGAACCCAGGCTGTCTGGCTGTGGCGCCTGAGTGTTGAACTGCTGCCTGGATACTGTGGGAGGTTCTCTGCCGTTGCAAAGCCCTACACGTGTTAAAAATGAGGCCTGCTTTATCTCAATACCTTGGTTTGTCCACTCTACCTGTTGGGAGTGGGCTGGCTGCCCCCTGCCAGGATGCCAGGGTCTGGGTGGCTGACGGCGGTGGGGGGGGTTGTTCAGCCCCCTCCAGCGGAGAGATGAGAACCAGTGCTCTCAGCGGAAGCCTGGATTACACTCTTTGGTCGAGCAGGAACAATTACTAATGACATTTAGAAAGAAATTAATGATGAGAAATGCAAGTTGGCATTTCAGGAGCACCAGTCAGCAGCCGCGCGTCAGCGCTCACAGGAGAGGCGAAGGGCGGGGGCCAGGCATGGGGGGAGAGGGAGGAGACAGCAGAAATTAATTTTGCTGTGTCAATAATGAATGTGGCCCCACTAGCTCTGCTTCTGGAGTTTAGGCAAAATCAAGCACGGACCGACTGGGGCTCGTCCAGGGGTGCAGAGGGATTCTCTTCTGTGCTGTGATGTGTAGGGGCTAGAGCTGGTGCAGGCCCAGTTCCATCTTGCTGCTCAGCGGCATCAGGGGCCATCGTGGGGTGGGCAGAGGACTGTGAGCTGGGAGGAGGCAGCCTTGGGACCAAGCCACTTGGGCTCAGCCAGCTGCATCACGCAGCAAGCCGCGTTGCCTTTCGGTTTTGTTCATTTTTTCTTTTGTTTTTTGTTGTGACGCGTGGCTTGCAGGATCTTAATTTCCCAACTGGAGATTGAACCCAGGCCCTTGGCAGTGAAAGTATGGAGTTCTAACCACTGGACCATCAGGGAAATCTCTACTTTGCCTCTCTGCGCCCTGGTAAAATGGGGACAATTGAGACATGTGAAGATAATGTATGACGACTGGGCAGCCCAGTTTTGGCACATAGCAGGCACTCAGTATATGGTGATTATTACCATGTTCCACTGACATATTTTAAGATGCACAGCTTTTCTCATTATAGTATCTCTTACATTGGGATACCTCACTTGGGTGTTATAGTGTAATTGGTCTTTTTTTATTTGTTTGCTTGTTGTGATATATCAAATATGGGAGCATCTTATACTCTCTGGGGTTTTAGAATAGATAAAATATGCCTTCGGTAGGAGGCATGGCAGAGGGTGAGGAGGAACCAAGATGGTGAAACTGTCTGGGAGAGGGACTGGGGTTCCCAATGGGAGCATACCAGCCCCTTCATTCTCATCAGAATGATGGAGAGGGGTCCCATCCAGCCTCCCCTCACATAGAGGGAAATGTCATTATCATGGTAACGTTGAACATTTTTACACAGTGGAGGGTGAAAACTCATAGCCCATGGCCCTGGGATTTTGGAGACTTTAAAGGGCACAGTAAAGGACAGAAATGTTATGGACCTAACAGAAGCAGAAGATATTAAGAAGAGGTGGCGAGAATACACAGAACTATACAAAAAAAGATCTTCATGACCCAGATAACCAGACGGTGTGATCACTCACCCAGAGCCAGACATCCTGGAATGCGAAGTCAAGTGGGCCTTAGAAAGCATCACCATGAACAAAACTAGTGGAGGTGATGCAATTCCAGTTGACCTAAAAGATGATGCTGTTAAAGTGCTGCACTCAATATGCTAGCAAATTTGGAAGGCTCAGCAGTGGCCATAGGACTGGAAAAGATCAGTTTTCATTCCAATCCCAAAGAAAGGCAATGCCAAAGAATGTTCAAACTACTGCACAATTGCACTCATCTCACATGCTAGCAAAGTAATGCTCAAAATTCTCCAAGTCAGGCTTCAACAGTACGTGAATTGGGAACTTACAGATGTGCAAACAGGATTTAGAAAAGACAGAGAAACCAGAGATCAAATTGCCAACATCCACTGGATTATTGAAAAAGCAAGAGCGTTCCAGAAAAAGATCTACTTCTGCTTTATTGACTACGCCAAAGCGTTTAACTCTGTGGATCACAACAAACTGTGGAAAATTCTTCAAGAGATGGGAATACCAGACCACCTTGCCTGCTCCTGAGAAATGTATATGCAGGTCAAGAAGCAACAGTTAGAACTGGACATGAAACAACAGACTGGTTCCAAATAGGAAAAGGAGTACGTCAAGGCTGTATATTGTCACCCTGCCTATTTGACTTATATGCAGAGTACATCATGCTAAATGCCAGGCTGGATGAAACACAAGCTAGAATCAAGATTTTGGGACAAATATCAATATCCTCAGATATGCAGATGACACCACCCTTATAGCAGAAAGTGAAGAAGAACTAAAGAGCCTCTTGATGAAAGTGAAAGAGGAGAGTGAAAAAGTTGGCTTAAAACTCAAGATTCAGAAAACTAAGATCATGGCATCTGGTCCCATCACTTCATGGCAAATAGATGAGGAAACAATGGAAACAGTGACAGACTTTATTTTTTGGGTTCCAAAATCACTGCAGATGGTGACTGCTACCATGAAATTAAAAGACACTTGCTCCTTGGAAGAAAAGCTATGACCAGCCTAGACAGCATATTAGAAAGCAGAGACATTACTTTGCCAACAAAGGTCCGTCTAGTCAAAGCTTCGGTTTTTCCAGTGGTCATGTATGGATGTGCAAGTTGGACTATAAAGAAAGCTGAGCACCGAAGAATTAAGGCTTTTGAACTGTGGTGTTGGAGAAGACTCTTGAGAGTCCCTTGGACTGTAAGGGGATCAAACCAGTCCATCCTAAAGGAAATCAGTCCTGAATATTCATTGGAAGGACTGATGCAAACGCCAATCCTTTGGCCACCTGATGCAAAGAACTGACTCACTGGAAAAGACCCAGATGCTGGGAAAGATTGAAGGGAAGAGGAGAAGGGAATGACAGAGGATGAGATGGTTGGATGGCATCACCAACTCAATGGACATGAGTTTGAGTAAACTCTAGGAGCTGGTGATGGACAGGGAAGCCTGGTGTGCTGCAGTCCATGGGGTCACAAAGGGTCAGACATGACTGACTGAACTGAACTGAAAGGGTTGTCTATGTTTCAAAATGCAGATTTCCTATAATTACAGTGGTTAACATTAATATAGTCCTTATTACATGCCAGGCAGTGTTCTTTGCACTTCTATACATTGAGACATTGAATCCTCACAGTGCCTCTATTATTAAGATAACTGAGCTGAGGTGCTGAGAAGCTAACTAACTCCGAGGCCACAGAGCTCGTCAGTGCTGGACCGAGGCCACCGGCCCCAGATTCTGTCTCTTTACTGCCACACTAAATTGCTAGATTTCTTGATTTTTCTGCAAATGAGAACTGACAGACCCTGGACCACAGTCCTGCATGGCAACAATCAGCTGCCCTCCTTAGACACGGGAGTGTGAGCTCTGGTTCAGTACCGCCCCCCGTGTGGTCAGCCTCACCCGGTTCATTACCCACCTGGGCTCTGAGTTTGGGGCCCTGCTGCAGCACTTCAGAGTTTGCAAATATCTCATTGGCGCCTCAACAGCTGGGAACCACTAGAAGCATCCTTTACTGTCACCATTTTGCAGACCCGAAAACTGAGGCTGGGAAAGGGCAATAAAGCCGGGAGAAGTGGGGCCTGGGGTGGGAGAGGGGATGTCTCCCACCCGTCTGCCTTTGGGTGTTTGAACAGGGAGGCAAATGGGGCTCCCTCCTCTGCAGCTCAGAGACTGGCCCCCTGCTCACACCAGATGTGGACACACAGGTCAGTAGCTGCACCCCTATGGCTCGTCTCCATTTCCCCATCCTTTCTGAGCTGCCACCTCAAAAACGTGGGCTCATCCATGCTTTGATGTTGACAGCAATGGCAAACCCTTGTGATTAGTAGTAACTGTGATAATATTAAACATCTGTGTACCATTTCACATACTGTAAGCACTTTTCTGTATATTACCTAATTTGAAACTCATAACAAGGCTATGAGGTAGATGCTGTTTGTCCCATTTTTCAGATGAGTGAATAGGTACTTAAGTGAAGTGACTTGCCTTGGGTCACATCCATATATTAGGAGGCTAAAGCAGAGTTTGAACTCCAATCCTACCTTCTTCCGCTTGTTTCTGCACTCCTCTTTCTTCTCCCATCCACTCATCTGCGCATTTGTCCATCTATCCATTCATCCATCCATATATCCATTCATCATTCACCCATTCATGCGCCATCCATTTCTCCTTCCATCTAGCTACACATCTGACTGGCCAGCCATCAGCCCTGAGTGCTAAGTGCTAGGAATTATACAGCTTTCATGACATGTTTCAGAGAAGGCAATGGCAGCCCACTCCAGTACTCTTGCCTGGAAAATCCCATGGATGGAGGAGCCTGTTAGGCTGCAGTCCCTGGGATCTTGAAGAGTTGTACACGACTGAGCGACTTCACTTTCACTCTTCACTTTCATGCACTGGAGAAGGAAATGGCAACCTACTCCAGTGTTCTTGCCTAGAGAATCCCAGAGATGGCAGAGCCTGGTGGGCTGCCATCTATGGGGTTGCACAGAGTCAGACACGACTGAAGCAGCTTAGCAGCAGCAGCATGACATCTTTCTCATATGCTCTTAATTCCATGCTTAGCTGCTCTCCATCCCTCCTCTCACCCTAGAGCTGGGCGTGTTCACACACACACACACACACACACGCATGCACGCGCACACACACCCCTCTGATGAGTTGAGAGGAATAGGACAGACTGGGGATCTAGATGGTCCTTGGTTTGCCTCATGGAAATCAGCAAGTTCCGGTGGTGGAAGGGAAGGCAAAAGGCTGACCTACAAGATCAAGAGCAGACCCACTTAGTGTGTGGGCAGTGATGATATGCCCACAGTTTGGTTGGAAGCTGAGTGTGTACAAGGGCAGACGAGGCCTTGCAAGCTGGGCCACAGTGTTCGTCAACCTCGTCAGCAGGCCCAGATCCCAAGGAGCCCTGCCTTTCTAGGTCAGTAAAGGTCACCCTTAGTCCTCTGCTTTGTGCCAGACTGGACATCTTCTCCAAATGGATGAGGATATACCCCCAAGTGTTTTCATAAGAACCTTTGAGATCATTAAATATAATCGGTCTCAGCTGCAGTTTTGATCGCTGGTGCATGCACACAATTCATCACAGCAAATTAGGTCCATCTTCAGAACTTCTGGCCCTGCAGCCTGGGGGTCTGTCGGCGAGGGGCTGGGCCATGTGGCTCTGGAAACCATTTGCGGGGGATGATAAGCCATGCTTTCCAAGGAGGACCACCCTCAGAATAATCTGCCAGGATAGCTCTCCCTCTGCAGGGGTTAATCTTCTAGAAATTGTGAGGATGCAGGAAAGTTTTCCTGTTAGCCAAAATTCGTAAGAAAGAAGAAATGGATATGATCAATGTTTTAAAATACTATTTATAAGACTTGAAAACACTAGGTTAGTTAAGGGACCTGAACATATATGTTCTGTATAATTAGTGACCGTGTGACCTAGATTTTCCAGAACAGTCCTGATTTCAAGTATTTTGTCCCAACTGTTGGCTATTTGTCCTGGTTTTTGGGCTTGTGAAACATGACTACTATCTAAGGAGCTGAGTTTGCTCATCAGATTTTAAAGCTGTAAAGGTCTGGGAAGATTTCAGAAAAAAATTACAGGAAAAAATTCTCTCCCACTCTTTTAACCCCCAACATGGCAAAGTATGCCGTAGGTGCACCTCATGCTCGGCTTCCTGTCTCCCTCACTGAAGGAGCAGAGGAACACGTCCATCCAGCAGGGTTTGAAAACTGTCAGCACCCCAGTCCTTTGGACGTGGCGGTGACTGCAGGGGAAGCCTGTCTGCAGTGTGGCTCAGGGCATGAAGGTCTACAGGTCTCACGAGGTACTCCGTCCTGTGATCTGGCCCCAGGAGCCAGGCCACTGGTGGTAGCCGTAGGCTGGGGCACTGCAGATGGACCCCTATGCACCACGGGGGTGGAAAAGGCCTTGGCCTTGCAGCCATGTTGGCCAGTGACGTGTCCCCTAGATGCTGCAGCTCCCGCCTGCCCAGCTGAGGCATCTACAGGCTGCATCCCACTGCTGCAGTCTGTGCAAGTTCCACCCTCCAGCCCTAGAACCAAATAGGTGAGGGTTACAGCTCAGGATCGGCCCTGGCATCTTAGCGGTAGAATGCGACATCTCACCCTCCCAATCTGCCTGTTTACAAAGTAAGATCCCACTCATTTTCTGAAAAGATTGTGGTAAAAATACACTTGAGGCCTCCCAGGTGGCGCTAGTGGTAAAGAACCTGCCTGCTAATGCAGGAGGTAAGGTAAGGTAAGTCGCTCAGTCGTGTCTGACTCTCTGCGACCCCATGGACTGTAGCCTACCAGGCTCCTCTTTCCATGGGATTCTTCAGGCAAGAATACTGGAGTGGGTTGCCATTTCCTTCTCCAGGGGATCTTCCCGACCCAGAGATCAAACTTGGGTCTCCTGCATTCCAGGCAGACGCTTTAACCACTGAGCCACCAGGGAAGCCCCAGGAGACACGGGTTCAATCCCTGGGTCAGGNGTGCTGCAATTCATGGGGTCACAAAGAGTCGGACACGACTGAGCGACTGAAATGAACTGAACTGAACTACGATTTAGTACACATTTTCCAGTTGCATCAGCATTGAAGGCTGTTGAGGAGTTAACATATAAAAACTATTTCCCTGGACTTTCATTACTGTCCACAATATACATTCTTAAATTTTTCTTTCCACTTTTCTGATAGTCTTTTTAGTGTCTTTGTTAGCTTCTTTTTCTTGACTAGAGTCAGAGTTCTCCAATGCTCAGTTGGTCACTCTTCTGTCTTCATTTTATAATTTTTTTTTTCTAAGTTGAGTCATCTGTATCCCTGGCTTCACTTGCTGCACAAATGCTGGTTTGTGATACTTTGAGCTGAACAGCTACATTTCTAGATCATATGGGCTTCTCTTCACTGCACTTACAGTGGTTGCTGAAGACCACAGCTCAAATCCTGCACCCATTTTTCTATTTCTCAGTTTTTTTTTTAATGTTTTGGGGTTTTTAAAGGATTCTAACTATATAAGAATATATGATTAGAAGAATATATAACAGCGACCCTATGTGGTCATTCACAAAGCCTCAAATGTTTACTATCCAGCTTTTTATAGGCAAAATATGACAACCTCTGTTTCAGATGACTCAAAGTCTTCTAGATATGAGCAAAGACTATATATCTTCTTTCTTCTTTCTTCCTAAACCATGTTCCCTCAGTGAATGACATTATTCACATATGCATGTAAATCTAAACTTTAGTGCTCCTGCCTGCACAACTTCACTTCCTGTGTCCAGTCTGTCATTCTCTGGTCAATTCTTAAGCATTCTGAAATCCATCTACTAGTGTTTATGTATTTTGCTGTCATCCTCCTCGTCCCTTATGTCACCATGTCACCTCTGTCCACCTTGCCCCCTCCTGCCCTTGACATGGGTTCTAGAATCACCATTCCTCAGGAAATCTTGGGCATTTAACCATGATTAATACCCTTCCATGGCCTTCAGCTTAGTGTAGGGTTTCAGAGAGACTCACATGGTTGTCCCACATGCTGTGGTGACCCAACACGTGTACACATTCCATCTTCCCCCAAACCACCTGCCCCTCCTTCTCTCACTCCAGACATGCTAGCTTTTCTCCTACAGCTTTGTTATTAGACCACATCCCTCCCAGCACAGGGTATCTTTGTGGGTGAATTACTGTGCCTGAAACCTTCCGACATCAACATCCCTCTTTCATTATTGAGCTTAATCCATCAGATTGCACCTCATGCCCTCTCTAGGTCAGGTTCCATTTTAATATGCTATCCTTCAATGTCCCTCTGTGTGACACTGAGCTGAGGTGAATCCCCTCCACACGGTGATATTCTTGAAAGGAGATCTACCCACTGCTTACTTTGTATACCCAGAACTTAGTAGTGAGTCTGATAATTATCCCAGAGAGAATAAATATGTCATTGATGGGTGGACTGAGTCTCTGATAAGCTTTATTACGTTCAAGTCAGTGAAAGATGATATTTCATTCAATAAATGATTATGTATAATGGACTACTAATTTTTAAAAGAAAATTAGTTATTGCCTCATTTTTAATTAAAATAAATCCAAAAGGATGAAATATTTCATGTGAGGTAAAATACTAGGAAACGTTGTACTTATGGGTGGATTTCTAAGCACGATCCCAAAGGCTGACAAACATTGAAACATACATACACACATTCANCGGGTTCAATCCCTGGGTCAGGAAGATCCCCTGGAGAAGGAAATGGCAACCCACTCCAGTATTTTTGCCCAAACCCCATGGACAGAGGAGCCTGGCGGGCCACAGTCCATGGAGCTGCAAAGAGTTGGACACAACTGAGCGACTAACACACAACATAAAATACACTTACATAAAATGTATCATTTTAACCACTTTTTTTTTTTTCCAGCTGTGCTGGGTCTTCGTTGCCGTGGGTGAACAGGGACTGCTCTTTGCTGTGGTTCATGGGGCTTCTGATGGCTGTGGCTTCTCTTGTTCTGGAGCGCGGGCTCTAAAGCACAGGCTTCAGAGCTGGTGCAGGGCTCAGTGGCTTCCGTGGCATGTGGATCTTCCCTGACCAGGTTCCGAACCTGTGTCCCCTCCTTCGGCAGGCAGACTCTTACCACCGGACTACCAGGAAAGTCCTTAACCGTTTTTAGGTAGACGGTTCAGTGGCACCAAGTACCTTCACGTAGTTGTGAACTATCACCACCATCCACAGATCTTTTCCATCTCCCCAAACGGAAACCATGTCCCCGTGAGTGAGTGACTCCCCGCCCTCCTCCCGCAGCCCCTGGAAACCACCGTCCTCCTTCCTGTCTCTCGGAACCTCATAGAAGTGAGTCATACCGTCTTTGTCCTTCCGTGACCAGCTCGTTGCACTTAGCGCAGTGTCTTCAAAGGATCCCCCGACTTCTAAGGGAAAAGTATAACATGCCCTGGGCGGGGCTGGGGACACGGGAAGAGGAGCAGCCTTGCTTCTTCTCCGCTCCCTGACCCTGTCAGTGGAGGCTTCGCCTCACTACCGTCTCTCACTGGCTGTTCTTACTGCATTTTTAGCAAACACAGGCTTGGAGCTGACACCGCCCAGCAGAGAAGGGAGAGACAGGGTCCCTGCCTGCAGCCCACAGCCTAGGGAGGGCCGGGGAAGCAGCCTGGTCATGGCAGGTTGAGGAAAGTGCTAGAGGGATAGCTGTGCAGGCGCAGAGGTGAACCAAAACAGGGGTCTCTCATCACGTGGGCAGGAAGGGCTTTCCCAGGGCACAGAAGTCAGAGGCAGAGGAGCCTAGGGAGACGAGAGGGAGCCTCGGGGCTGTGGAGTGGCTGCCAGGAGGGCTGAGCAGGGAAAGAGCTTGGCCTGCTTGGGGAGCTGGGAGGCTTCAGGGCCAGCAGGCGCCGGACCTTGTAGGACTGTCAGGCCTGGGGTCCAGGGCCTGGATTTCCTTTGGATGTGGTTGGAACCCCCTGGGAGTTAAGCAGAGATCTCGCCTCCCTGCTCCCCGGAAGAGAGAATTTGGGACATGCCTCCCACGGCTCTTTATTCTCTCAGCATCGCACTGCCATGAAGAGGGAGCCAGAGTGGAAACCAGGGCCATTGGCAAGTGGGGCCTGGCAGGTGTGTCCCCGAAGTGGTGTGAGTCAGGGCAGATGAGCTGCACTGCGTGTTAGTTCCCTCAGTCGTGTCCGACTCTGGGACCCCCCTGGGCTGTAGCCGCCAGAGTCCTCTGTCCATGGAATTCTCCAGGCCAGAATACTGGAGTGGGTTGCCATTTCCTTCTCCAGCGGATCTTCCCAACCCAGGGATTGAAGCCGAGTCTCCTGCATTGCAGGCAGACTCTTTACCATCTGAGCCACCTATGTGAGGAGACAAAAAGCCAAAATAACAATAACCGACCCTGACCTCATGCGAAGAGTTGACTCATTGGAAAAGACTCTGATGCTGGGAAGGATTGGGGGCAGGAGGAGAAGGGGACGACCGAGGATGAGATGGCTGGATGGACGTGAACTCCGGGAGTTGGTGATGGACAGGGAGGCCTGGTGTGCTGCAGTTCATGGGGTCGCAAAGAGTCGGACACGACTGAGCGACTGAACTGAACTGAACTGAACCATTTTCAGCATGTTGTCAGTGTAATGTCTGTGTATGTGTGTGTGTGTTCGCACCTGCGTACTGGGACTGGGTGGTGGTCATGAATGTGTGCGTGATTGTGGTGTATCTGTGAGACTATATGTGTGTGGCTGTTCATGAGTGTGTATATATCTGTGGGCTTCCCTGATGGCTCAGTGGTAAAGACTCTGCCTGCAGTATGGGAAATACAGGAGATGTGGGCTTGACCCCCTGGGTCAGGAAGATCCCCTGGAGGAGGACATGGAACCCCACTCCAGTATTCTTGCCTGGAGAATCCCATGGACAGCGGAGCCTGGCGGGCTATAGTCCATAGCGTCGCAAAGAGTTAGACACAACTGAAGTGACTTAGCATGCATGCACACACGTCTGTATCTGTGTGCATTTCATTTGGGGGTACCTGTGTGTGTGTGTGTGTGTGTGTGTGTGTGTGTGTTTGGAACCCAGTGGGGGGTCATGGAGAGATCTCCCACTTCCCCTCTCCCTGGACGTGTGACTGCAGGGCGTCCATGGGAGTGTGTGTTTGGGGTTGGGCAGAGGAGCCCCATCATACCATGCTGAGTTCATAAGTGCCCCCAAGGGCAGTGCCCCCATGATGCCCAGCCCTTTCCTTCCCCATGAGGCATGGTGGGTGATGGTTGGGATGATTCTCAAGTTCTTTAGAAGAAAGGGAGTTAAGAGGGGGATTATCTTCAAGACTCTTGAACAGGTGGTCATGGCAAACTGGTGCTGTTCTCTTAGAGTGCTTGAGGGAGGGGCTGCCTGGAAAGATGGACATTTTAGCACTTCAAAATGTGACCCTAGGAAAGGCGGGTTTCCCAGACTTGCTCCCACCTGGCATACCTGGAAACCCTCAGGCTGCGCCCCTGGAAAGCGCCCATGTAGCAGCAGTACCCAGGACCTGGGGGGCCAGGCTGGCCTCAGCAGAGCTTCCTCTGCTGTCCTCCACCCTAATGACGGGCCACGTGCCACCTAATAGCACTGGCTGCCCTCCCCACTGCCCTGGGCATCAGCCACTCAGTGTACCGGGAGACACCTCAGGTGTCCTGAGGGCCTCTCACAATGCTAGCAGCCACAAGCTGGCAGCCCCAGGAGCCAGATGTGACCTGCAGACATGTTCTCATTGGCTGATCATGCTTTACACATTGAGACGTTTTGTATATATATATTTTAAAAATCTCCCATTTTTCAGTTTTTCCTACAGAACCAGACGTGCTGGCCACACTGGGCCTGCGTTCCCACAGGGCCGCCATTGCCCGGAGCCCAGGAGGACTGCCTCTTTGCGGTGAGGCTTGGGTTGCTGGGAGGCCACAGCGCTCGCCGTGCCTTACTGCTTTGCACCTGGCTGGCTTGCTGGTGGACCTCACAGCACCCTGAGCAGCAGGCCGCGGTCCAGTCCGGGCATGGTTGTACACTGCTGGGGAGCCCTACCCACACAGCCCTGTCTCCCCAACATCGGCCTCTGTGTCTCGGTTTATTAACCTTTACCCTGAGTCTAGCGGTAGCAGTGTTAGTCACTCAGTCCTGTCCGACTCTTTGCAACCCCACAGACTGTAGCCCGCCAGGCTCCTCTGTCCATGGGATTCTCCAGGCAAGAATACTGGATTGCCATTCCCTTCTCCAAAGGATCTTCCTGACCCAGGGGTCGAACCCAGGTCTGCTGCATTGTAGGCAGATTCTTTGCCACCTGAGGGAAGGTCTAACTGTGAGCTTGGGGCCCACTAACAGGCGGTTCCGCGTGTGGCGTGTGGTCTTCCTTGACCGTCACTAAGACCAGCAGACGTGCTCTCAGGGACAGGAGAGCACCCTTCCCTCTCGTGGTCTTGGGAGCCCCCTCTTCACACACCATGTTTTTTTACATGTATTTTCTTTTCTTTATTTGGCTGCCTTGGGTCTTCGTGGCTCCTCATGGGCTCCTCGTGTCAAGCAGGCTCTCCAGTTTTGGTGCACAGGCTCAGCAGTTGCCAGGCGCGGGTTTAGGTGGCCCAAGGCATGTGGGATCTTACTTCGCCCACCAGAGATCGAACCCTCAACCCTGGCACTGCAAGGCGGATTCTTAACCGCTGGGCCACCCGGGAGATCCCCCTGTGCCATTTTTAATGGAGCATCAGCACCGCTGCCTGCATCTCTCCTCACACTCTGGTGGCCTGTGTGACCCGATTCCTGCCCTGCTCCAGCGGGGCGCAATCCTACCTTTCAGTCACCTGACTCAGACTCTTTGGGGCCGGGGGCCATGCCACATTAGTATTTGAGGTGAACCCCAGGAGCTCGTTCCAAGCAGGCGCTTGGCTGTGTTTAGTGTGGATTTCCCAGTGACCAGTGTCAAGCCAGCATAGTGTCCCCACCTGGGAGGGGCCCGAGTCCACACACGCAGGGAAATCGTGGCCACCCGGCGTATTAGGGCTGAAACCCTCGGTTCTCAGCCCTTAGTCCCAGAGTGTGCTGGGTACCCGGCCCCCGAGGGACCCCACCTCCCTTTTGAGAAATGGCAAGAGTGGCAGCCACATTAACTCCGGACTCGGGGGGTCAGGCTTGTCGCTGAGGAGAGACGGATCGGTAAACAGCCCTGGAGAGATTTCACCTTCCTCTGCCCGTGACACAGCCGTAAACCCTCGTTTTCCCTTGCACAGCTGCTTGGTAAAAGTCGAGTAGCTTGCCTGCGATTCTGTGCTCACAGACAGACCAGCTGGGCCCATTTGCATGCTGAACTGCAGCTCCCCGGAGCCTGCGGGCCCTCTGGGCAGGTATTATTAGCTCCCTTGTTTTGTTGGGTGACTCTGAATGGGAGCCTGTTTACGGGCTGAGTTCCTAATAGAAGGCTTCAGTTCCCTCCTAATAATCTATTCTCCGGTGGGTTTTATTTCCAAAGCACAGCCGTATAGAACCTGACCCCTTGGGAGTTCACTGGGCTTTTATTTTTCTTCTTCTTTTTCACAACAACATTTTCTCCCACATTTTCACTCGAAGGAAGATATTTTTCCTGCTCCTGGGACTGGTTGTTGGTCACGCTCCCTGCTTCGGGCTCTTGGGTCCTGGGTGCTGGAGAGAGAGGTTTAGAGCGGGTGCTCACTTGCCCACCTGAGGTCCTTAGAGCAGTGGAGATGATGAAAGAAAGGAGACGTTCAGCTCCTTTGGGGATACGAGCAACAGCAAAGGTCAAGGGCTCTTTCTCACATGCCCCCGGGTGACTTGAGGTCCCCAAAATTGCTTCTGTTCGGGGTTCTGCCAGAAAGTGGCAGACACCGCCCCCCGCCTCCCCCTGGAAAGCTAACCCCACTGTTCCCCGGAAGCTGGAATCCTCCTCCATGCCAGGAGATCTGGATGAATTGAGGCAGTCACAGGAGAGACAGACTTCCCCAGCTAGACGGGTGCGACGCTCACTTCCCGCTGTTCCGGAGTGGCAGACGACAGCCCGTCTGGCTGTCTGGGAGGCAGGGCCAGGGAAGCCCCACACACGTCCCCACGCACGGAGGGGCCGTCTGGGCCTTGTAGGACACCCCGGGCTTTGTCTTAGACTGACAGGTCATCAGCTTCACTCCGGACCCTCCTGACGTTGAATGGGGTCCCTTCCACACCAGCAGACCTCTCCACGCCCTCCGTGCAGACGGGCAGCTGTCAGCCAGAAGGGTGGGCCGGGGCGGGGGGAAGTGGGGCACAGACACGTCAGAGCCGGGGCCCCCAGGAGAGCGACTGCGTCACCGGGCAGGCATTTAGAGGGAACCTCGGCCATCACTCACTCCTAATTTTCATGACGTGCATTAGCTAAATTGTGTTCTGAGTATTCATTCAGCACTGTTTATGGCGTGCTCTCGAGTGCGCTTACCGTTTGTCAGAAGTGCAAACTAGCGAACATACGAGCCTTTAAGACAGGCCATCTGTTCGTCTTAGACCCTTGGACGATTGTCAAACGCTTCTAAAAATAAGTGCTCACTAGCAGAGAGGGGCTGCCCAGGTGATGCGCAGCGGAGAGGGAGGCGGGCTGCCTGCGCCTGAACCCTCCCCGGAGGGAAAGATACTGTGTGGGTACCAGGGGCCGGGGCGGGGGGGAGCGGGAAGGGCCGAGGGAGAGGAGAGCATAGAGGTCCTGCCGGAGGGCCCTTCTGGCTGGAGGTGTGTGCTGCTCCCTGTTCCTTGACTCTCGTGTAACTCCACAGCTCAAATACCTTCGATGGCTCCCCATGGCCCAGATTTAAGGGCAAGCTGCCTCGTCTGGCATCAAGGAACCTCATCAATAAGGCCCCCGCCTTCCTTTCCAGGCTTGTCTCCATGGCACATGCCCTGTGCTTCTGCCAAGCTGAATTATTCATTGTTCCCCCAACATATGCTGCACTTTTCACATTTCGCAGGCAGACGAGGGCTCTGCTGAAGAGTGGGCTCTGCATACAGACTGCACGGGTGCAGCCTCTGCACCGCCATTACCAGCTGTGGGACCTCCATGCTGTGCCTCAGTTTTCTCATCTGTGAAATAGGGATAATGAGAATACTTAGTCCCTGGGGTTGCCGTGTGGCTTACATGAGTTAATATAAATGAAGGGTTAAGAATGACACAGTGCGCCCGAGATCAATGTTAGCTGTGATTGTTGTCAGGGTCCTTCACACCATCAGCCTTTGTCTGGGTGGTCGCATCTCCCTGGAAAGTGAGTACGTGCCAACACACATGCACACACGCATGCGCGCACACCAGTGCAAATCCTAACCTAAGCAATCCTCAAAAGGGCAGCTGGGAGGCCAGCTTTCTTGTTAAACTCCTCCCAATCAGAAATTGGCTCTCCATCTTTCGGCCTTGAGCTGGTAGAAGGCCAGCATGTGCCTCACTCTCTCTGTCTCTCTCTGTCCACTGCACACTGCCATGCTCCGTGTTTGCTAAATGAACCTCCCTTAGCCTGAACAGGACTGTACAGCATTAGCCCGAAGGATCTACCTTTTCCTGGAAACGAATCTTCCCGTGGCTAAGGTGGGTTCTTGGACTTGATCCCCGCTCCTGGAGTCTGCTCTTTGTAAAGCCAGCCTCGTGAGAGCTACTAGGTCGGAAGCCACCGGGGACTGGCCCGGCAGTGGGGAGAAAGAGGATAGACCACAGCCTCTTTCCCAGCCAGAGGCAGGTGAGGTGCTCAAGGTGAGGCCAGCTGTGATTGGCAGGTGGGGCTGGGTGCGTGGGCAGGTGGGATGTTCTCAGGGTGCGGGGCTGTGTCCCTGCACCCTTCCATTTGCCTTGGGGGTGTGAGTCCAGTCCCCTGCTACACTGTGGAGCTGTGAGCTTCTCAAGGAAGAGGCTGGGGCTCCCCCAACTCAGTGTGTCCGGGGCCTCTGTGAACGACTGTTGGAGGGGTACGTGAGTGACTGGAAGAGGACACACCTCCTCCCTCCCTTACAAAGTTTCCGTGAGGTTCCCCACCTCACCAGACATCCCACTGTGTTCTCTGGCGGGAGGGAAAGCAGTGGCTTGTGGGTGCAAAGGTTGTAGCCAGGGGGCTGTGAGGAGGGTCCATGAGGGGAGGGCCTTTATCAGACCCTGCTGCTCCAGGGATAGGACCATCCAAGGTGCTGCCTTCTCCGGAGCGGTCCTGAGATCTCACCAGCCCTCCTGGTACCATGGAGGTACCAGCAGGGAGCAAACGGCCCCTTGCTCCCAGAGCTTCATGAACACCGTCTGTGGGGTGTATGGAGCATGTCCTCTTGACCAGTCTGCAATAACTACACTCACACTATCTCCTGAGGCCTCAGGGCATCTTAGGACGTGGGCTCGGTTATTGCTACTCCCTCCACCCCAAGTCCTCCAGAGGTCAACGTCACGTGGCTAGTAAGTGGCAGAACCAGGATTCAAACCCAGGAGCCAGCGTCTCTCAGCCCATAAGGGCTCACCGCCTGCCTTGCAACCCCCCCGAGCAGCAGCTAGCACGAATGGGGCCCGTGCAAAGGCCCAGGCGAGGTGCCAGGACTTTAGAGATGCTCTGTCATCAGCGTGGCGGGAGCACAGGAGGGGCAGCCCGGGTGACCAGCAGTGCAGAGCAATCCTCTCCAGCCCACACCGTGCATCTCAGGGGGTGCAGAGCAGTCTCTCATTGCCCCGCAGGCAGTGTTTTCCATGCCACCAGGCACCCAGCATGTTTAAGCATCACTCGTCTTTTCTACTTGACTCTGCGGTGGGTGGGCATCAAAGGGACACCAAGCAGGGTCCCAGACCAAGGGACAGAAAACAGAACCACGACCTGGAGAGGAAATCCCGACCAGGGAGGGACACACCAGTGTGTGTGTGTCTGCGTGTGCTAATGTGTGCATATACATGGTTCGTACGCATGCCTGTTGTGGGGCCTGGAGGTATGTGGAGCCAGGGATGCCTCTTGAGACAGTGAAGCTAGAACAGGACCCCCACCGCAATCTCCACCTGGCATGTGCCAGTGAGTGCCTGTGCTTTGGGGAGGATGGTCCAGCAACAGACTCCATGATTCTGCTGCTCCCTCACTACCCAGCGCATACCCTGGCTTGGGCACTGGATCCGGGTTATTTTACTGCCGACTTCCCAGTGACAAGACGGCTCTCACCTAGCAGGGTATTAGTAAAAAGGTTTATTGAAGGAATAACTATGTAAATGAATGTGAGGGTGTGACCGAGGGATCCTCCGCGGCGCAGTCCTCTGGGGATGACTTCCACAGACACAGGGTTCACCAGGACCCAGCCGGGGCCCGACCTCTCGCCCCTCAGTCACTTCCATCCCAGGGAGCTGACGGCTCGGCGCACCAAGCAGAGGCGGCCGGCACCGGCCCTTCCAGAAACCTCCGCCACCGGAGCCGCACGGGCTCTGCCGAGCGGATGGATCTCCGCTGCAAACCAGGGCCACCCACCCGCCCCCCGTTCTCCTGTTTTATTTTTCTCACCTGCTCCTCGGCCCACACCTGCGTCTCCCTGGCAGGCACCGAGGCCCGTGTGGATGCCAGACCCCCCTGTCTCGAGGCACCTTCCCCGTCCTTGCCGGCTGCCACTCCCGCCCTCGGCCCGGCCTTTATGAGGCCGGGAANTTTTTCTCTCTGTGCCCGTTGGTGTTTCCAAGTCTGAGATATGTGAAGCAGAAAGTAAACCCGGTGACTTCACCATCGTGTTATTTCGGGTCCTGAGGTTCTTAGTCAATCTGCCTTCTTCACCTTTTTGAGTCTTTGCCTTCTCCAAACAGTACTGTAGTGAATATTATATATTTATTTAATAGGTCTGTGTGATAGGGAGCTTCCCAGGTGGCACTAGTGATAAAGAACCTGCCTGTCAATGCAGGAGATGTAAGAGTTGTGGGTTCAATCCCTGGGTCAGTAAGGTCCCCTGGAGAAGGGAATGGCACCCCACTCCAGGATTCTTACCTGGAGAATCCCATGGACAGAGGAGCCTGGTAGGCTATGGTCCATGGGGTCTCAAAGAGTTGGACACAACTGAAGTGACACATGCCTTGGTGTGAGCATAGAACAATTCCAGAATGTTGAACTAAGCAGATTGGACTTCACTTGGTGGATTGGTTCTTAGGATAGACGATTTTGGTGGGGAAACACGTGGAAGGACAGGAAGAGAGGACTAGGCGAGGGCAAGTTTGACTGGGACCAACCAGAGGAAGCACATGCCAGGCCCAGACCAAGCAGCCTGCCCCAATTTATGCCAGTAGTGTAGCCCAGATCCCTGGAAGATTTTCAGCTGGCCTTGATCCAGCCTGGTCCTGCTCTCCTGGAGGTGCCACCCTCTGACTGCCGTCTTTTGGGGGCTAGTCCCTGAGGTCAGTTTGGGAGAATATGCAACCTTCTCTCCACTAGTTGATCCTGCCCCCCAGGCATGGCCCTGAGAAGGCTCACAGTGCCTCCTCTGCCTGCTTCCTGTTGTGACAGATCTCCCCTGGCTACACCGCGCAGTCCAGAGCACACTTTCTTTGCATCATCTCAGTCGAGGCTCCCTACCAGCGGGAAGGCAGGCTGGGCCAGGAGAAGTGTCTGGTCTAAGGCCACACAGCAGCGGGGAGGGACAGATGTAAGATTCAGACCTGGGTGGTCTGACTCCGAAGTCGGTGGAGGAACTTGGGATCCAAAGTGACCTTCTAGAACGGGTATGGTGGAAAAACGACCAGAAAGAGGGCTGCCCAGGTCTAGGCCTGTGAGGGGGAAGCCCTGAAGGAAGGAAAGCGGGAGGAGGAGAGAGGTTGGAGCCTGCTCCCGCCTTGATCATCTGCAAAGGCTTGCACAGGACGATGGGGCTAGAAGGGATTCCTGCGGTCAGGAAGTGACTGGCAGGACCCAAGGGGGCCCCTGTTGGACAATGTTATAGAGCAAAGCTGTGTCAGATGATGATTTTGACCAATCTTCTCTTAACCGGGGACCTGGAAAACTCTGTTTATCATTAGAGGCAAAACTGCTTTTAACAGCATGACAAAGGCAGACAAATAGAGACATACAGAGGCCCACGCAGACACGCACAGCCCAGACACAGTCACCCCACACACGCACCAGGCACACAAACCCAGGCTGCCCGCGTGGACACACACACGCATACATAGAGACAGGCCCCCAGTGCGTGAGTGCACATGTGCACGCACCACACACACCCACACGGCAGCATATGGAGCAACCCTGCCTTCCCCCATAGTTTCCAGGAGGCTCAGCGGGGGGTGCGAGTTCCACATCTGACTTTCCTTGTGTTCGTTAGACTTTCGCTGTAATTAAACGTTACATTGAATAATCCAGCGCGGGCTCAGGGATGGCAGAGGGGGCTGTGGTGAGCCCGGCGACGGGGGTCTAGAGGGCTGTCTCGGTGTCACCGTTCTCCTCCATGCTCCTCCTGGCCTAGGACCCTGCAGCGGAGGACCTCTTGGCCACAGGACCACGTGGCCAGGCCTTGAGCAAGGATGGGATAGTGGTCTTAGGAGACCCTTGGGTGTCCTTAGCTTAGGAGTCCCTTGTCTTCCCCTCTAGTGAGGTGGAATTCCCACCTGGCTCTCAGGGGCAGAGGAAGGGTACCAGGGCACAGGGGAGGCCCTCTGTCCAGCAGAACGGCCAACTTGCCCACTTCTCCTGGGGAGAGGAGGCAAGAAGACCTTCCATTTCCTCTCTCTCTTTTCTTTTAAGTGGGCCATTGATGCCCCCAGCCTCCAAGGCAGGAGCCCAGTGTGGTGGCTGCATACCACCTGCACGAGTATTACTTGCTACCTGTGTGACTTGGTGTGACATTCTTCCCATCTGTGAGCTCGGTGTCCTCGTGGGTAAAATAAGGGTCATGGGAGGACTCATCTCATGGGTTTGTTGGGGGATGAACCTGGCTCCTGAAGCGGTGTTCCTCAGATTTGCTAACAATCATACCTGGCCCAGCAGTTGAGCCACATGCTGTGCGTGTGGTTCTCTCCCACAAAGCTGATTTGGGTCACGCCTGCTCATCTGCTGAAGGTGAGATTTTGGATCCAGTGTGGATGACATCATGGTACCATCTTGGTCCCTGCTCTGAGCCTTGACTCCTCATCTGTGGAATGGGGTTGACAGCTGTGGTACCCAGCATGGTAACAAGGATGGAGCGGGCTTCTGCAATGCAAAGAACCAGACAAACTGCTGGCTGCTGTGTCCAGGGGCAGCTTGGTCTCCTCCCCTTCCCTCCTCTTGTTCAGATCTCCCTTCTGGAGTCATAAGCACCCCCTTCTGCAGCCCTCTCCAGAGGACAGAGATGCAGCTGCCTTGCTCCCAGCTCAGAACCCAGCCAGCCCCCTCTGGGCAGGTTGCCTGCTGGGTGGCGAGGACTTGGTGTGGAGAATCCCTGAGCCCCTGACCCAGGTCCAGTTGGGTGTGGGGTGTCCAGCCTGCTGTCCCAGGGCCAGCCCCTTTCCGGCGAGGACTCTGAAACAAGTGCCAGCCCCTGGTGTGTGCCAGCTGGACCATGGGTGGGGTAGGCTGAGGATAAGCCATGATGGAGGTGACATGGCTGGAAAAGAACCATGCGTCCAAATCCTTGCTAGAAGCCGACTCCCGCCTGCCACCAACGGACTGGCTCGCAGAGGCGGTGAGTCCGGTGTGAGACCCGACTCCCGCATGTCACACACGTGCACTGGGGCCCACTCGAGCTTCCATACGTGTACTCTCAGGCACACTTGTGGGCAGGAGCCAAGACATGGTGGTAGAGTTTCCTGGACTCTCACGTGCAAACACAGATGGGCTCACCCGGGGGCACTATCAGCTACACGTTTGCCCACAGAGATGCAGATAGATCTGAGCTCACTAGACACACACAACTGTGTGCACACGTTCAAAGACACGCGTAGCACCCAGTGACCTCCCACGGCTGTGGCCCTTCCATGCTCTCAAGAGACATGCCACCGTGTCTCCCGTCTTATCCAATCTGCACAACCCCTCCACTGCCTTTGTTTTACCGGGGACTCAGGCTCAGTGCACTTTCCAAAGCCACACAGCCCCCGATAGCCCGGCTGCATGGGATCTCAGGTCCCGGCCCCCAGTCCAGGGCTATAACATCTGTAGCTTCTCCACTGGACTTCCTCCTTCTGCGGCTAGGCCGTGGGAATGGCTGGAGAATGGGGTACCTGAGACTTTCAAAGGATGTTTTAAAGATGGAGCGCGCCCTTGGTGCCTCTCCCGTCACCCGGCGCCTCTGAGTCAGGCCCTCACAGAGACTCTTCTCCGTTTCTTCCCCTGCTCCTGGTTTTGTGCTAAGTCTCAAGTGAAACCGATCTTTTCTTTTCTAAGGAGAAGGAAATCTGTCTTTTGTTCTTCTGCTGCTCCCCCAGGGCCCCTCAGAAGTGGAGGCCCCCTGCCCAGTATAGGGGGCACGCCTCTGAACCAATCGCTGCCTGGCACGGTTCCCTGGGCGCTGGGCTTGGGCCCGGTGCCATGCGAGCAGATGGCCGTGATTGCTGGCAACCCGGAGACCCTGCAGGAGAGTCGCGTATGGGTGTTTACAGCATCCTGGTCCTGCCGAGAGCATCAAAATGGCAGACCGAGTGGCTCCCGGGCCACCTGGGGTCGGCGTAGGGGCAGTGCACATTCCTGAAAAGAGGAAAGGGCCCCCTTTTTCTCCCAAGGAGACACCTCCCTGGGAGGCCGGCATCCATCACCCATTGTAGTGTCCCATGCAGGGAACAGCAAGTCCCTCCTCCTGGGACGGGGGCATTCTCCCACTCTGTCACCTCCACCTCCTTCAAGTGCCCTTCCTGTGGTTCCGCAGGGTCTCCCTCCTCTCAGCAGCTCTACAGGAGAGTCCTGCATTTATTTAGAAAACCAATGTGAGCATCTCCTATGTGCTCAAACAGTGAGGAGCAAGACAGAGGCCCTCAAAGCCTCGTTCCTTTCTCAAAGCCCCCCTCCACTTGTGTTTGGTGACATACAAGTGCCTGTCCCATCGCCAGGCTGAGCTCCACTGGATCAGGATCCTGGCACATGGTAGGCACACAACCAATCTTTGTTGACTGTCAACAAATCTTTGTTGACAGAGGTTGCAGTCTAGTGGGAATTCTCTCCTTTCATCTCCCCTCCCTCCCA
>SJYV01045352.1:660109-676946 GCA_006410875.1 Neotragus pygmaeus
TTTTTTTTGTCATCTTTGCCAGGGCTTTTACAATGCGATTTCCTTTTATTTTAAAAACGGTGGCTTTCAAGCCTCCTCTCATCTAGGATTGTTTCATGTTTGCAGGTTTCTGGAAGGTTTGGAGCCAGACCCTGGGTGGGCGACTTCCCATCCCTGCTCTGCCCGTCGGCTGGGAAGGGGTGGGGGCCTCGGGGCAGCAGCCTCCTTTTCAGCCCCTCTCCAGCTGGGCCAGAGCGATGGAGAAAGAGGCAGGGCCCCCAGCCGCCTGCCTCCCCTGGACTCCCACTCTTCACACAGCAGAGTACCTGGTGTGGGAGACAGGCTGCCTGAGTTTCAGCCTGGGGCAGGTACTTGCACCCTTAGCTGCCCCATATGTTTGGTGGGAATTGCAACTGTACTCGAGGATAATAGAAGTAAGTACTTATTAATACTATAAGTGACAGTACTCTAAGACTATAGCAATAAGCACTTAGTAAGCACTTACTGGGCTTCCCTGGTGGCTCAGACGGTAAAGAATCTGCTCACAATGTGGGAGAAATGGGTTCTATCCCTGGGTTGCCAAGAGCCCCTGGAGGAGAGTATGGCAACCCACTCAGGTATTCCTGCCCGAAGAATTCCACGGACAGGGGAGCTTGGTGGGCTACTGTCCATGGGGTTGCAAAGAGCTGGACAGAACTGAGGAGCTAAGCACAGCACAGCACAGTATAAGTAGTAATGCTATCAGACGACACATGGGAAGTGCCTGGCACAGAGCCTGCCTGGCACAGAATGGGGGATTAAGAGTGGTACCTTTATAAGAGGGCGGGCCCTTGATCTCCCAGACCTCTGACAGCTGACTCTTACCTCTCTATCCAGCATCATCTGCTGCTTCAGCATCTGCTCCTTTCAAAGTGCCAGCTGGTGGCATGCCTCACCTTGCACCTTCCCCATTCTGGACCTTTACTGACCCTGCCCCCCATCCCTGGGCCCTTCTCCACACCCTCTCCTCATGCCAGAAGCCTCCTCCATCCCTCGAGGGTCAGCTCAGTGCCACCTGCACTGGGATATCTTCCTTCATCTCCTCCAACCCAGATAAGTAGTAATCACACTTTATTCCATAGTTGCATGATTGAATTCAGTTTTTATTTTACTCAGAGATGCAAGAAGTGTGGGTTTGGTTTGGCTTTGGAAGCAGGAAGATACGGAACAGAATCCAATTTTTGGTAGGTTCTAGCTTCTCCATTTTCCTAGCTGTGCACCCACGATCATATGTCTTAATCCTTTGGAACCTCAGTTTTCTCATCTGTAGATGGGGATGGCTATACCCTCTGCAGCGTAAGAGAGTGCTCTCTGTTACGCTCTCTGTTTCTAATACTCTGCTGTGTTTCCAGCAGAAGTACACAGCAGGTCTCAACAAACAACTTACCATCAGTGAAGGATCACTGGGTTTGTAGAATTCTTTACTTGAGGTAATCCTCTTTATCATGTCCATTATCATTGAGAAACTCATTCATTCACTGATTCATTAAAGGATTCAAAGATTGAGTGGCTGTTATGTACAGGGCACTGGGTCAGGCACGGGAGGCCTCCAGAGGAATGGGGAACATTTCCACCCTTGTAGGGATTAAAGATAAGACGGGTCTGTAGGCAAAAGTGATGCTGTCACATGACATGTGATATGGCCGTGATGGACCTGACTATCCCATAGTTCAGAAGTCGAGTGAAGCTTCTCTTGTCCATTGACACCATGGGATACAGCCCACGTTTTGCACACTGCATGCTCAGTTGTTCAGTCGTGTTCGACTCTATGGGACCCCATGGACTGTGGCCAGCCAGGCCCTTTTCTCTATAGAATTTTCCAGGCAAGAATACTGGGGCAGGTTGCCATTTCCCACTCCAGGGGGTCTTCCCAACTCAGGGATGGAACCCCATCTCTTGAGTCTCCTTCATTGGCAGGTGGATTCTTTATACCATGGCACCACCTGGAAAACCTTTTGCACACACTAGGTACACAATAAATGCCCCTGAATTGAATTAAGAGTGGTCCTTAGAAGCCCATTCCTTGAAAGTTGTCCCTCAACTTAACTGACCTCCAGTGCCCTAGAGCCCAAGGCTCTTCTCTGCTCTGTCCTGAAGTTATCTTTCGTAAGCACAGCTGCCCCAAAGGAAACCCAAAGGAGGTGTGGTTTTGGGGAACGCACACACAGTAAGAACTTTGTCGCTTGCTAAACATCAGATGGTCTGTCTCCTGCTTCCCCTCCCCTTTTTTTTCCCACTTACTTTTTATCACCCCCAGAAAGCATAACATAAGCTGACACATCATTTTAGTGTTCCCCAAAGTGAAGATATTCAGATGCTTCTTTCAAAATCCAGCTCTGGGGCCCCAGAAACATCTCTGCTTATGTGCCTGTGAAACCTACACCATGATAGCTCTGAATTTATATTTTGGAGCCCTCTTCTCCAATCAACCCACCTCTCCGCTCTCAGTCAAACCCATGTGGCTCATTTCCCTCCTCCACGTCTTTATCTGTCCTGCTCGTTGAACTTTAAAGGCTTCCATCTCCTTCTCACTATTCAAATGGATGGTGGACATCTCCCATTGATTGTGCAGCCTCTTTTCCCATTTCTGGAACCAAACATACTCTTTTTGCTTATCTTCCTTTCGGGAACCACACTCTCTCTCACTTGTAGTCCTTGGATATTAGATGGGATGAATGTTACCCATTGTCTCCAGGAGTGGAACACGTGACCCAGGGCTGATCAATCACAACATCAAATCCTTCTGACCATAAGATTGGCTCATGGATGCCCACACGGCACAAGAGAAGCCAGTCGGGCCAATCACCACCTTGCACAGCGTAGAAAAGATGCCCTCCCTGCCACTGGCCACAGAGTGGGGAGGGTAGAAGCTGGCTGCTGGGAGGGATACAGTTTGTAGACAGACTAACTGGATGACATGATGGCCAGGTAGGGAAAGGAGAGTTCTTTAAGTCACTGCATTCAGCTAGTCCTACCTATCCCTGGACTTTCAGTTACAGAGTCACTGAATTCTGCAAACACACACACACATACACACACACACACAAGCACATGCACTCACGTGCGCAACTACCATTCTTTTTTTTTTCTTAAGCCACTTGGAATTAGATTTTTCATCCCTAACCATTTGCTAGAGCGTGTGATGAATCTGAAATTCCAAGCCCTGGATGCAGGAAGACAGGGAAAATGGCCCCAAAGGCCTTTGCTGCTGCTGCTGCTGAGTCGCTTCAGTCATGTCCGACTCTGTGCGACCCCATCGACGGCAGTCTACCAGGCTCCGCCATCCTTGGGATTCTCCAGGCAAGAACACTGGAGTGGGGTGCCATTTCCTTCTCCAGTGCATGAAAGTGAAAAGTGAAAATGAAGTCGCTCAGTCGTGTCTGACTCCTAGCGACCCCATGGACTGCAGCCCACCAGGCATCTCTGTCCATGGGAATTTCCAGGCAAGAGTACTGGAGTGGGGTGCCATTGCCTTCTCTGAAAGCCCTTTATGTACTGGGATTCCAGATGCAGGTGCTTTTTTAAACAAATTATCCTCCACTTTTCTCATTGGCCCTGCCTGGTAAAAGAAGGGGATCTGTCTCCTCCTAATTTGAGCTGAGAGGAGGATACCAGAGAATGAATTCCAAACTGCCTTCTCTTCTGCTCTGTGGGCCGAGGGCCACCCTTCTTGAGTTTTTATATTGTTTTACCTTTTACTTTTTTTTCAGATTTACCTTCCTAATTAGGTTTCATGCAGGCAAACATATTAGGATTAGTTTGTAATCCTTGAGCTCACAGACAGTGAGGGTGGATCGGCCCTGGAGTGGGCTAGAAATGGAGAGGAGGTGTTTGCTGTGGGAAACCCACAGGGTGGGGAGCACGTGGGTAACGAGGTGCAGCCACACGTGGAAACGGCTTTCAGATAAGTTGTTGATTCGTTTGTTTAATCCACTGTTACGAGTCATTAGTTACGTGCCAGGCGTTGGCAAATAGGACAAGGTACCTGTCTTCCCAGGTCCCAGTGGAGGAAAGGGAAAAGCCAGCAGGACAAATCAGTCTGGGTGGACAGGCTCGGCTGGTGGGTGCTGAGTTTTGGGGGAAGTTGTGTCCTGCCTTCTGAGGCTGAGACCCCCACTGTGCCAGTTCCCAACAGGTAGAAGGAACTCATCTGAGAAGAGTGCTCCACGCCCCCTTTGCCTATGTGTGGCCTCCTTGGTTTGAGCACTTGGGCTTACCCCCCTGCCCCCTGCCCACCCTGCTTCTCAAAGCCACCCTCCAAGCCCAGCAGCTGGTCCAGGAGTAGGTCCAGGACACGATGAGGCTGACACCCCCACCCCTCCCAAATATCCAGGCAGGCAAAGGCTCATCCATCAGTCCAGACTTTCTTGAGGTGAGCCTCCTTGGGGTTCTCAGCATCCCTTCAAGCCAGGGATCGTGGCCAGGGCCCTGACAATTTCAAGGCAGTGTGCTTTAGGGACACGCTCAGGGGCAAGTGTCAGTTCTTCTCCCTGGCTCCCCGGCACCAGGACAAATGGGTCTACAACATGCGAGGCAGGGGCTTGCAGGGTGGGGGAGGTGGGGATGGAGGAGTAGGGGATGTGGAGGGATAGCCTTGGTCAGGCCCCAAAGTTGCGGCTGCACTCTTCCCCTAGTCCTCGGTTCCTTTTCACTGGATGCTTGCCCTTCTAAGGGGGCCTCTTGAAAGGCCCCTTCGTAAACAGGGATCTGCTCTAAGATGGCTAGTGGCTCCACCTCTACAGACAGGCATCTCTGCAGCTCGCACATAGCTCCTTACAGCCCTGCCAAGTGGGCCTGGAGCTATGGTCCAAGCCTCACCCCTGACCTCTACTTCTCCCATCAGGTAGAGGGGGAGATCTGTTCCAGAGAGCTGGGTGCCACCATCTCTGCCTTGGGACCAGAGAGCTTTCTGAGCCACCATGCCTGGGCCTCTATTATGTGGGAGAAGCACAGGCACTGGGTGATGAAGAAGACTTAGATCTTTTCAGGGTGCCTGNTGGTGATGAACAGGGAGGCCTGGCGTGCTGCAATTCATGGGGCTGCAAAGAGTCGGACACGACTGAGCGGCTGAACTGAACTGAAAGAAGCAGGAGAATATGACCTAGGATGAAGAGAAAAGTGACTCAATCAAAACAGACCTAGAACTGGCACAGGTGTTAGATTTATCAAGGAAGGACATTAAAACAGCTCTGATGACGTTCCATATGTTCAAACAGTTAATTAGAGAAATGGAAGACATGGAAAAGACCTAGATCAAACTACTAGAAATGAAGCTACAATTACTGAGACTGAAAAGTACACTGGACAGGATTAAGGAGGAGCTTACACACTGCAGAGTACAAGATTAGTGAACTTAAAGACAGAGCAATAGAAACTTTCCAAAATGAAAGAAAGAGAAAAAATAGTAAAAGACTGTAAGTAGCATAAATGAGTTGTGACACAGTATTCAGTGGCCTAATATACATGTAATTAGAGTTCCTTAAGGAGGCGGTGGGTGCAGTAAACGCAGTTGAAGTAACAGTAGCTAAAATTTCCCCCAATTGTATAAGAATTATAAACCTATGAATCTAAAAATGTTCAATGACTCCAAGCACAAGAAACACAAAGAAAACTACACCAAGGCACATCATAACCAAATTGTTCAAAATCAGTCTTAAAAAGAAAATTTTAAAGACTCAAGATAAAAAGCACATTATGTACAGAGGATTATAGCAGATTTCTCTCTAGAAACAATGCAAATAAGAGCAACACCCTTAAAACATTGAAAGACTGTCAACTCAGAATTCTCTACCTAATGAAAATATTTTTCAAAAATGGAGGCAAAATAGAGAACAGATTCTGAAAATATGGTGGAATAGGAAGCACCAGAAATCTGTTCCTCTACCTAGNAAATAAGAGCAACACCCTTAAAACATTGAAAGACTGTCAACTCAGAATTCTCTACCTAATGAAAATATTTTTCAAAAATGGAGGCAAAATAGAGAACAGATTCTGAAAATATGGTGGAATAGGAAGCACCAGAAATCTGTTCCTCTACCTAGAATATAATTACATTGGCAGAATCTGTCTGATATAATTACTTTGGAATTCTGGAGTCTATTGAAAGCTTGTAACTTCCAAGGGAAGACTTGGGTGGTAAACTGCAGTTAATTTGGGGCAGCTTCAGCTTGTCATATGGTTGCAGCTCTCCATCTCTCTTCTTCATGCAGCTGTGCATGTGTTCCTGAAGCAGCTTGAATGCAGCTTGTGGGATTCAGGACAAGCATAAAAGACCCTATCCTCCAAATACATGAAACCTGTGCTCTGGTTGGTTGCTGATTGGTGCAGTTAATCACAGAGATGCAAAGAGGTGGGCAGCTGTTTTAGTTGCACCCTCATGCATTGTGATAAGCACCTTTCCCTCCAGCTGAAGTGACTTCCAGGGGACGTAAAGGGCCTAAACCCTTCTCACTTTCATTTTTCTCTTTTCCCTTTTTTGGGAGAAAGACATTAAAGTCTAGGACATTCATAAGCAGTTGCATATGCAGAGAAAATTAGAAAGTGACCACACGTGCTTAGGGAAAGACATAGGCTCAGAAGGACCTTAATTCCGGTAGTACCTTAAATTTCACCACGGGCTGATCGTTGGTAAAAAGATAGCCAACAACAATAAAGGAAAACCCAGTAAACTGCATAATGACAAGCCCCAGCAAAACCTGAGGAAGAGAGAGAATCTGATTTCCAGAGCTACTACATCATTAGATTTAAACATCTAGTTTTCAACAGAAACATGACAAGGCATACAAACAAACAGAAAAATATAATCTGTTCAATAGGGAAAATATGTCAACAAAAACTGTCCTTGAAAAAGATTGGAAAGCAGGCCTACTAGACAGAAGGGAGCAACAGAGCATGAGTTGGATGGCATCACCGACTCGATGGATACGAGTCTGAGCAAACTCCAGGAGATAGTGAAGGACAGGCAAGACTGTGTGCTGCAGTCCATGGGCCCACAGAGTCAGACAGGACTGAGTGGACTGATCAACAACAACTGCAGCTACTAGACAAAGAGTGTGAACTAAAGGAAGATGTGGTGAAAGTCAGGAAAATGATGCATAAACAAAGTGGAAATATAAAAAAGAGATTAAAAAAAGGAAACAAATTCTGGAGCTGAAAATATAACAACTTAAATTAAAACTTCACTAGAGGAATTCAAGGGCCTATTTAAGCAGGCAGAAGAAAGAATCAGCAAATTTGAACACAGGAAAATGGAAATGATCAAATCTGAGGAACTAATAGAAAAAAAGATTGAAGAAAAGTGAAGGGAGACTCGAGGACCTGTAAAACACCATCAAGCAGATCAATATACACAAGAGAGGAGGAAGAGACAGGAAAAAGTATCTGAAGAAATAATGGCTGAAAACTTCCCCAATTTAATGAGAGATATGAGTATAAACATCCAGGAGCTCAACAAATTGAAAGTAAGATGAACTCAAAGAGACCCACATCAAGACACACTGTATTTAAACTTTGAAAAGTCAAAGGCAGAGAATCTAGAAAGAAGCAAAAAAGAGGCAGATCATCACGTACAAAGGATCTTCAATAAGAATATCAGCAGATTTCTCATCAGAAGATTTGGAGGCCAGAAAACAGTGGGCCAATCTATTCAATATGCTGAAAGAAAAACTGTCAAGTGAGAATCTTATATCCAGCTAAGCTTTGCTTCAAAAGCGAAGGAGAAATTTAGACATTCCCAGATGAACAAAAAGTGAGGGAGTTTGTTTGCTTTAGACCTACCCTATAAGAAATGCTCAAGGGATTGCTTCAAGGAGTAATGAGAGGACACTAGACAGTAACTTGAAGCCATATGGAGAAATAAATATCTCTATAAAGGTAAATACATGGGAAGTTATAAAAGCTAACATTAC
This sequence comes from Neotragus pygmaeus, assembly GCA_006410875.1. Lineage (NCBI taxonomy): Eukaryota > Metazoa > Chordata > Mammalia > Artiodactyla > Bovidae > Neotragus > Neotragus pygmaeus. The sequence goes on from SJYV01045352.1 coordinate 668,035, forward strand.
TTTTTATGACTACTTTCCTATACATGACTTAATGCATTTAAAAAACAAAGGTAGTACTATCATAACTTTGGTTTGTAATTCCATATTTTGTATTCTATGTAACTTAAGAATAATTCTGTGTACCTTTCAAATAATTATTAGTTTATGTTTGGGGGCACACAATGTTTAAAGATGTAATTTTGTGGCATGAGCAACCATATGGGGTAGAGATGGAGTTGAAAGGAGCAGAGTTTGTGTGTGTTATTGAAGTTAAGCTGGTATGGATTCAAACTGGAGTGTTCAACTAGAGTGTTAAAACTTTAAGGTGCAGAATGAAATCCCTGTGGTAACCCCAAAGAGTATAGCTATAGGATATACACAAAAGGAAATAAGAAAGAAGTTCAAACACTTTACAAAAATCAACTAAACAAGAAAGAATAGTAATGTAGGAAATGAGGGTCCCCAAACCCCAAACTAGAAAACAAAAAGCAAAATGACAGAAGTCCCTCCTTGTTACTAATTACTTTATATGTGAATAAATTAAACTCTCCAGTTAAAAGGCAGAGATTGGCAGCATGGGTAAAAACATATAATTCAATTATATACTCTGTATGAGAGACACACTTTAAGTCCAAAGACACGAAACTAAGTTGANATTACTTTATATGTGAATAAATTAAACTCTCCAGTTAAAAGGCAGAGATTGGCAGCATGGGTAAAAACATATAATTCAATTATATACTCTGTATGAGATACACACTTTAAGTCCAAAGACACGAAACTAAGTTGAAAGTGAAAAAGTGGAAATAAATACTCCATATAAGTAGTAACCAAAGAGAGCAGGGATGGTTTTACTAATGATGGTGGTGGTTTAGTCACCAAGTTATGTTTGATTCTTGTGACCCCATAGATTATAGCCTGCCAGGCTCCATTGTCCATGGGATTTTCCAGGCAAGATTACTGGAGTGGATTGCCATTTCCTTCTGCAGGGGATCTTCTGGATCCAGGGATCGAACCCTTGTCTCCTGCATTGCAGGTGGACTGTTTACTGACTGAGCCGTGAGGCTATACTAACTCTGGACAAAATAATTTAAAACAAACAACGGAAGAGAGAAAGAAGTCCTTTATACATTAAGAGGTTTAATGATAGATGTAGCAATTATAAACATTTATGTACCTAATAAAAAACCATCAAAATATATGAAGCAAAAACTGATAGAATTTAGAGGAGAAATAGACAGCTCTACAGTAATAGTTGGAGACTACAGTACCCCATTCTCAATGATGGATAGGACAACCAGACTGCCAATAAAGAAGGGAACACGGGACTTAAACAACACAGTAAGTCAACTAGTTAAAACATACATACACAAAACACCCTATCCAACAACACATACACATTCTTCTCAAGTGCACGTGGACATATTCTAGGGTAGACAATATGTTAGACCACAAATTAAGTACAACAGATTTAAAACGATAGATATTATACAAGAATGAAGTCAGAAATCAACAACAGTAGTAAGCTGGAAAATCCACAAATTTGTGGAAATTAAACAACATTCTCTTAAGCAACCAATGAATCAAAGATTAAATCATAGATGAAATTAAATAGTACATAGAGAAAAATGAAAAGTAAGNCGATAGATATTATACAAGAATGAAGTCAGAAATCAACAACAGTAGTAAGCTGGAAAATCCACAAATTTGTGGAAATTAAACAACATTCTCTTAAGCAACCAATGAATCAAAGATTAAATCATAGATGAAATTAAATAGTACATAGAGAAAAATGAAAAGTAAGCACAATATTCCACAACTTATAGAACACAGTGAAAGCAGGGTTGAGGGGGGAAATTAATAACTACAAACACTTGCATTAAAAAAATAAGAAAGATCTCAAATCAACAACCTAGCTTCACACCTTTGTTGTTGTTTATTTGCTAAGTTGTGTCTGACTCTTTGTGACCCCATGGACTGTAGCAAGAAAGCTCTACACCTTAAGGAACTAAAAGAAGAACAAACTAAACCTAGCAGAAGGAAGGAGATAATAAAGGTTAGAGCAGAAATAAATAAACTGGTAATTAGAAAAACAACAGAGAAAGTCAGTGAAACTACAAGTTGGTTACTTGAAAAGATCAACAAAATTGATAAGCTTTATTCTGATTGACTAAGAAAAAAGAGAAAAGACTTAAATTACTAAAATTAGAAATGAAAACGGGACATTACTACTGATTTGTTGTTGCTGTTATTGTTCAGTTGCTAAGTCATGTCTGATTCTTTGCAACCTTGTAGACTGTAGCACAACAGGCTTCCCTGTCCTTCACTATCTCCCAGAGTTTGCTCAGATTCATGTCCATTGAGTTGGTGATACTATGCAACCATCTCACCCTCTGCTGCCCCCTACTCCTTTTGCCTTCAATCTTTCCCAGCATCAGGATCTTTTCTGGTGAGTCAGCTCTTTGCATCAGGTGGCCAAAGTATTGGAGCTTCAGCTTTAGCATCAGTCCTTCCAATGAATATTCAGGGTTGATTTCCTCTGGGATTGACTGGTTTCATCTCCTTGCAGACCAAGGGACTCTCAAGAGTCTTCTTCAGCACCACAAATTGAAAGCATCAGTTCTTCAGTTCTTCAGTGCTCAGCCGTCTTTATGGTCCAGCCTTCTTTACAGTCTGGCTGTGCATGACTACTGCACAGCATGATTACTGGAAAAACCACAGCTTTAACTATATGGACCTTTGTTGGCAAAGTGATGTGTTTGCTTTTTAATACACTGTCTAGTTTTGTCAGAGCTTTCTTTCCAAAGAGCAAGTGTCTTTACAGAAATAAAAAGGATTATAAGGAAGAGCTTATAAGAAAGAACAATTTTACAGTAACAAATTGGATAATCTAGATGGAAAAATTCCTAGAACCACAAACCTACCAATACTAAATCAGAAAGAAATAGAAAATTGGAATAGACCTATAACTGGTAACAAAATCAAGTCAGTAATAAAAAAAATCTGGCAAATAAAAGCCCTGGACTTGGTGGCTTCAGTGGTGAATTCTACTAAATGTTTAGGGAAGAACTAAGAGCAACATTTCTCAAACTTTTCTAAAATACTGAAGACAGGGAACACTTCCTAACTCATTCTATGAGGCTGGTCTTCTTAACTCATCCAAACAAGACAATCACTACAAGAAAAGTACAGACCAACATTCTTTATGAACATAGATGAACAAAAATCCTCAGCAAAATATTAGCAAGTCAAATGCAACAGCATATCAAAAAGATTACGACCAAGTGGGACTTATTCCTGGAATTGTAAGGATGATCCAACATGTGACAACAGATCAATGTGATACATCACATTAACAGAATGAAAGAAAAGAACCACATGATCCTCTCAACTGATGCAGAAAAATTAACAAAATCCAACACCATTTCTTGACAAGAAACATTCAGCAACCTATGAACAGAAGGAAACTACCCCAACAAAATAAAGGTCAGATGTGAAAATAATCACCTTACAAGACACAGAAAGCACATTTGATAAAATTTAATATCGTTTTCTGATAAACTTTCTCCACAAATTACAAGTAGAAGAGAACTTTATCTTGAAAAACTTAGAACTAACGTATTTAATGATGAAAAACTGAATGTCTTCCTCCTAAAATAAGGGACAAGACAAGGATATCTACTCTTATTGCTTCTATTCAATACTGTCCTGGAGGCTCTAGAAGTAAAATAGTGGGGAAAGCCAATGAAAAAGAAAGAAACAAAGAGGGAAGATGGGAAGAGAGAGAACAAGGGGATCTTTATGGAAAANAATAAGGGACAAGACAAGGATATCTACTCTTATTGCTTCTATTCAATACTGTCCTGGAGGCTCTAGAAGTAAAATAGTGGGGAAAGCCAATGAAAAAGAAAGAAACAAAGAGGGAAGATGGGAAGAGAGAGAACAAGGGGATCTTTATGGAAAAAGAAGTAAAAATATCTTTATTGGAAATGACATAGTTGTATTATAGAAAATCTGACGGAATCTACAAAATAGACATTAGAATTAATAAAGATGTTTAGTGGAGTTACAAGAAACAAGATCAGTTTACAAAAAGCCAATTGTATTTTTGTATATTAGCAAGAAGGAGCTTCCCAGGTAGCACTAGTGGTAAAGAACCCACCTGCCAATGCAGGAGACGTAGAAGACGTGGGTTCAGTGTCCGGGTCTGGAAGATTCCCTGGAGAAGGGCATGGCTATCCACTCCAGTACTCTTGCGTGGAGAATCTTATGAACAGAGGAACCTGGCAGGCTACAGTCCGTAGGGTTGCAAAGAGTCAGACACTACTAAAGCAACTTAGCACAGCGCATACTAGCAAGGAACAGTATGAAATTAAAATTTAAAATGTCATTTATGGTGATATAAAAATTTGAAAATAAATCTGACAAGAAGGAGTGCACTGAAAACCACAAAACACTACTGAGAGAAAAATTTTTTAAAAACTAAATAAATAGATATGCCTTGTTTACTAGTCATAAGATTCAGTATTTTTAAGACATCAAATCTTCCCAAATTTATATACAGATTCAAAGCGATCCCATTCAAAATTCTGCAGACTTTTTTGTTGAAATTATCAAGTTGATTCTAAAATTCCTTTGGAGAAGCAAAGGGAAGACACAGAACAGACAAGATAACTTTGCAGAAGACAAAGGTGGGGACTACAATAACTGATTTCAAGTCTTACAAGAAAGCCACAGTGATCAAGAGAGTGTGGCACTAGTGTAACGATCAAGAGATGAATGAAACGGAGAAACCAGAAATAGGCCTCTCTCTGTATATGTGGAAAGCTGATTTTTGGCTAAGGCGCAAATGTAGAGAAAAGATAGCTGTTTCAGCAAATACTGTTGAAACAACTGGATATCCATATGCAAAAAAATGAATTCTGATTCATACTTCTCATCGGATACAAAGTTTAAGATAAAATAAATCATAAATCTAACGATATAATATAAATTTCTGAAGAAAATACAGGAGAAAATTTGTGAGCTTGGGTTGGCAAAGATATCTTAGAAATGGCATCAAAGCCATGATCTCTTAAAGCAAACACTTGATAAATTGGACTTTGCTCTTTGAAACTCTTCTCTGAAAAGTTCCATAAAAAGAATGAAAAGACAAATGACAGAACCTAATAAAATATTGTCAATCATATACCTGATAAAGGATTTGTTTCTAAAATATATAAAGACATTTCAAAATTTAATAATAATCATAATAAACCAGTAGAAAATGGCAAATGATTTGAACAGAAACTACCAAAAAAGAGGCATGGATGGCAAATAAGCCCATTGAAAGATGTGCAGCATCATTTGCCATTAGAGAAATGAAAAATCACTACCTCCAATCATCTACTAGAATGGCTACAATGAACAAGGCTGACCATACCAAGTGCAGGTTAAGATGTGGAAAAACTAGAACTCCCTTTTATGTTGACTTGAAAAACAATTTAGTAGTTTTTTAAACATTTAAACACATACCTGTCATACAATCTGGCCACTCTACTCCTAGAGATTTACCAGGGGAAGTGAAAGCATGCTGCTGCTGCTGAGTCACTTCAGTCGTGTCCCTGTGCTACCCCATAGACGGCAGCCCACCAGGCTCCCCTGTCCCTGGGATTCTCCAGGCAAGAACACTGGAGTGGGTTGCCATTTCCTTCTCCAGTGCATGAAAGGAAAAAGTGAAAGTGAAGTCACTCAGTTGTGTCCGACTCTTAGCGACCCCATAGACTGCAGCCCACCAGGCTCCTCTGTCCATGGGATTTTCCAGGCAAGAGTACTGGAGTGGGTTGGAATTGCCTTCTCCGAGTGAAAGCATATGTCCAGTCAAAAACTTAAACGTGAATGTTCATTACAACTTTGTTTTTAATAGCAACAGACTGGCAGCTACCAGTTGGATGAATAGATAGCAAAATGTAATGTATCTATACATTGGAATACTCCTTGGCAATAGAAAAAAAATGAGCTACTGATACAACCTCAAAATAATCTTGCCAGGTGAAAGAAAACAGATATAAAATTGTATATATCATATGATTCAATGTATATAAGACTCTTTGTGACCCTATAGACTGTATCCCACCAGTTTCCTCTGTCCATGGGATTCTCCAGGCAAGAATACTGCAGTGAGTGGTCATGCCCTCCTCCAGAGGATCTTCCCAACCCAGGGATCAAATCCAGATCTCCTATGTCTCCTGCACTGGCAGGAAGGTTCTTTACCACTAGTGCCACCTAGGAAGCCCATATAAAACTCGAGAAATGGCAAACTCATCTACAGAGATAGAAAACCAATCAGTGGTTGCCTGGGTACTGGGGCAAGGGTGGGCTGGAGGAGTCGGAGTCAGGAGGCAAATTTGGATGGTGATGGAGACTATGGGAATGGTTTCAGCGGTGTATACATGGGTCAGATCTTAGACTTGGCACAATGTACACTTTAAATGGGTACAATTTATCATGTCTAAATTATACCTCACTCCAATTCCAATTCTTGCCTGGAAAATCCCATGGACAGAGAAGCCTGGTGGGTTATAGTCCATGGGGTTGCAGAGTCAGACATGACTGAGTGCGCACATACACCCAATCCCAAAGAAGGGCGATGCCAAAGAATGCTCAAACTATAGCACAGTTGTAATCACTTCACATGCTAGCTAAGTAATGCTCAAAATTCTCCAAGCCAGGCTTCAATAGTACCTGAACCAAGAAATTGCAGATGTTCAAGCTGGATTTAGAAAAGGCAGAGGAAACAGAGATCAAGTTGCCAACATACGTTGCACATAGAAAAGGCAAGAGAATTCCAGAAAAACATCTACTTCTGCTTCATTGACTATGCTAAAACCTTTGACTGTGTGGATCACAACAAACTGGAAAATTCCTAAAGAGATGGGAGTATCAGACCATCTTACCTGCCTTCTGAGAAATCTGTATGCAGGTCAAGAAGCAACAGCTAGAATNCATCTACTTCTGCTTCATTGACTATGCTAAAACCTTTGACTGTGTGGATCACAACAAACTGGAAAATTCCTAAAGAGATGGGAGTATCAGACCATCTTACCTGCCTTCTGAGAAATCTGTATGCAGGTCAAGAAGCAACAGCTAGAATCAGACATGAACAATGGACTGGTTCAAAACTGGGAGAGGAGTACATCAGGGCTGTATATTGTCACCCTGCTTAGTCAACTTATACGCAGAGTACATCATGTGAAATGCCAAGTTGGATGAACCACAAGCTGGAATCAAGATTTCTGAGAGAAATATCAATAATCTCCAGATGACATCACCCTTAAGGCAGAAAGAGAAGAGGAACTAAAGAGATTCTTGATGAAGGTGAAAGAGGAAAGTAAAAAAGCTCAACATTAAAACTCAACATTCAAAAAAAACAAGATTATGGCATCCGGTCCCATCACTTCATGGCATATAGATGGGGAAGCAATGGAAACAGTGACAGACTATTTTCTTGGGCTCCCAAAACACTGCAGATGGTGACTGCAGCCATGAAATTTAAAAGACAGTTTCTCCTTGGAAGAAAAGCTATGACTGACCTAGAGAGCATATTAAAAAGCAGAGACATTACTTTGCTGACAAAAGTCTGTCTAGTCAAAGCTATGGTTTTTCCAGTGGTCAGGTACGGATGTGAGAGTTGGACCATAAAGAAAGCTGAGTGCCGAAGGATTGATGCTTTTGNGCATATTAAAAAGCAGAGACATTACTTTGCTGACAAAAGTCTGTCTAGTCAAAGCTATGGTTTTTCCAGTGGTCAGGTACGGATGTGAGAGTTGGACCATAAAGAAAGCTGAGTGCCGAAGGATTGATGCTTTTGAATTGTGGTGTTGAGAGTCTCTTGGACTGCAAGGAGATCAAACCAGTCTATCCTAAAGGAAATCAATCCTGAATATCCATTGGAAGGACTGATGCTAAAGCTGAAACTCCAATACTTTGGCCACCTGATGTGAAGAACCGACTCATTAGAAAAGCCTCTGATGCTGGGAAACATTGAAGGCAGGAGGAGAAGGGGACGACAGAGGATGAGATGGTCAGCATCACCGAGTCAATGGACATGCATTTGAACAAGCTCTGGCAGATGGTGAAGGGCAGAAAGCCTGGCGTGCTGAGTAGTTCATGGGATCACAAAGAGTCAACCATGACTGAGCGACGGAGCAACAGCAAAATTATACCTCAATAATGTCGTTTTTTAAAGGGATGTAGTGAGGGAGAAAGAAGGGGAAAGTGCTCTGGGTGGAGGTGTAACGCCTGTGTAAAACCTGGAGGCGAGAATGAGAGAACTTCTAAGAAGTGAGAAGGGTTCAGTGCAGTTGGGAATGGGGCAGGAAGTGATTCTCGTTATCTGCTTTTAATACATTCTGTGCTTCCTTCCAGAGTCTCTGGGAAGCTTCAGACAGTTCCCAGGCCTGACCCACCATGATCCTGCTTTTTCTGCTTCTTCCACATTCCCGTGACTCTCAGTCACTCTGGAGATGTTCAGATAAGCCTGCCCCTGGAAGTTGGAGCTCAGAACGGTGAGGCAGGGCCTGGAGGAAGGAGACTGTTGGCTGAAGTGTCAGGGTCTGGAGACCAGAGGCTGGAGGACAAGGCCTGCGGGGTCAGGGAGATGAGTCCTAGACCAGGTTCCAGCGTTGCTTCAGAATCTCCTTCCAAGACGGTCAGGGTATCTATATCAATTCACAGAAGCTGATGTGCGGAAAATTCACGTAACAAGTCCAGTTTGTTGAATGAGCGAACTGTCAGACACTCTCCTTAGGCATGGCCTAGCAAAGTTCTCACCCACTCCAGTGTTCTTGCCTGGAGAATCCCAGGGATGACGGAGCCCAGTGGGCTGCCTTCTGTGGGGTCGCACAGAGTCGGACACGACTGAAGCAACTTAGCAGCAGCAGCAGCAGCAGCAG